>CM076578.1:1623068474-1623668474 GCA_034641835.2 Pinus albicaulis
GGATCTGGCCACCGTATGGATTCCCCTACTCCTCGTTTCCTCACCGCTAGTTCACCTTCTCCCACGACGCGCACTGCGCAATTTTCCTTTAATTTCTCTCTCAACCGCCCACGAATTACACCTTCATTCACTGTGGTTTTCCGGGAGGAGGACCAAATGGAGGAAGAATGCACCCGTCCGCCGGGTCTGAGCTCGGAAAAATCCGGCCAGCATTCGGGCCTTCAGGAGGGGAGCCGTGGCATGAATGTGGAGGTAGCACCTAGCAATCCTGGACCTTCCGAAGGATGGTGCCGAATCGTCGAGGAGACGGAGGAGTATTTTGGTTAATTTGTTTTTCTTGCTTCGTGGCCCACTTAATTGGGTTGCTTTTAGATTATTTTACTGTGTTGGACCTTTGTAATATTTTTGAATTCTGTAAATTAAACGTTCAAGACTGGTTTCCCCATATGAGGGCAGTCTTCTTAATTTTTTGATGACAAATTTTCCATGAGTCTGGGCAATGATTTTGACTTCGGTGTAATTTTATTCCCACTGTTAATAGATTAACTTTACTTAGAAAAAAAAATGTTGCCTTGTTTCTATTTTAAACCTGTTTTTTGAAATACAGAGCCATGTTTATATGGTCTACGTATTATACTCTTTTTCTGTATAACTAGTACAGGAACCTTTTTGCTATGAACAGGGTGGATGTTGTAGTGGGCTACTAATGGAAACAAGCGAGCCTGAACCTTACATCTCGGATGCAACAGATGGTTACCAATTTTGGAATCAAGCGAACCTGATCTTACAAGCGAACCTGGGTTTCTGTAGATGGTTATCACACTCCTCACATGATTAGCATTTTTCTCTGTTCAAGGATTTTGGGTACTTTAATTTGTATTTGGAACAATGGATGTCGGTACTCTATCTGTTGCTTTACTATTCTACATACTGCTATTTCACTTTCTTATAGATGCCTCGGGCATATTTGGATGCTTTCTCAGATTTGTCGAGAATCTCCATGTGGACCGTTACTAGGTTTTATATCATGTCCTTGTATGTGACATGGGGTATTTTTCTATCATTGTTTGGGGTGGGACTTCCACTTTTCTGGATGGATATTTGGGTTCCAATCTTCAGATGTGAAAATGTAATGACTTCATGGACTGTTTTACTTCATATAATATATTCAAAATAGCATTTTTTCTCTTTTGAAAAAAAAATGATTAATGTTTATCATTCTGCCTTCAAAACTAGCAATGCTGGTCTATGTTGCTGGTTTATTGATATGGTTTGATGGTCTTTTTATATTTTGGACATATCACACTCCTCACATGATTAGCGTTTTTCTCTGTTCAAGGATTTTGGGTACTTTAATTTGTATTTGGAACAATGGACATCGGTACTCTATCTGTTGCTTTACTATTCTACATAGTGCTATTTCACTTTCTTATAGATGCCTCGAGCATATTTGGATGCTTTCTCAGATTGTCGATAATCTCCATGTGGACCGTTACGGGGTTTTATATCAAGTCCATGTATGTGACATGTGGTATTTTTCTATCACTGTCTGGGTGGGACTTGCACTTTTCTGGATGGATATTTGGGTTCCAATCTTTAGATGTGAAAATGTAATGACTTCATGGACTATTTTACTTCATATAATATATTCAAAACAACGTTTTTTCTCTTGTGAAAAAAAATGATTAACGTTTATCACTCTGCCTTCAAAACTAGCGATGCTAGTCTATGTTGATGGTTTATTGATATGGTCTGATGGTCTTTTTATATTTTGGGCATATCACACTCCTCACATGATTAGCGTTTTTCTATGTTCAAGGATTTTGGGTACTTTAATTTGTATTTGGAACAATGGACATCGGTACTCTATCTGTTGTTTTACTATTCTACATACTACTATTTCACTTTCTTATAGATGCCTCGGGCATATTTGGATGCTTTCTCAGATTTTTCGACAATATCCATGTGGATCATTACTGGGTTTTATATCAAGTCCCTGTATGTGACATGGGGTATTTTTCTATCACTGTCTGGGGTGGGAATTCCACTTTTCTGGATGGATATTTGGGTTCCAATCTTCAGATGTGAAAATGTAATGACTTCATGGACTGTTTTACTTCATATAATATATTCAAAACAACATTTTTTCTCTTGTGAAAAAAAAATGATTAATGTTTATCACTCTGCCTTCAAAAATAGCTATGCTCGTCTATGTTGCTAGTTTATTGATATGATCTGATGGTCTTTTTATATTTTGGACATATCACACTCCTCACATGATTAGCGTTTTTCTCTGTTCAAGGATTTTGGGTACTTTAATTTGTATTTGGAACAATGGATGTCGATACTCTGTATGTTGCTTTACTATTCTACATACTGCTATTTCACTTTCTTATAGATGCCTCGGGCATATTTGGATGCTTTCTCAGATTGTCAATAATCTCCATGTGGACCGTTACTGGGTTTTATATCATGCCCCTGTATGTGACATGGGGTATTTTTCTATCATTGTCTAGGGTGGGACTTCCACTTTTCTGGATGGATATTTGGGTTCCAATCTTCAGATGTGAAAATGTGATGACTTCATGCACTGTTTTACTTCATATAATATATTCAAAACATCGTTTTTCCTCTTTTAAAGTTTCATTTTTATTTTTTAATTGAACCCGCTGTCACTATACCGACGCCTTGTAAGCGTCGGAATTGCGACAGATTAAAAAAGTCGGAAGAACGACAGTATAAAAACGTCGGACGAGTGACGTTAAAAACGTCGAACCACATTTTGTCGGAATTGCGACAGTTTACAAACGTCGGAAGAGCAACGTCCAAAACGTCGGACCACATTTCGTCGGAATTGTGACAGTTTACAACCATCGGAAGAGCAACATCCAAAACTACGGACCACATTGCGTCGGAATTGCGACAGTTTACAAACGTCGGAAGAGCGACGTTCAAAACGTCGGACCAAATTTCGTTGTAATTGTGACAGTTTACAAACGTCAGAAGAGCGACGTTCAAAACGTCGGACCACATTTCGTCGGAAGTGCGACAGTTTACAAAGGTCGGAAGTGCGATGGATTGGGAAACGTCGGAAGAGTGACGCTTGTTTGGAAGCGACAGAAAAAGTGTCGATAGTGCGACACTTTTTAATTGCGTCGGAACTGTGACGGTATGGCAAACCACATTTTTCCCGCCCTCGAACTGTCGCTCTTGCGACGACTATGTGTCGGAATAGCGACGAATTGGCCGTCGGAATTTCCGCCAAATTTTCTAGTGATTGCACCAATTTGATGTTATAACATGTAAACACTATATGTGGGACCGCTAGCAGGTTGGGACCATCGACGGTCCCAAACCTCCAAAAGCCAACATATTGCAACATAAATACAAGCCGACGACTATAGTTGTTAAGTACTATGTGCAGCTCAGATGGTTAGAAAATTGCGTGCTCTGTCAGAGGTCCAAGGTTCGACTCTTATGGCCTCAAAAAAAAATTTAATGCACCACTAAGGGGACACATGGCGGCCTCAAGGTTAGCCACATCTCACCCTCTGATTAGCCCCACAAAACCAAAACATACAACCACATTCAACGAATAGAATGGTTCCACTTGTCATTCACTGATTGGCCCGGAGAAAAGGAATATTATTCAGAATATTCCTTCTTGCTGACTGTACATCCACCTTGCTGATTGGGCATCCCAATCAACCTTGTCGCAAAATTTGGTTGTTTGGGATTTCGATCAAAACATGATATCTCCCTCATACGATATCGGTATTTCGAACCATTCACGGCAACGGAATCAAGAAGACGAGATCTACCCAACCATCCTAGTTTCAACCCAATCCTATAACTTTCAATTTTGAGAAAAATTTATGAACTCCTGGTCACTCCTCCCCATTTGGAAGCTTTTGGACCCCAAAATAGTTAATTACCTATTCAGTAGATGAGGGTACAGCTCCCTCACCTTTCCAACCTCCATCCACTTTTCCTTGCTTGGTTTAATGCCTTTGAGCCCAACTCGAAGGTAGTCAACACTTCCCCTCTTGGATGCTCTTGTCCACCTGTAAAGAATTGTATCTTCCTTGAGCTCATCCAGAAATTATGGCGAGAAATCTTCAATAGAAGGTAGCTGAACATCACTTCCTTGATCATCGATCAAAGGTGGCTCATACAAACGTAATTTTTCAACATTAACAATTGAATACATTTGCATATATGAAGGCAAGTCAATTTGAAATTCACTGTTACCAACTTGCTTTATGATCTTGAATGGACCATATCGAATGGGTTTGAGCTTTTTACCTTCCCCTTGCATCCTTTCTTCGCTAATGTGAAACCATACCTCATCTCCCTCTTGAAACTTGTGATCAACTCTATGTTTTTCATGCCTCTCTTTATATTTTCTTTGACTTTTCTCAATTTGTTCTTGAACTTGTTGATGTATAATCTGAATTTTCTTAATGAAATTTTGAGCCTTGTCAATATCATTATGACCATCATTGCAACATCCTTTCCAAAGATTAATTCTAATGGAAATTTTGGCAAATACCCAAAGCATACTTCAAAAGGTGATGTTTGAGTTGAAGAGTGCTTTGCCCAGTTGTAAGCGTGTTGAATGTAATGCAATTGCTCATCCCACAACTTAGGATGTTTGCTTTAATATCCTCTCAATAGATGCACAATGGTTCTGTTCACGACCTCAATTTTTCCATCAGTTTTCGAATGAAAAGCAGTACTCTTTTTCAACTTTGTGTCCATCATACTCCAAATATTGGACCAAAAATTCCCAATGAACCTGGAATCCCTGTCACTAACAATAGAAGTTGGCAATCCAAAATGAACCCATACATGTTGAAAATAGAGTTCAATAGTTTGTTCAACAGTAATGGTTTTCTTACATGGCATAAGTATACACATTTTACTGAATCTATCCACAACTAAATAAAGATAATCATCATGTTTTCTTGAGATAGGTATACCTCCAACAAAGTCCATGGAGACACTCTCCCATGGTATTGATGGTATCGGTAGTGGCGTGTACAACCCAAGATTCCTATTACTTGGCTTTCTTGTTGCACACATAGAACAACCTCTTATAAAGCACGACGCACTATCTATCATGCGAGGCCAATAGCAATACCTTTGTAGATGCGCCACTTTTTTGCTTACACCAAAGTGTCCAGCAATAAGAGATGCATGAGCTTCTCTCATGACACTTATCCTCTCTCCTTGTGGTATACACAGCTTGCCCAAATGAAACAGAAAATTTTTATGCATGTGATAATATTTCTCTTCAACTTGATTCCCTTCACTCAAACTAGCATCCACATCTTGAAAATCAACATCATGTGCATACTTTTCTATGTAACTCTCATGTACAATAGAATCATTTTTGAGTAAAATAGATGCACTATTGATTGGTCTTGAAACCATATCAGCAACTTTATTGAAAATACCTTTATTGTACCTTATAACCAAGTGAAACTGTTGAAGAAATCCCATCCACCTGAAATGTCTTGATTGCTGCAATTTCATTTGTGACTGCAAGTATTGTAATGGTTGGTGATCGGTATGCACAATCATCTCTTTACCCATAAAGTAGTTTTTCCACTTCTTGATGCTTTGTACCAACACATATAGTTCTTTGTCATATGTAGGATAATTTTTCACAGTACCATTAAATGTTTCAGAATGAAAAGCGATAGGCTTACCATGCTGCAAAAGAATTGTGCCCATGGCATAATCACTAGCATTGGTTTGAATCTCGAATGGTTGTCTCAAATTTGATAATGCAAGGACTAGAGCTGAATTGATCTTGTCTTTTAAAGCTTTGAGATCTTGATGTTGTTTTCCTCCCCATTGGAAGCCTTTCTTCACACTTGTCACTGCATGCATAGGAGCTGCGATGGCAGAAAAGTTAGCAATAAGGTTTCTCCAATACTGAGTTGCACCTAAGAAATTTCTTACCTCGGTTACTGTTTTGGTTGTGGGCCAATTCACAATGGCTTCCACTTTAGAAGGATCAATTCTCAACTCTCCCCCTCCTACAATATGTCCCAAATAAACCAAATAAGTCTTTCCAAACTCACACTTTGACTTCTTAAGAAACAATTTCTCTTTCTTCCAAACATCAAGCACTCTATTCACATGCAAGACATGTTCTTCTCTTATTTTGTTGAAAATCAATATGTCATCTAAGTACACAATCACAAAGTCATCAAGGAATGAACGCAAAAAACTATCCATAACATGCATGAAAGTTACAGGTGCATTACACAAACCAAATGGCATAACTAACCAGTCGAACAGTCCTTGTTTGGTTTTGAATGCAGTTTTCCGTATATCACTTTCTAAAATTCTTACTTGATGGTATCCACTTCGTAAATCTAACTTAGTGAAAAAAAAAATTCTTATTTGAAAGGAGTGTATTAGTTTTGTTGTGCTAAGTGTCCTTTCAGTAATATAAACATGTACAATTTGTCTCCATTTGTTTTCTTAAGGAATGAGTGTTTAAACCATGAAACATAGATAAATTTGTGAACTTTAAGCATGAAATTAAGCCTAAAAAACACTGAACAATAGTGTATAACAGAGAAATACAATCACACATAAGTTTTACACAATATCCATGATGAAGCAGTTCACCCCTCCTGGGCTACATCTGCTGGTCCAGCTTCCAATGGCATGTCCTTCTTTGTCATTATGCTCAAAATTGAAAATTACATGTGTTTATAGGCCTCTAATGGTTGTTTTCTTTGCACCAATGGATCCAGAATGCTCAAATTATTCTAGGTAGACTCTTGTTTCACCCAAATTGGTTTAAAATTGACCTCCCAATGCATTTTTCCCAATGTCATCTAGAAAAGCTTCACTAAAAGTGGAGACTGGCACTTAACTAGAGTCAAATTAATAAAAAGCCCTAAATTTAGAGTGTCGATACAGTCTTCGTCGGAATAGATAGTTAACATTAAAGTTTAGGAGTGGGCGCATGTGACATGTCGACCCTAGCCTGAAGGTTACAGTTTGTTAAACCGTTAGTCCGAACTTACAATTATAAATGGAATCCGGAGTGGCACGGTTCCACAAACCATGGCATTTGTTGCCATTTACTCTGCGCCATGTGAATGGTGCAAACCTCCACTGGAGGTTACAGTGGCATGATCATCGCAACAGATGTCGATTCAAACCTAACACATGTAAATGAAAACTTTTCCGTCAGTTTAAATGTTGTTTCCACCAAGTTAAAATGTCGATGCTACGGGTTATGTCCCACGTGACCAATCCTTGGGGCCCCCAACAGGTTGGGACCATTGGCGGTCCCCCCCTCCAACCATAAACCTTTTAAACTTTAAATTAAAGAAAATACCTATGTAGGTAAGCAACAACTTGTAGGTGGAATGTTTGAAGGCTTTCGCGGGCAGGCCGGAGGTCGTGGGGTTGAACCCCCCCCCCCCCCCCGACTCCAAC
The DNA here is from genome assembly GCA_034641835.2 of Pinus albicaulis. Taxonomy (NCBI): domain Eukaryota; kingdom Viridiplantae; phylum Streptophyta; class Pinopsida; order Pinales; family Pinaceae; genus Pinus; species Pinus albicaulis. Next base: position 1,623,075,945 of record CM076578.1, read on the forward strand.
AAAACTTTTACCTGAGCCTCCTGAGGACACGTGGCAGCCTTTTGGATTTCCATGTGTCCCTCATCCAATGACTCATATACAACACATCAATGGATAGAAACCATCTCAAATCGAAGATCCACAACATACCACATGTCAAAATCTTGTTCACTTTGAAAAATGAAATATTCCCGAAATATACCTGCTAACTGTACCTACATGTTGACTGGGCATCTAGTCACTAAATTTTTGTTGTTTGGGAAAACAGACAGAACGTGATATCTTCCCCATACGACATCGGTTTTTTGAACCGTTCACGGCGCTGGAATCGCAACGACAAGACCTTTTTGGTTCCTCAGGTTCGGTTTTGTTTCAATCACTTTATATTTTGAGCATAACACATGATCTCCTGATCACACCTCCCCATTGGGAAGCTTTTGGACCCCAAAATACTTTAATCACCTGTTCAGAAGATGAGGGTACAACTCCCTCACCTTTTCCACTTCCATCCATCTTGCCTTGGTTTGCTGCCCTTGAGCCCAATTCGAAGATAATCGACACTTCCCCTTGTTGTTCAATATTTAGCATTATGCCACGGGAGTACAAAAGGATGGACAAGCTGCGCATTAAGGTTTTATATCAAATGGAAAATATTCTAATAAAATGGGTCGAAAAGAGACAAGGTAGTTAAATGCGCATGTATTAGAGCCAATGGGCAAACAACGCAAAAGGTGAAGCGCAAAACCATAAGTAAACAGGAAGTATAAAGGTTAAAGGGGACGCGGTGCTAACCACAGGACTGATGTATTATAAAAGATCCACTGTCATGTAATAAAGCACGTGGGGAAAGTCCGAGGGGGTTGAGCAACCGGGGAAGGATGGGATCCATACCCCCGCGGAATTATGACACGTGGCATAGTGGGGGGACTCAAGGTACGAAAGGAGGTAACAAGAGTATGCTATGTGGCGTGGTGACGTGGCGGAGCGGAACATGGGTCCGAAAGGGTGCTGAACTGTGTTCTTAACGGACCTTGTCCACAAGATCTTCCAAGGGTTATACGTTTATTGGTAGCCCAAAGGTAAATTAGCTCAGCTCAAGACCGATGTGATCGTATTTTTCCTGTGAAAGGAGTTCACCCTCCTCTATTCCATAAATCACAAAATCCTCACCGAGGCATGTTTTTACACTCACACGGAGGCTGATGTAGAGGTGGAAGGGTTCTCAGCTAGGCTTGAACCAGCCGCAGCCAACCTACAGAGGTGTGTTCAGTTCATTAGCCAACCTGTCATCTCATCTGCAAACGCACCTCCTCCAGTATCAGCAGCGGTTTCCACTCCTTCTCAGCCATAATAACATTGTTAACTCATGATCCGGCCCTCAAGGCCTTTTCTACTTTTTACTACAGTTAGTTGTTTTTTTTAGTTTCAGGTGAAATCCATATTTCACCCCCAGCAATTTACCTTTTAAACTTTTTTTCTAAACGGCCGGGGGCCTAACAGTAAATGATGGGAGGTGTAAATTCCTCATCATAATTTTGTTATCTTGTTAGTAATATCTAACAAACTCTCAGCACGCGAGGAAGATATTTCTCCAAAATATCTTCCCGCTCTTGGAAGAGATGTTCCTATATAATGCTGGATGTAAGCAAGCGGCAGGGGGGTTCCAATTCTTCGGAAGAAATTGACTGTGTAGGGATTTTCTGTATGTGTTTTGTGAAGACTCAAATGCTAATGTGAAGAGCCCATTGGGCCTCAATGATAAGGAGTTATACTTTAATAAGGATTCCGGCCTTGGTTTATGGTAGTGTGTAATTCTCTCTTGTTTATTGCAATGTCGTTGTTCATTTCATTTACATCCATGTCTCTGGTATTATATTCTGGAATGCGAGTGTCCCGTTGTTTCTGATATGAATTTATCTCTCTGATACTTATATCATAAGCTTCCTGGTACTTTAAATATGGCTCAGGTATAATACAATGTTTCATCTCCAATTCATACACATTTCTACTATATTGGCCGTTACGAAGTGCTATTGACGAAAGTTGCCAGCATGTATGGATTCTTAGTCATATAAGCCCATCATATGCTGTGGAAACTCTTCTTGGTGTCGTCTTCATAACAGTTAATATCTCCTTCATTCTATGCAGCTCAGTAGTCACCTTTATATATATCCCTTTTTCTGCCATATACCATGAATCCGGCCCTGTTTACTGTGAACTGTCTTAAAGTTGTCTGATACAGCAGTGTTTGAGTTTAATATTACATTCATCCAGTATTACTCTTTAAGCATCAAACTGTCGAAAGTTTTGGTTCCACTCAAATATTATTCTATGTTTGTAAAGAAGTAGTATGAGAGCCCTGTCTTGTTTAAATGTTAAACGCTGTTATGCGTCCTCTGCTCTCCATACATTATAAGATGTCCTAGGCACTGGTCTATAGCAACTCTAGGCTATCTCTAGGAGTTACAACACCCCTCTTAGAAGGCAGAATGTTTGAAGGCTTTCACGGGTAAGCCGGAGGTTGCGGGGTCAACCCCACCCCCCGACTCCAACAAAAATTTTACCAAAGCTTCCTGAGGACACGTGGTAGCCTTTGGGCTTCCCATGTGTCACTCATCCAACGACCCATATACAACACATCAACGGACAAAAACCATCTCAGATCGACGATCCACAACATGCCACGTGTCAAAATCTTGTTCACTTAGAAAAACGAAATATTCCTGGAATATACCTACTAAATGTACCTACATGTTGACTGGGCATCTAATCACTAATTTTTTGTTGTTTTGGAAAATAGATAGAACGTGATATCTTCCTCATACGACATCAGTTTTTCAAACCATTCACGGCGCCGGAATCGCAATGAAAAGACCTTTCTGTTTCCTCAAGTTTGTTCCTGTTTCGAGCACTTTCAATTTTGATCATAACACATGATATCCTAATCACACCTCCCCATTGGGAAGCTTTTGGACCCCAAAGGACTTTAATCACCTGTTCAAAAGATGAGGGTACAACTCCCTCACCTTTTCCACTTCCATCCATCTTGCCTTGGTTTGCTGCCCTTGAGCCCAATTCAAAGATAATCGACACTTTCCCTCTTAGAAGTGCATGTCCTCCTGTCAAGGATGGAATCCTCCTTGAGCTCGTCCAAAAATTCTGGCTAGAAATATTCTATATATGGCAGTTGAATATCACTCCCTTGATCATCATTCAAAGGAGGCTCATACAAACGTAAATTCTCCACATTGACAACAAAATACATTTTCATATATGAAGGCAAGTCAAGTTGAAATGCATTATTACCAACTTTTTTAATGATCTTGATTGGACCATAACGAATGGGCTTCAGCTTTTTACCTTCTCCTTGCATCCTTTCTTTGCTTATGTGCAACCATACTTCATCTCCTTCTTGAAACTTGTGATCAACACTATGTTTGTCATGCCTCTCCTCGTATTTTATTTTACTCTTCTCAAGCTGTTCTTGAACTTGTTGGTGAATAATCTGAATTTTCTCAATGAAATTTCGAGCCTTGTCAATATCACAATGCCCATCAATCGAAACATCCTTCTCAAAGATGAATTCTAATGGCGATTTCGGCAAATACCCAAAGCAGGCTTCAAAAGGTGAAGTATTTGTATAAGAGTGCTTGGCCCGGTTGTAAGCATGTTGAATGTAATGTAGTTTTTCATCCCACAATTTGGGATGTTTGCTGAAGTATCCTCTCAATAGATGCACAATGGTTCTGTTCACCACCTCGGTTTGGCCATCAATTTGCAGATGAAAAGCAATGCTCTTTTTCAACTTTGTGTCCATCATCTTCCAAATATTGGACCAAAAATTCCCAACGAACCTAGAATCCCTGTCACTAACAATAGAATTTGGCAAACCATAATGAACCCATACATGTTGAAAATAAAGTTCAGCAGTTTGTTCAGCAGTAATGGTTTTCTTACATGGCATAAGTATACACATTTTACTGAATCTATCCACAACTGCATAAAGATAATCATGATGTTTTCTTGACATAGGTAGACCTCCAAAAAATTCCATGGAGACACTCTCCCATGGCCTTGATGGTACCGGTAGTGGCGTGTACAACCCAAGCTTCCTATTTCTAGGCTTGATTTTTGCACACATAGAACATCCTCTTATAAAACATGATACACTATCTATCATGTGAGGCCAATAGCAATACCTCCGTAGATGTGCCATTTTTTTGCTTACCCCAAAGTGTCTAGCAATAAGAGATGAATGAGCCTCTCTCATGACACTAAGTCTCTCTCCTTGTGGTATAAACAACTTTCCCAAATGAACATTAGGGGAATTTTGAGGTATAAAATGGGCCTCCTAAGGAAGTTATAAAATAATAGCGGAAATAATAAAATAGGATTAGATGACATCATCAAGTTTTAGAGGGAATATAGTACAAACTATTTTTTCAACTCATATTTTCAACTTATCTCCCCATGGGTTTACTCAAATTTCAAGCGGCAATATTCGTTGGATGCATATTTTGATTCCTCATCCAAGGAGTACCCATGTTCCATCCTTGTGATGGACCCTGATACACAAAAAATTAGAAATACATGAAAAACGTAATTGCAATCACGTTTTTCCATATATTTCTCATTTTTCGTATAGTAGGGTCGATCGAAAGTATGAAACATGGGTACTCCTTGGACGAGGAATTAAATTTTGCATCCAAAGAGTACTCCCGCTTGAAAATTGAGTAAAACCTTAGGGAGATAAGTTAAAAATACGAGTAGAAAAAGTAGTTTTATTATTTTATTATTTTTTAATCTTTTTACTTTTTTACTCCAAAAATGGTGAATCATCCCCCATGGTTGACATCATCATCTTGAATCCTATTGGTTCTTATAAAGTTTATTTTGGTTGTAAATTTTTCTTAGGAGGCCCATTTTAGACCTCAAAATTCCCCTAATGACAGCAAATTGTTATGCATGTGATAATCATTTTCCTCAACTTGATTCCCTTCACTCAAACTAGCATACACATCTTGAAAATCAACATCAGATGCATACTGTTCTTTGTAACTCTCATGTACAATAGAATCATTTTTAAGCAAAGTAGAAGCACTTATAATTGGCCTTGAAAGCATATCAGCAAATTTATTGAAAATACCTTTCTTGTACCTTATAACCAAGTGAAACTGTTGAAGAAATCCCATCCACCTGAAATGTTGTGATTGCTACAATTTTGTTTGTGACTGCAAGTACTGTAACGGTTGGTGATTGGTATGTATAATCGTCTCTTTACCCATCAAGTAGTGTTTCCACTTATTGATGATTTGTACCAACGCATACAACTCTTTGTCATATGTTGGATAATTCCCACCATTGAATGTTTCAGAATGAAAATCGATAGGCTTACCATGCTGCAAAAGTACTGTGCCCATGGCATAATCACTAGCATTAGTTTGAATCTCGAACGGCTGTCTCAAATTTGGTAATGCAAGGATCGAAGCTGAATTGATCTTGTCTTTTAAAGTCTCAAATTTTTCTTTAATTTTCCTCCCCATTGGAAGCCTTTCTTCATACTTTTCACTGCATGCATAGGAGCTGCTATGGCAAAAAAGTTAGCAATAAACTTTCTCCAATACTGAGTTGCGCCTAAGAAACTTCTTACCTCGGTTACTGATTTGGGAGTGGTCCAATTCAAAATGGCTTCCACTTTAGAAGGATAAATTCTCAACGTGCCTCCTCCTACAATATGTCCCTAATAAACTAGAGAAGCCTTTCCAAATTCGCACTTAGACATCTTAAGAAATAATTGCTCTTTCTTCAAAACATCAAGTACCCTTTTAATATCCAAGACATGTCCTTCTCTTATTTTGCTGAAAATGAGTATATCATCTAAATACACAATCACAAAGTCATCAAGAAATGGACGCAAAACATTATCCATAACACACATGAAAGTTGTCAGTGCATTACACAAACCAAACGGCATAACCAACCACTCAAAGAGTCCTTGTTTGGTTTTGAATGCAGTCTTCCATATGTCACTTTCTGCAATTCTTACTTGATGATATCCACTTCGTAAATCTAACTTAGTGAAAAAATTTGCTTCTTTCAGCTGATCTAGAAAATCATCTATCCATGGGAGTGGGTATCGATTCTTTACCGTTATCTTTTTCAAAGCTCTGAAGTCGACACACATGCGCCACGTCCCATATTTCTTCAGATCAAGACTATGGGTGAACCGCATGGTGAAGTGCTTGGCCTTATGAGTCCTCTGTCCAACAAGTCTTTGATTTTCCTCCATTCAGCTAGAGGTAACCACTTGACCCATTGTTTTTGTTTATCAGATACAAAACAACGAAGATATCCTTCCAAACATTTATTTACTATCTTAGTTTGACCATCGAATTGAGGATGATAAGATGAGCTATGAGCTAATTGAGTACCCAAACAAGAAAATAACTCCGTCCAAAAATTTCCAATAAAAATGGGATCTTTTTCGCTCACAATAACCCTTGGGTTTCCATGTAGCTTTTGAATTGTGTCCATAAATGTAGTAGCAACTGTACTTTCTTTAAATGGATGAGATAATGCACAAAAGTGTGCATACTTGGTAAGTCTGTCAACTACCACCATGATGACACTCTTTCCTTCACACTTAGGTAAACCTGTGATAAAATTCATTGAAATCTTCTCCCAACGTTGACTTGGAATGGATAAAGGTTGTAGAAGACCCGGGGTCTTAATTGTCTCAACTTTATTCTGCTGGAAAACCAAACATTCCGCCACAAACTTTTGAATATCAAATTTAAGTCCATCCAAAAAAATTCTTTCTTCACCCTGTGGTAAGTTTTTAAAAATCCTGAGTGTCCTCCTAAAGGAGAAGTGTGCAATTCCAAAAGAATCTTTTATTTTAGTTGGGAATTCTTACAAAGATATAAGCGATCTTTGTACCATAAGGAATCATTTTCCAACTAAATGTGTCAGATGTACTAGGATCTTGCTGCAACTTTTGAATGAGTGTCCACACTTCTTCATCCTTCTTCCATTCATCTCTTGCTTCGGTTATCCAATCTAGTTGGATAATAGAAATGGCATAAAGCAATGCGTCCACCTCTTCATTCTTTCTTGAGAGCGCATCTGCAACAACATTTAGCTTCCCTTTTTTGTAGATTATTTCAAAGTCATAACCCAACATCTTTGTGACCCATTTTTGCTGCTCTTATGAAGATAGTCTTTGTTCCAAAAAGTGTTTGAGACTATCATGATCATTTTTTACCTTGAAGTGTCTTCCCATTAGGTAAGTTCGCCATTTCTTTAGTGCATGTAGTATTGCTAACATTTCCTTCTCATAAATAGGTTTCTGTAAATACTTTCCTTTAATTGGAAGACTTTCAAAAGAAATGGGTCTTCCTTCTTGCATTAAAACAACACCAATTCCATTTCCTGAAGCATCACATTCCACAATAAAGGTTTTTGTGAAGTCTGGTGTAGCTAAGACCGGTGCTAGGCACATTGCCTCTTTAAGATGTTCAAAGGCCTTAGTTGCTTCAGGAGTCCATGAAAATGCATCTTTCTTCAATAATTTTGTTAGAGGTGCTACTATTCTCCCATAATTTTTAACAAACTTGCGATAATACCCTATTAACCCGAGAAATCCTCGCAACTGCTTTATGGTTGTGGGGACTTTCCATTCCTTAATGGCTTTAATTTTGTTAGGGTCTACCTTAACACCCTCGTGAGATACAATATCACCTAGATATTCCACCTCTTGTACTCCAAAGAAACATTTGGATGTTTTTGCATATAATTGTTTTTCCTGCAATATTTTGAGCACCCTGTCAACATGTTGAACATGATCCTTCCAAGACCTGCTGTAGATTAGTATATCATCAAAAAATACTAGCACAACTTTTCTAAGGAAGGGTTTGAAAATGGAATTCATCAACCCTTGAAATGTAGAAGGTGCATTGGTAAGGCCAAAAGGCATGACCAAAAATTCATAATGACCCTCATGATTTCGAAATGTTTTTTTTGGAATATCTTCAGTCTTCATTCTAATTTGATGATATCCTGAACAAAGATCCAACTTGGTAAAATAAATTGCTCCATGTAATTCATCCAATAATTCATCAATCACAGGAATGGGAAATTTATCTTTAATGGTGAGCTTATTGAACTCCCTATAATCCGGACACATTCGCCATGATCCATCCTTCTTGTGTACCAATACTACGGGAGCAGAGAAAGAACTTTGACTAGGTTGAATTATACCCGCCTCTAACATTTTTGCAATCATACATTCAATTTCGCTCTTTTGGAAGTAAGGATATCTATAAGGCCTGATGTTTGGAGGAACAATTCCTGGAATCAAATGAATAGCATGATCATGATCACGAATAGGTGGGAGTCCTTTGGGAGTTTCAAACACCTTGGAATGATTGTCCAAGAATTTTTGGAGATCTACAGAAATAGATGATTTTGATGTTGGAACTTATAGTGAGCATAATTGTGCAATTATGCCTCGTTGTTCTTTATTTAGAAGAATTTTCATGACATTAGAGCTTATTATCTTTCCCGGCTTCCCTACAATACCCAGTAATTCGACTTCCTTTCCTTCTGAAAAAAAAAATTCAAGAAAATTTCTTGAAAATTAAAAGCTACCATCCCTAAAGATTGTAACCATTGTACTCCTAGTAAAACATCAACACCTCCCATAGGAATGGAAAGAAATGGACTATTCAATACATATTCCCCCATGGTTAGCTTGATATTATGGCATTTTCTAGAGAAATTTATAGTTCCTCCATTTGCAACCATCACTTGACATTATGGTGCTGGGTATAGGAAACAATTCAATTCCTTGGCTACCTTACAATGAATAAAAATATGGGTACTACCTGAATCAATCAACACTATTACCTTTTTCTTCTTGATATTTCCTTCTATATTGAGAGTTTGAGGAGTGGTAATTCCTGCCAATGCATTACACGATATGGTCGGACTAATTTCTTCCTCTTCTTGGGTTGGTTCCTGGTGTATATCCTCTTTTTGTTCATTTTCTTCCTCTTCACAATCTATGTAAAATAATTTCTTCTCAGCACACTTATGTCCTTTAGTGTATTTGCTATCACAACTATATAAAAGCCCTTTTGCTCTTTTTTCTTCCAATTGTTGTGGTGTCAACCTTGTAGGTTGTGGAAATCTAGGCGTAGCAACACTTCCTTCTTTATAGAAGTGAGTGGTAGGCTTCCTTGTCGCTATAATTTTACATTCAATTTTTCTAGACAACCTGAATGCCTTTTCCAATGAATCAGGTTCCAAAACGCGAACTTCATGTTGGATGTTATCCTTTAAAGTACCTATGAAGAGATCAATCTTGTGTTCCTCTGGAATATCAGTTACCCTTATATTCAATTTTTGGAAGTCCTCAATGTGCTCCCCCATTAAACCCTTTTGTTTGAGATTTATCAATTGGTTAAAGAAGGTGTTGCTCTTTGTATCCTCATAATGTGCTATCATTTCCTCCGTAAAAATTTACCAAGTGACAATTTTTTTACGAGAGCAAAGCCATCAATACCATCCAAATGTATTTTGTTCTAAATGTAAAGTTGCAATACATACCTTTTGTGTGTTTTGCACATTATGGAGATCAAAATATTGCTCCATCTGTAGTATCCATGTTACAGGATCCTTTCCATCAAACTTCCTCATATCCATTTTTGGAATATGGTGGTTCTTCCTGCCAACATTAGAGTTTATGAAATCACGATTAACATTTATTTTGTTCTCATAATGAGTTTCCTCTTCTATCTTTTCACCATTAGGAATCATTTCTTGTATCAACTTTGACAAACCTTCCTTCAAACCTTCCATGTCTTCCTTCAAACTTTACATTTTTTCTTCCATACCATTCTTCAAACCATCCATCATAGCTTCCATGCCTTTCTTCAAACCATCCATATTAGTTTCCAAGCCTTTCTTCAAAACTTCCATGTCATTTTTTGTTGCTCTTTGAGAGAGTGAAATTTGTTGCACTTGCTCTTGTAATTTTGATATGTCATGTTGCCATTCTTCGTCTTCATGAGTCATAGTAGAGCTTTCTAAAGGCTTAATGGGTGTTGAATTCTTTTTAGGGAGAATTTTAAAATCCAATACTAATATATGTTCTACAATATGCCCTTGGAATCAATTCAACTTGATTATTCAAACAAGACTTATGCAATTCAGAAAAGAAAAGAAATACACACCTTTTACTTGCTTTTGAGGAGCTCGATATTGAAATTGAATTATCTCTATAATTTTGGATCCTCAATATCTGAAATTTTTCCCTGTAGTAGTCCTCTGAAGCTTCTTTCAAATTCCACAGGTCTGACTTGATTTAGATTCTTCAAGGTAAAGTTATTTCCAATCTCCCACAATGACCTAATTATGGACTGGTTCAATAGAGCGAACTTGTACGGCTTGCCACGTGTCATTGTTTCCTCCTTTGGCTCTGAAACTGATAGACCAAAAACTACAATCCATGTACTTGTGTCCACTTTTTACATCATTCCAATCTGATGCTCAGAGAGAGAGCTATGAAGCTTTTCCCACAATCACCTCTTTGAGATGAAATTCAGAAGCCTCAAAAATCCCTAACTTCCATATATCATATCTCCGAAAATATTGCGAACCAATATCTGAAATTTTGTGACGATGTTCCCTAGGATTGTGGCTTCGCACTCTAAAAATTTCAGCTTCTGAACCTTTGTAGAATCAAATTTATTACAAAAATACCACGATGACCTGTTTAGGTTAAATTCAGGAGCCTGCAAAATGACCTAAATTGTACAGATCATATCTCCGAAAATATTGCAAACCAAGCTCTGAAATTTTGCGACGAAGTTCCTCAAGATTTGGCTTCGCACTCTAAAAATTTCAGATTCTGAACCTTTGTAGAAAAAAATTTATAGCGAAAATTCCACGATGACCTATTTGGAGCAGCGAAACCCTAGAATCTCAAACCTCTAATACCAAATGTTGTGAAACCAGCTCCAAAAAGAGAAGAAAAGAGATATCAACGCCTTAGAAATAAACCACTTTGAGGGGGAAACATCCAATACATTACATGAATGAACAATTCTTGGATGATTCAAATTAAAAAACCTCCTTTCTATATATAGGAGTCCATGGGGCCACAATGTAATCCTAATGGGGCTACAATGTAATCCTAGCCGACCTAACAATAATAATTTAAGGGCACAATAATAACAATATGGGGGTTACAAGGGTACAATAATAACAATAAGGGGGTTACACAAACAACAATAAGGGACTATACTAGTAATACAGGGACCTAACAATTAAGATTCTCCATTATTGACATGCGATACATGCCAATGTTTGGAAGAGGACAATCTTGTTGTAACTAAATCTCATGTTGAATCTCCCTTTTAGAAGGCAATCCTGTTGGCTCCTGAAACATCTCATGATGTGCATCAACTACATCATATAATTCTGATTTCAACTTAGGATCACAATCTTCAAATGACTCATGATTAACATTAGCTTTAAGCTTAATCATTAGAAGAACAAAATTCTTATTTGAATTCACCAGCCTCTTTACCTGTCTAGCATTTACCATTGCAATATTTGTCTTCTTGCGATGTGCTCTAACAATGTACTCCTTGCCATCTTTGAATAAATGGTATTTGTTCTCATGGCGATGGAAGATCGCTTTCCTGTCATACAAGTAAGGACTGCCCAACACAACACCTGTAATATCAAGCGGAACCACATCTAATTCAACTGTGTCAACAAATGTGCAATTATTGCAAAGCGCAATATGCACTTCTTTGAAACTTGTAAATTTGCATTCTTACAAATCCACCCAAGTGGATATGGTTTTGGATGTGGAATGGTCTCAATATTAGATTTCTTGACCAAATCTTCAGAGATTAAGTTCGCTTGTGACCCACTGTCAAACAATGTATCAATCTTGGTATGTTTGGATATGACCCTCACATGAAACAGTTGAATTCTCTCTTCTTCATTTAGAGCTTGTATGTGACAGTTTGAAGTACTAGTGTTGGGTTTTGTTTCAATTTCTTTCCCCTTCATGTTCTTCAATCCCATGGTTGTAATTTTAGTTTCATCACCTGAATCCTCTCCTAAGTCATGTTGAGTTGTAGCTGCGGTTTTCTGCTTCCCTTTGTTATTGTTAAACTTGGGTCTCTTTTCAGGATGTAGTTTCCAACAATTTTTCTTTTCATGGCCTTCTCTTGAACAATGTTTACAAACCACTTTCTCTCCCTCTTTCTTGACAAATGCATTCTTTTTGCCTTTTCCTTTTGAGGTATTCTCTTTGTTTTTCCCCTTTAAAGGTTTGTTTCTACCCTCTTCAAAACTATTTTTCCCTCTAGCTTCTAGATGTGTGACTTGAACACATACCTCATCTAGACTTGTAAGATTAAACATGAGGATAGTATGTTTGAGGTAGCTATGTACGCCCCCTATGTACTTGAGCAAAGTATCTTGACTCTGCAAATCTACCCCTAATAAGGGAGCTCTTCTCCTAAATTCTTGGGTGTAGTCTTGTACATTTTGTCCTTTCAATTGTCTAAAATTTTGTCAGTTCATTATGGCTTTCTGCATATGAGCTAATGGATAAAACTGTTGTTTTATTGCAGTAATGAAATCAGTCCATGATAGAATAATCTTACCATGCTTTTTGATCTCCTCCTTTGTCTTGACTTCCCACCAAACAAGAGTTGCACCTTCCATCCTTAATGAATGTTTCGGAAATAACACCCTAGAGGTTGGTTGGGATACAACCACTCCGGAAACGGGGGCATGCTACTTAACGAAGACTCACACAACCGTACACGTTCCAGAAAAAACAAATAGACGGATAGAGAGAGTTACCGGAGTTGGTCCTACGTTTGCCGGTAGATCCACGTGGGGTCAAAGCCCCGGCCAACCGTCCTTCCTTCTTAATCGAAATATGACAAAAGCCAGCACAAAGGACAAGTTGTACGACTTATCTACTCTAAATGTTAGTGAGATTCATATAAAACATTAAATAAATCATAATGAATGCTTGTATAACAAATATTCTCATACATAAAAGCATACACTAACATGTTTATTTCGGGAACAGCATGGTACTTCTGTATTATAAATAGCACGTACAAAAGTAATCAAGTGGAGAGATCACCTGATCCTTCCAAGGCCTTCGCAGAACGTCGTCCGGATCCGTCCAGCCCTTACCTCGCTAAGACTCCTTCCAAACTGGTGCATACGAGATAACATATAAAGGGATGTGTATCTCAAGAAAACAAGGGTTTCCTACAATGAACTGGGAAAGTGCAGGAGGCACGGGGAATCAAACTTGGATAGGGAATACCAACAGAGTATAATATCAATAATTCTCTCTCCCTTAGGCCATACACACGAGGGCTTTTTATAATCCCTCCAATTAGTTTCAACAGTTGGAAACAGTTGGCCACGGGCTGGGGTGGTTGAACTACCTGAGTAACCATCAACCCAGCGCAAAATTAGGGATTTTTTATATATATTTTTAATCATTTTAATGGCATACACAGAAAAGTCTAGCTGGACTCGCGTATACACACGGAAAATCACGGGCATAGTCGCGTATGGGGGATTTTACACTGTTTTTAAGTGAATTTGTTCAAGTCTGTAGGAATGGGTGCCCAAAATCCATGAAGCAATCATGAATCATGTCAAGGTGAGAAATGATGCTATAACAGATGCCCCCTAATAGATGAGGTCAGAAGGGGTACATGATGGTCGAAATGTATTATGCACATAGAAATAACTTCGTAAGGACAAGAGAGGACTTCACTAGATTTCAGCCTGCCAAAAACCAATGAAAGAAACCAGAGAGTCAACTCATGCTGAGGCGGGCATACCCATGCTCAGTCAAAATACATCATATGGAAAGTAATGAAATAGATCCAACATGTATACAATTATAGCTGAACTGAAAGTACACAATGAATCATCTGAGCATGGCCGGGAAATACAAGTCTGAATCAATGTCCAAATATTACATATAGAAATTTGATCAAAGATGGTGCAACTGAATGTCTGATCAAATAAGTAACTGAATCTCCAAGTACCGGATCATAAGAGGTGGATCAAACGGTACAATCACGCAACTAAGGACGACATATAAGATGTTGTCTGTGATGAGCCTGCAACATATAAGGGTGGACGGCATCCTTTGTGGAATCTTTTGAAAATTTGTCAAAAGTGGTAAGTAACAATACTGATCACAACCAAGGTCTTCACCGATCACTATGGCACAATTCTACACAATGGGAATAAATGAAATTTGAGAAGTGGAAGCCATGAGAGAAATGGATTTGGATTACGGGCATTGATGTCCGGGTTAACCAACGCGATAATTCCACCAATAATGAAAATGAGCGTCAAGGTGCCCCAGTACAATCTAACAAGTGCGAATAAATGAGTTGAAGTCGAACACTTGAAAGAATCTACCAATCAGGAGGCAATGATGAATCCCCACTGTCGATAGTGAAGAGCCTGCCACTGATGACTGCAAACCCTAAGGTACTGACAAAAAGACTCTAGAACTTATTCCAGAGCAATGATTTGGATTCGATGGGAAAAGATCTGTTGGAAGGAAGGCATTAAGGCATCCCACATCAATCCAGTGCGAGTGTAACCCGCAGGCCAAAATTTGGAAGGAATCGGATGAAGTAGAGTGACGAAACCAAACCGAAGTACGTTTCCAACATGCACAAGATGAAGCTAGCGCACAGAAGAAACCCTCTGAACCAACCAATAATGAAAGCTGACACAGAGGCGAGATATCCACCGATAGGGTCAAATGGAAATCAAAAAGGTATTGCACGAATCCCAAGTGTGATAATGTGTGCGACGTCGAACACGGAAACCACTAGGTCAAAGACCCATGATGATGATCAAATGCGAGAGCGGAGTACTCTATCAGTGGAAATACGCCCAAGGTGCGGCTCTAGGTTTGCTCTCAGAGCAATGTGTCGTAGTCGATAAGAGACAAACCCACTGGCAAGAAGTCAATGGGGACCTTCTCAAACCAGCACGAGCAGTAGACCAAAACATCTGATGTGATAGAACATGATACTGACAAGATCGGGAAGGCCGACTGAATAATGAGTCAAGAGACACCGCAGAATGGCCGACTCAGGCTAGACTTCCCTTGAACAAAAGCACGACTCATGATGACCTGTTGTACCATACAACAACCCTCCCTTTTACTTAAATTTTAGAAATAAAATTTAAGTAATAGGGTCCCTTTCTTTTTTAGAAATAAAACACTTAGAAATAAAATTCATTGTTTTGGAAAATTTCATATTGTTACGAAACAGATTCAACATTCAAAAAACTTATGGTCCGATCTAATATACAAGGCCTTACCATAAAAACAAATCAAAGTTAAAAGTTCAATCGCAATCGGAGAATCGGAGATAACCTTTAAAAGAAATTTCATATGCCCATTTCAAATCTTCCGATGCGATTAGTCCAATCGGAAAATTTCAATCGCTAAGAGTTTAAAATAGTTAATTATAACTTCCGATGCGAAGCGGTCAATCGCAATCGATTAATCGGGACAGTCTTCAAAAAAAACTCTTTACGCTTAGTTGAAATTCCCCGATCCGATGTGCATTTGATAATAAACGCTTTTAAAAGAAAAATCGAACATTTGTTTAAAATATATGGTAGACCCCACCATTAGAGATTGGAAAGATCTGCAATCGCAATCGATCAATCGGGATAAACGTATTGTGATACTCATTTGCCATTCGAAAACTTCCGATGCGATTCATCTATTTGCTTACGAAGATTTTTTTTTGAATATATTAATATATCACAAGCGCCAAATCTTTATTGGTACGAAGGCATTCAATAACGAATCAAATGAATATGGTTTATGATTTGGTTTTAAATACTTAAGTGTGACCCAAAAGGAGCATTTACGCAATATACGAAACAAATAAATGAAAACCATAAGTTCATAAATCATTCCGTTTGAGTGGCTTGTTGATCACGACTGAGAGTTTATTGTCTTGCAGGGCCAAAGAACACCAAGTTCTTTCATTCACAGACAAAGGGAAGCGGTAGCAGACGCAGAAATGTCAAAGAGAGGAAGAAGAAACAAGACTGCTCTACCAGTGAAGTTTGTCGAGACTCCTACGGTCTCAAAAGAAAAGCCCATAAAGCTAAGGCTGGTCACAGATACATCATGCCAAGGTCTTGGGAAAATGACATGGGACACAGTCTACAACCTATTGGAAAAAGAAGACCCCAAGGTCACAGTGGAGAAGGCATCAGTTCCAGACGAGGATAGCTCGGATTCTGACTCTGACATCAGTGAAAGAACACTTGCAAATTCATTTCTGCATCGAATTGCAGCCAGAGCGAGCATCATGCCTTACTATGATGTAGTTCGATGGGTTATTGACAGTGTAAAGATACAAGATAGAACGTTTGTTTCAGCATCTGGAGTGCCTTTCGGCTCGTTTAAAGCATAAGACTTGAAAGCAATGTACCACCTTCCAGACCCACAGAAGGTGTATAACAAGGAATTTATCAAAGATTTTGCTGATAATAACAAAGTCCAATCCGACCCTATCAGAGATTGGAGGAAAAACCCAGAGAAGCACCGAAATGAAGCATCCGGTATGTATTCTGTAGATTCTCTTCTGCCTCCATATTCCTATGCAGCTGCCATGATGTGTAGGTTATTTGGCAATGATAATTCAGCTAGTTTTTCTATACAAATGGTCCCATTAATCCTAGCTGCTGTGAATTCCGACATTATGGATTGGGCTGTTATTCTTTCTGATAGAATGGCCAATAGGATCCTTGAATACAGACACGAAAAAACTGCTGGAAATTCTACTCCCTTTTTCTTTTGTGCCTATATTCTTGATGCTATTTGTTTCAATTCCGAATTTCCCTTATTTGGATGGAAATGGACTCCCAAAGACCCTCTTCCAATCCATATTTATCATAAATTGCTTTGGAAGATTCATTTCCAAGCTAATGTATATAGAATCTGTCATGGTTTCCTCATTCTTGTTTTCCAAACCATTTTTAATCGCTTTCCTCCTAGGTTTTCTGATAAAGCTAAAGCCGACCTGTCTGCAATCGGAGATTGGTTTGGGGAGGAAAAATTTACTTACATCAGGGTTTTTGGTAGTATAGTGGAGCCGCATGTTCTTCCGCTTTTTGTTCCAGACAAACTTCTCGCTCAAGAAGTTTCCTATCAATTGACAATTGAAGGTATATCCAGGTCTTTGAATAATAGTAAGAATAAAATGTGGCCTCAATTCCCACTCAATTGTGGTCATTTCACTCTAAATGATTTCAAGCATGCAGAAAAAGAAGTCTTCAAGATAAGAGGTTGTAAATTTGCAACCATTCCTGGAAGACAATATGATCCAAAAAAGATAGCATTTGATGTCACTGCTTCAGTTTCAATTGCTCGTTTTGAGCATGAACCAAATATGTTCGATGATTTGTTTGTTTCATTAGATAATTTTCCTCGAATTTTTGACTTGGTCAAGTCTAAATTTCAACAGGAGGAAATAAATAAATTTCTCTTATTTAGAAGCCAGAGATTGTTGAGAGTACCTCTGGACCAGCTGAGAACTCAAATCCAAAAATCAGAGACAGAAGGTACATCCGGCCAAACGCTAGTGGAAACATCTACCAGCAAAATCATTACACAATCGGCTGTCAACCAGCCGACCGTACATACTCAAAAAGTGGTCACCATTGATAAACCTGATGTCCCAAAGGAAAATACTGATGATAAATCCAGTCCAAAATTTGGCCAGAGGTCCACTGCTCAAATGACAGACAAATGCACAAATATCAATGATGATGTGCATAATCAAAAGGATGGATCGGAAGTTGTAATATTTTGAGGATTTGGAGCTAACATTTCTGTTCTTCATTCCTTATTATATTTATATGAAAGATCACATCTGGTGATTTTTGTGCTGAAAATTATCTTTGAAGTGTTGCATTTTTGTGCCTTTGGATTTAATTTTACATCGGAGTTGCTAGATCAGAGTATCACATTTCGTTTGATAGTCTGCAAGATGAATGAGGTATTTTTATCTTTTCACTGTTGATTTTCTCTGTTATATGGTATTCATTTGAAGAATTTGCTATCATTTATATATTTGAATTTCATAATATTTCCTTTTATATTATCATTTCTAAGTATAATTGGAATGTTATCATTTATAGGCATATATGAATGGTATATAATGATGAATGCAATATGCTAATATAACTCTGTTTAATTTATTAAACAGAGTTATCTTTATTCGTTTCTACACATTTCAATTTAACTAATAATACATTTCCATGGTTATTATTAGATTGAAACAATCCTAAGTTGTATTCACATATAATCACCCGGGTTAAAATTAGAATTTCTTTATCAGTATTTAGTTTAGATTAGATAGTTTTACTTTCTGTTAATTTAGTCCCATTTTCACCCATCCAATTCAATCCACTTAGTTATAAGGAAACTGGTCCTTTAAATCCAGTCGGAGCCACCATCCCAAACGGAAAAGGAGTTGTCTTAAGGTCCCGACCGGGTGGTTTTCCCCCAATGTTTGAAGCAGAGATTTTCTAGGCTTCAACATGACCATGGCAGTAAAAAGTGACACTGTATAAGTCTGTCCTGCAGGAGGCAAAACAAACTCTCCATATGATTGGAAGAGATAACCAACCGGGGGAGAACTGACAAGTGAAACATGGTAAAGGCTGAACCTAGGTCAAAACTAGAACCATCCCAAATGAAGGAAATATATATAAGTATATGTGCTTTGTTCAAGGGCGACAAACTGACTCTGTACTGCCATCAAAATAACGAAAATACATCCCGTTCCCGCTCTTTTTGTTATATTTGATTTTTTTTGTCTTTTTCATATAATAAGCCTGAAAAAGAATAAAAGAATGCTATGGTACAATGGATAGAACGAGTATCAAGAAAACAGATGCACTAGTTCCTGGGATTGGAACAATCCTATGCTCAATACAAGGTGGCGAAAACTGGTTAGTGATACTCGGAGGAACGTTCCATCCATGGGTACAAAGGTGTCAAGTTGTCATAGCTAAGTGCATGCAATGGTTAACTTGTACAGAAAGTCAAGGTCAAAAGTTGGCTTAAACATTGAGTCCAAATGAAGCCGGCTAAAGGCCAGGATAAACAAGTAGCCAATATGCAATGCAGTAATACAACTTAAACGACACCAGGGAGCCTCTAGGGTAAAAGCCAAAAAAAATGATAAGTGATGAAGAAGAAGAATGAAGCTTCAACACATAAGACATGGCGGGACTAAAGAGGACTCCCGAGCCTACGTAAAAAGCAGCATGGGCAACAAGTGATAGCGAGGAACTAACTAGGAAGCCCATGTAAAGGAAGGCTCTACCATCAAGTCATGATTAAACAATCGGCGAGTGAAATGGGTGTAATATTCATGACCTGATGGGATCGACCCTAAGGCAAGTGATCAGTATGGAGGCTAGTATGCAAGATGCAACGGAAAGTGATTCCCTAACCTATATGCCAGTGAAGATCATATACCTGCCGTGAAGAGTCGGAAATGATGGATCAAAAACCGGGAAAAATCTCAAAATCGTCAAAATGTACCTGAAAACATACCAAACTGGGCACTTCCAAGCAATCGAGTTATACAGCATAAGATAGATCGAAAAAATAAGCAAGCCCTGCTACAGAACATGAAACAACAACTGACTTCTATTCGCCAGGTAAAAACTAAACACTTTGGCTATGGTACCATTTTGACAACATTCTTCTTTGAGAGGGTTCCAACGTTGAGACCCAGAGTCATCTCGACTATCAGCAGCCCGCGGGACCCAAGAATTGCCCGTTGGGCAGACATGATGAAGAGACTGGGGGGCAGCGAGGTACCCCGGACCACGTGGGACGATGAGTTCTTCCTGTGGTGGGGAGAACATATCATCGCAGTGGACGACTATCCCTATGCTGGGATGGACTTCCGAGGAGATCCAGATCTAGTACTTCCACCCGGCGCAGCATGGGGAGCAGTCGGTAAGTTTTTTGCAAAAAATTTTGACTTATATGATTTTTTGGATTTTTTTCAAATATGTATGAAAAAATGAAAACAAACATGTTTTTGATTGGATTCATAATGACTGACAATTAAAAATGATCATGTTTCAGATGTTGGACCAGTTCGTCCTGAGGGCCTACCGCGCCACAAGCGCCGCAGAGGTGAGGCGGAGACGGTGGATTCCGACAGGACTCTCCAGGCTGTGCAGAGAAACTTGGAGGGACTGACCCGCCAAATCCCTATGGCTGCCGTGGAGGACTTGCCAGAAGCCATCCAGAGACGGGTTGTAGGAGTACCCCGGGACTGGGTTAGACTATTCCGCCGTGTGGCCACTGCAGTTATGTTCTATAGGAACACGACTTCTGGGCAGGGTCCTCAGGAGTAGATAGATTTTATATATTAGATGACTGTATATTCTTTTTTGAGACTAAACATGATGGGGCATAAGCCCAAGTTTTGTACGAGATTATGGATCCAAATTTTGTAAAGTTTTTTGACACTCCGATGATATATATACAGCGATATTTGATGTGATGTGATAAATGTATCAAATGTATGATGTTTTTTATGATTAAAATTTATTGTATTGAATGATTAATATGCCAATCTAAAGCTTGATTAGCTAATGAGTCAGCAAACCAATTGTCAGCTCGAGGAATATGAATGAATGTTAAAAATTTAAATGACCTTTGTAACAGACGTACCCTCAAGAACAATCGTAATAAAATTGGATCTCGTACCCGATAAGTGTTGTTCAACTGCGACACCACCAGCTGGGAGTCCAAGAAAACTACCAACGAATCAACACCCAAGGATATTGCCTCCAAGAGTAGATGAATGACTGCAGTGTATTCTGCTACGTTATTGGAAGCAGGACCAATGCAGACTCCTCTTGATACCAACAACTGACCGGAAGGATAATGAAGCACCCAAGCCGCGGAAGCTAAGTTCCGGGTGTGTCTACTAGCACCATCGGCGAAACCAAAATGACTCATGACATCCAACACAACCTGCCCAAAGCAGATCAAAAAACATCACCACCTCATCAAAAATCAAAAATCAATCAGATATGTACAAAGCAAAAACTACTATATACAAAGCAAAATGCCAGGCCAAAGCCTAGGCATAATACTTCTTCAAATAGAGCCCATTTCGGGGCTCCGGCAACTCATTCCCTTCGAAGTCAACCAAGGTATACGCTCCTTTCTTAAGGACTCTTTTAACGATATAGGGGCCATACCACATCGACTTAAACTTTCCTGCCCCCAAGGCATCTTTTTCTTGGGCATAGACCAAAACAAGGTCACCTTCGGAAAAGACCCTAGGCTTAACCGCCTTATCGTACTGGACTTTGACTCGGTTTTTATGCGCTTCGTTCAACGTGGCGGCATCTTGACGCTGCTCATCAAGATGTTCCAGATGAAGAAGCCGCTCTGCCAGACTAGAAGTGTCAGGAAGAAGCTCAACAGCTAATTTAAGGGAAGGAATCTCGCATTCAATGGGAAATACGGATTCCACCCCGTGGACTAACTGAAGCGGAGTAAAGCCAGTTGTAGTTTTAACTGACGTCCTATATGCCCAAAGTGCAGGATATAGCATAATATGCCAGTTGGATCTATGTTTATCAATTGTCCGTTGAAGAATTGTCTTCAAGGATTTATTCACAGCTTCCACTTGCCCATTGGCCTGAGGATAATATGGAGATGAATGCTCCTGCCGGAAACCCAATTTAAGAGCCAACTCAACCATCATACTATTCTGAAAGTGACTGCCATGGTCAGTGACAATCTCTCTAGGTATACCAAAACGAGCGATAACTTGGTTGAAGAAGAAAAGAGCTGCAGTCTCACCATCGTTCCCAAAAGTAGGCATAGCTTCGACCCACTTCGTAAAGTAGTCTACTGCTACGATAATGTACTTGTGACCTTTTGCCGAAGGCGGGTTACAAGTAGTATAATCCATGCCCCACTTTGTAAAGGGTCTGACAGTGACGACTGGAAAAAGCGGAGCTGGATGAGCGCGCATTTTTCGAGTATACACTTGACAAGGATGACACTTCTTGACCGATTCAATACAATCTTTGAAAATCGAGGGCCAGAAGTAGCCAGCACGCAAAATCTTCTGGGCTGTAGCAAGCCCTGATAAATGACCCCCACAAGCTCCACTGTGAGAATCATTGAGCACAGCCTCGGCTTCTTCGAAAGTTAAGCAGCGTCTTAGGATTGAATCAACCCCTCGACGGTACAAAGCATCACCAATAATCAGATAACTTTTAGCTAAGTGACACAGCTTACGACGCTCATCTTTCGAAAAAGAAGAGGGAAACTTCGCAGTCTAGAGATACACGATGATATCCCCATACCAAGGATCTTGTGGAGAGATCAAAAACAAGTGTTCGTCCGGAAAGGACTCATCATAGATCATCTCCTCTCCACAAGGCAACTCGGAGATTAATTCCGCAAAGACTAATGACTTCTTGGATTTGGCAGACATGAAATCTAGATCAAATTCTTGTAAAATCACAATCCATCTATTATATTTGCCCCCAATCACTCGCCTGCTGAGGACAAACTGAAATGGATTGGCAGCTGCCAAGACATAAGTTTTGCGAAGAATAATGTAATGCCGGAGTCGCTGCACAGCATGGACTCTTGCTAAGGCTAACTTTTCTATCGGGGTGTATCGCAGTTCAGGTCCTACCAGTCCTCGACTAAGGTAGTAAATAACATGCTCAGCAAGAGCATCATCCTCCTGAACCAGAACCATACCAATGGTAGATTCTGCTGTAGCCAGATACAAAAGAAAATCTCTACTATAATCGGGTGGACTCAGTAAAGGAGCAGAGGTCAATGCCTTTTTCAAGGCATCGAATGAGCGTTGAGCGTAGTCGTCCCAAAGAAAAGGAACTCCTTTCTTCAACAGTCTCATATATCCCTTTGTAATCTCAGCATAATTGATGATAAACCTCCGAAGAAAATTAGACTTCCCTTGGAGACTTTGAAGCTGACGAATTGAAGACGGGGGAGGCAACCAAAGTATTGCCTCAACCTTGAAGGGATCTACCCTTATCCCTTCCCTAGACACAATAAATCCCAACAGCCGACCGGATGTAACCGCGAAAACGCACTTGTTCGGATTCAATCGAATTTTATAAAAACGACATCTTTGAAATATTTTCCGGAGGTGACCTGGATGATCCATCCTCTTTCGAGAATGAGCAGCTAAATCATCTAAGTATGCCTCAATAATCTTCTTGATGTCATGGAAGGTGTAAGACATGGCCCGCTGAAAGGTAGCCCCAGCGTTTTTAAGACCAAAAGGCATTTTCTTATATGCAAATGTACCCCAGGGACAAATAAATGCGGTCTTATGTTGATCTTCTGGATGGATAGTAATTTGATTATAACCAGAGAAACCGTCCATGAAGGAGAAAATCTCGTTACCGGCACACTCGTCAATAATCTGATCGATGAAAGGTGTGGGGTAATTATCTTTAGGAAACGCCTTATTCAGGTCTCTGAAATCGATGCACACTCGAATCGTTCCTTGCTTTTTATCAACCGGAACGGGGTTTGAAACCCATTCAGTCAGAGGAACTGGGAAAATGAATCCCGCCTTAGGCAGCTTTTCAACTTCAGCTTTGATAGCTGCTGCCTTCCTAGGATTAACCGGACGAAGTTTTTGCCTGACCGGCTTAGCGTTTTCATACGTCTTGATCTCATGCTGGACGATAGATGGGTCTATGCCAGGCATTTCCTCATAAGACCAAGCAAAAAAATCCCTATACTCTTTGAAGAGCTCGGTATAGATTTGAATCTCGTCACTGGAACATTCAGCTCCAACGAAGACATTCTCGACAATATTGGGATTCCTGGAGATGTTCACCGGGATAGTAGGAGAGATCACAGCCATGTTCCCTTCAGCATAAACCTGTGCTGGTGCTAAGGGGCTCAAGACTGGGTGAACAGGTCCAGGAGACTGAGGACTTGGAAAACTAGCTTCGACTTCGCTCAAGTCGGGTAGGAAGTAAGACCGATGATGCAAGTCATCCCACGGTCTCTCTATACCTGTCATTGCTTCCAGGATGGCCTCTTCAGATGGAAGAGTGGTATCTAGACAATCCTGGGCAGAAGAAGAAGTAAGCATCCAAGCCGGAGCCACATCACCATCCAACTCTTCCGGTGAAAGAGGAGCTGGATCAGATTCTGCAGTGTCAACAATAGACTGATATGCAATCTCAGCTGCAGAAATCGGGAATGCCATTCCACCCACTTTCCCTTCCTCCAATGTGGTTGTTGGGGAAGGTAAGGTCCAAGGGTCCGAAAAATAATGAGTTCGGAAGAACTCTCTTCGAAGGGGAGCCCTGGAGGATGAAATAGCATTAATAGACACCTTAGGAGGAGGAAGATCGAAAGTACCCATCAAAGAAGAATACATTCCAACTCCTAGATTCTCGACAGGCACCTTAGTATTATCCAACTTAGGAACAGATGAGTCAGAAGGCGCATCCAGGTCTACAGGAGGACAGTCCAGTTGATCCATTGTGACAATCCTCCCTTCGTGGGGGAAACATACTATTCGAAATAATGAGGATGCAATAGCATCCATCTCATAAATCCAGTTCCTCCCCAGCAGAAGGTTGTAGTCAAAGGCTGCATCCACTACCTCAACCTCTATGTTAACGGTTTTGCCCCCAACACAGATGGGAAAAGCCGGGACAATACCATGGGGTCTGTGAGAATGACCATCGAATGCAGTAAGAACAGTGCTAGATGGAACAGCTTTGGGAGATCCAAGTGTCTTCCAACATGCGAGAGACATCACGCAAGTAGAAGCACCCTCATCAACCACCGTTCGAAAGATATTGGTCTTTCGATACGACGATTTAATATGAAATGCCATGTGATGAGGAAGTCTCTTCTTAAAATTAGTCATATCGAAAGTAATCAGAAGAGAATTTTTCGGATCAACAGCCCCAATGGAAGTGAGCAAAGCACTGCGCTGAGCCGGACAAGACTGGAGTACCTCTAAAGCTGACATAGCACAAGGACTCTGCGCCAGATCTTCTACAATCGAGTAGTTCTGGGCAGCCCTCATGTTCAGATTAATCGTTGACCGCTTAGAAGATGCTTTTGGCATCCGAGGCATAGACTCACAGTTGGCTTCGTGATGTGAAGCGGCTCGGTAGCATCAGGAACTTCCTTAGCTTTCGAAGATTCCTCTCCGCCATAATCACGGGATCTCGTAGCGACATCCACGTGAGCACTCATCATAAAGATGTTCGATGGAATTTCCCCTTCCTGGGCACCTCCGGAGGAAGCCCCAGGATTTTGGTTCGCGCCAACAACTAATTGCTGCCCTTGGGGAAAAGGGTTTGTTAGCACAGCCTGGGAACTAGAAGAACCTTGCTGAGATAACAGGCGCTGAGCATCCTGAATTTTCGGGCAAAGGTGTGTGAGATGGTCTCCAGCACAAAGCTTGCACGGAAACTTCACTTTCTTTTTCTCCTTTTGACCCTCACCAACACGCTCGTTGGTTTTATTTGCATTGCCCTTCCCGTTCTTGCCCTTCTTCTTGTTATTACGTCCCTTCTTATTCCCATCGGATTGTTGATTTCCTTTGGGCTCGGAAGATTGGACAACATTTATGGACAAAGACTGGGAAGGTGATGAATCAGCAGGCACAGCCTGACCAGAAGGAGCAGATTGTAAAGACAACTGCTGCAATTGAGAAAGCAGGCTGGCTGCACTACTATTGACCGATCCGACAAGCCCATCACCATGCGGACCAGGTTTGGGTTTCGATAAATCCAATTTGGAGCGAGGAGCATTGGGCAAATACTTATAAAGCATCCCAGACTGAGAATAGATCAACTCTAACTGCTGGGCCCTAAAGATGGCCTGCTCCTCAGAAAATACCCCAGATAGGGATACATCTTTTGAAATATCTGACTGCAGAGATTTCAAAAACCACTCAAGAAGGAATTCACCTGGAATATGAGCTTTGATAAGCCTCTTCCTTCTCCTCCATTCCTGAATGTGATCAGAAATGTGAGTTGCCTCATCTTGCTTAAAATTAGCCAGGAGTTCGGTCCCAGCCTCATATCTGACAGGCAACTGAAAATGGTTTAGAAATGTGACAGCCAGTTCTCCAAATGTGGCGAAACTGCCCCCAGTGAGCTCCATATACCATTTGGTAGCATTTCCAGTTAGGGTGCGTTGAAATAATCTCAACCTGATCGAGTCATCGATCAGGGAGTTCGAAGAGCACCATAAGTGGAAAGTGGTGATGTGGTCCGCCGGATCCTCTCCATTCTTACCTTCAAACTTTGGAATGTCTGAAGGAAGTTTGGTTGGGACCGGAGGCCACCCCGGACTATACCGAATCGGGTCATTAGTTAACTTCGACAAGTCTGGCAAGTTTAACGTTGCCAGAAACGGTAATCGAGGCGGAGCCTGAGAATTCCATCCTTGATGGGATGGATTTCTAACATTCTGAAAAGAATAGCCTGGATTTGATGAGGCACCAGGCTGCCAGAAAGGACTCGTAGAAAACGGAGAAGAACCTCCTCCCCACGCCGAGTTACCAAAACCCAGACTAGTTCCCCCCGCTGAAGTATTGATTGAAGAGGAAAGCCCCTGGTAGGGGTTCCACGCATTAGACAGAGGAGAAAAAGACTGATAAGCACTCGATGAAGGGAAAGAAGTATTCCCTTGATGACCTGCGAAGAACTGGTTCCCTGCCCCAGCCATTGTAAACACAGGATTCCATCCCATAAAAGTAGTCGAACTTTCCCCCCCAGACCAAGGGTTAAAACTCTGGGTCTGGGACGTAAACGGAAACGACCCTAAAGAAGGATTGGAACTAGGAATATGCCCAGTCCCAAAGGGGAAACCCTGAAATGAAGCTGATCCACTAGCCATGTTAGACATGGGTGTAGATCCAGCTGCACCGGCGGAAAAGGAAAAAGAGGGATTTCCACTAATGGACATCCCTGAACAAAAAGGACCAGAATGAGAAGCATATGCTTGGGTGAACCCAGAGCCAAACATAGCAGCACTAGAAGTACTCGAAGATGAAGCAATAGTGCCCCCTGCCTCGACAGAAGCAGGGATCTGAATGCCTGCAGCACTCACGGTAGAAGCCGCGTTCCCGGTCGTGGCCATCGAAAGATAAGAATGATACGGAAGATCCGGCGGTCTCTCAGACTCCGGTCCGATGTACTGAACAACAAACGGATAATCAGGAGGAAGAGGAGATGGACCTGTAGCAGGAGGCTCAGGTATATCTTCTATCTGAAAATCTTCTTCCTGAGGAAACAACACTCGCGAGGTGAGTGGAACGCTCCTCTCGGAACTGACACCGGAATCAGCTACGAAACCTTCATATCTTGGTGGAGGATCTCTCTCCACAGCGTCAGACTCCACAGGGTGGAAACCACCTGCTAAATCTCTCCTACGCCTTCTCAAAGAAGGCTCTGCACTCTCGGGAGATAACCCCCGGATTCTCCTCGAACGTCGAGGCGCTTGATCAGCCACTTTTATAAATTTATTAAATTAGACTCAAAAAAGTGAAAAGCTAGGCAAGCTAGGAGCAAAGAGCACTCACTAAAATAGAAATCCCTGAGAAACAGCAAGCAAACAGCCTCCAAGTATTTCCGCTCCGGGTGATGAGGACCGGACACCAAAATACAGGAAAGAGAAGTATAGGGCCTTCCGAAAGCAGTCTGGGATGATTAGGGCCTAGAACAACTAGCGAAGGTATTAGAAACAGTTACGCCGACCTCCTAACGATAGCCTTTGCCGGCTCAAACACCCAAGCTTCGCAAGGGCACCCCCCAGAAGTACTGCTGAAAGTGATGCGACGTCTGCCTCAGGTACCACGGGTATTCCCCCCCGCAGTCACCTGTGTGGAACCTAGGAGTGGCAACTATGGACACCAATCCGTATCAGAAGCTGGGCGGAACGGTCTTGAGGTCATATTCAGCTAATCGGAGGGGGGGTATCCCTCTTCTCAACCTTCACTTCCCCTCGCGCTTGACTCTCGGATGAGAGCTTTCCCAGTCCACCTCACGGAGTTGGGTTTCGCTCAATTAATCAACTTCTATGTTTGTTTGAGCGGCCTTGGAGAGTTAACTCTCCACTCACCTATTCCAAGGCCCTACAACCTAGCTAGTTGGTGATTGACACTTAGTAAAACTTGCTAGTTGATTTTAGATTAAATCGCTTATTTTAAGGGCTGTTGTATTAAGTCACAAGGATATGGAGATGAAACCAATGGTGTTTTGATGCAAAAGAAATTAATAAAAACTTAACTACATGCCCATGCAGTTCTTTGTCTTTCGATGAAAAGTAATCTCTATACAGGTTCTACGAGACTAAAAATTGTATTTTTCTTTTCGAATTGCAAACTCACACTCACAAAAACTAAGAAGCTAACTAAATGCTGAAATGCACCTAATGCAAATCACTATAAGCATGTAAATCCTAAGATGCAAAAATCTCTTAAAACAAGGTGAAATTTCCCAAAAAGCTCCTTCAATTTTAACTCATCTTTTGTTGTCCAGAAAGCCAATTCTTGAAAACAAGAACTCTTAATATAAGACACCAAAAACACTTAAAACAAGAAGAAGAAATCAAATGACAACTCCTCCTCAAAATCAAGCCGAAAATTAGAAGCAAGAAACTTCACAAAAGCTCCAAAAGATATGGCAAAAACGAAAATGAAAATGCAACAAAAACAAAAACAAAAGACAATGTTTTTTTTGAGTTTTTGAAATGCAAAAAAAAAAATCAAACAAATGTTTTTTGGGCTTTTTAGTTTTATAAAGCAAGAGCTCGAAAAAGACCAAGCACAACTATCAAAATCCAAACCAAATAAGACCGAATTTCAAGCACAAACTTCAAGAATGCTCCCAAACCTTATAAGGCTAACAACAGCAAGATCAATAAGAGCAAGAGAAGACCAAAACTCAGCCAATCAGCCTAGACAAATAGTGCAAACTCGCTGCAACAAAAGACTCCAAAGAAGCAAGAAAAGTTCTTCGAAAATTGCAACAAAACCCTAGCCTATGGAACTCAAGAAAACCAATCGAAAACGAAGAAAAAATCGCAATGCAAAGCACAACACAAAGATAGGAGCGAGTCAGTGAGCAGAAGCTCTCTGTTCTGATAAAGCAGAACAGCCAAGAATGCTCAGAAAGCGATCTTGGAACTCAATCCAGAAGTGCCAGCACTAGAAACAACACTTTGCCAAAAGACTAGTTTCCTACTCAAACGAAAGAGAGAAAAGACATGAAACCACTTCCTTCACACTCCAGTAAGTACAGAGACACTGTAGACACAGGCCTCCACAGCCAGAAAGGACCAAAAACTCAAGAATCCTAAAAATTCAAAATCTGCCTAGGTATACGCGACTTCACAGCTGTGCAAACAGCGTGTATACGCATCTGTGCTAAGGGAAACTCGCGTATACGCGGTTTCCTTCAGACAAACTCGCGTGTATACGCGACTGTGTGCAAAAGAAGAAGCGTATGCAAAGGTAAATAATGAAAAAAAACAAAAGAACAAGCCTGGAAAAGACACCAAGACTTCAGACTGACTGCAAGAAAACAAACTGGACTGCAAATGACAGATAAAACTGTTGGAAACCTACCAAACAGCTGAAACAACCCAACAGGAGAATCACAAGAATGTGATCCCCAGCGGAGTCGCCAGTTCTGTTTCGGGGAAATAACACCCTAGAGGTTGGTTGGGATACAACCTCCACAGAGCAGGGGCGTACTACTTAACAGAGACTCACACAACCATGCACGTTCAGAAAAACCAAATAGAGCAGAATGAGAGATTTACCCGTTGGTCCTACGTTTGAAGTAGATCCACGTGGGGTGCAAACCCCCAGCAACCGTCCTTCCTTCTTAACCTGAAATACGAGAAGAAACCAGCACAAAGGACAAGTTGTACAGCATATATCTACTCTAAGTGTCAGTGAGATTCATATAAAACATTAAATAAATCATAATGAATGCTTGTATAACAATATTCTCATACATAAAAGCATACACTAACACGTTTATTTCGGGAACAACATGATACTTCTGTATTATAAATAGTACGTACAAAAGTAATCAAGTGGAGAGATCACCTGATCCTTCCAAGGCCTTCGCAGACCGTCGTCCGGATCCGTCCAGCCCTTGCCTCGCTAAGACTCCTTCCAAACGGGTGCATACGAGATAACATATAAAGGGATGTATATCTCAAGGAAACAAGGGTTTCCTGAAATGAACTGGGAAAGTGCAGGAGGCACGGGGAATCAGACTTGGATAGGGAATACCAACAGAGTATAATATCAATAATTCTCTCTCCCTTAGGCCATACACATGAGGGCTTTTTATAGTCCCTCCAAGTAGTTTCAGCAGTTGGAAATAGTTGGCCACGGGCTGGGGTGGTTGAACTACCTGAGTAACCATCGACCCAGCGCGAAATTAGGGATTTTTTATATATATTTTTAATCATTTTAATGGCATACGCGGAAAAGTCTAGCTGGACTCGCGTATACACACGGAAAAGTACGGGCATAGTCGCGTATGGGGGATTTTACACTGTTTTTAAGTGAATTTGTCCAAGTCTGTAGGAATGGGTGCCCAAAAGCCATGAAGCAATCATGAATCATGTCAAGGTGAGAAATGATGCTATAACAATGACGGCAGCGTGAGTGTATAGTAGACATCGAGCGGCAACTGCGGGAGGGAGTGCGATGGGAAGGATGGCTATGACTCATATACGAACTAAATGGTGGTATATGAGGGCTATAGGAGGTATGGCTGGGACTCGGGCTGCGGAGGTCAACAGAAATACAGGTGGTGTTATGCCGTTTATGGGCGGGAAGGATGAGTTCATGGGTGGAGAAGGCTTCCAAGAGGGCATCTAGACAAGAAAAGAGGGGATGACGAGAGGAAGGGAAACCACATGACGCGGCAAAGCTACCTAGATCATATGTATAGGAAGAAAGGCTAACATACCGATCGTCACGGGGGATGACAGAGGAATAGATAAACAAATGGTCAAATGATGTTGAGCCCAGGGTGGTCGCTGAAGGGGGATCGAGCAAAACAACAGGAGAGGATTCAAAGGGAATGTTCTCCAAGGGTCTCACAGAGGATGATAGGTAGAGAATGGTGGTAGTAGACTCCGTCATCTGGGCATCATAGGGGGGGATGTCAATGGGAGCGGGGAGATCCTCAAGCTGACCTAAAGCATACTGCACAAGTATGGGAGAGGCGGACTGATCTTGTTCAACCTCATACTCTAGAACTACCTCTAAAGAGGCGCGGTAATGCATCAGGTGAGGACAATGGTGGGAGTAATGGCCATGGACACCACACAAAGCACAGGGTTTGTTGGTGTGAATAATCCTTGGGTTATTGGTTACGGACGAGGACGGAATAGAGGGGTCAAGGACTGTAGACTCAGGGAACGCGACTTTAGCCATGGGTTGAATACGGGGCAATTCATGACAAGAATGGGTGGCGTGACCGACGACATCACACAAGGCACAAGGCTTTGCAGGTGGAGGAGGAGCTGGGTCGGTCGGGGTGGCCTTGTCTTTGGATGCCCCCTTGCGAGCTTTGTCTTGCTTTCCTGGAGCTGTCACCACAGGGGCAGGGTCCTGCGGAAGTGCGGGGGGCATGGTGGCAATGGAGGAAGCGAGGGGGACCATTTGAACTGGTGTCAAAGCAAGATAGGGTTTGGGCTGACCTAGTGGGGTAGCGGCTGGAGGGTCAAGGTACCAGACGGGTATGCCCAGGGTCAGGTTAGGGAGAGAGAGGGTGGCCATGACGGGGACCGTATAGACTCCGGGAGGGGGAGCCAGGAAAGGTATCTGACCAACGGGATAATGACCAGGAGGGACGGCTCCGAGATGGTTGAGGCCTAGGGGAACCGACCCAGGAGGATAGAGGGGTTCAGAGATACCAGCTGTAGGAGAAGGGCTAGAAGGAGGAGGTCCAACTGGCTGAGATAAATGGCTAGGAGCAGGTTGCGGTGGGCGAGGTTGAGTCTAAGGTTGCTGACTAGCCGAAGCGGGTCGCTTAAGGGCAGCCTGAGATGATTACATCATGCAAACATTCGATAAGCTGGGATCAGAGATAGGAGGAGGAGGGAAACTAGGGAAATTTCCAAGAAAAGAGGAGTCTTTGTAGACGCTGGGAGAGACACTGGTCAAGGAATCAATGGTTTTCTTATTGGCTACAAAAGAGATGGTCGTCTCAGGGGAGGTCTGAGACTTTGGCTCATTATAAGTCAACTGGTCGATGGTGACTATCTTTCCATTGTGAGGAAAATACATCTTGCGAAAAACTGTGGATGGGACAGCAAACATGGCATAGGTGTAGCTTCACCCCAATAGAATGTTGTAATCTAAAGGGGCGTCGATGAATTCGATGTCAACGCAAACAGTCTTGCCCACAAGGGTGATAGGACAATTACGAAAAAGGCCAATGGGTTGGGAGGCATGGCCGTCCCACGCTCGAAGGGTGATCGTGGAAGGGGCCAACTCAGGAGATCCGAATTGCTTCCAAACCGAAGCAGACATCACACAGGTGGATGCCCCCTCATCAATTATACACCGAGAAACGTCAGTGTTTCAGATTTTGACTAGGATTTGGAAGGCGACGGAAGCAGGAAGAGGAGGATGTTCTGATTGATGGGTGTCGAAAACAATCATTTGGTCATCAGCAGGATCTACAGCACCCATGGTAGATAGCAGAGCCTTCTTTTGGGAAGGGCACAACTGGAGGAGTTCCAATGTGGAAATGGCAGCAGGAGATTGCACCAAATCATCTACTATGCTATACGAATGAGCAGCTCGACCAGAAGCAGCATTTCGGCGTAATGGTCCTTTAGGAATCTTGGTATGAACCTCAAATTTGGGTTGAGAGATATGTAAGGGACCATTGGATGTCGAAAGAGGCTCTGTAGAACCTGAAGAAGGGGACTCGGGGGCAGACTGAGTGGAAGGCTTGGGGTACTGGCAAGACCGAGTTTGAAGGTTAAGGTCGATGGTTGGAGATGGATCAGAATTCATCATGAGGATCTGGTAATCAGAGGAACCAGAAGGGAAAGGTTGAGAGGCGAGCTGTGCGTCAGGTGGTTGGGCAGCCACTAATCCTTGCTGGGGGAAAGGATCGGTAAACACAGCCAGTTGCGTAGAGGCCATAGTAGGGGGAGCATGAGGGGAGGCATGTTTTCCTCGCAAAGTGGCTTGAGAATCCCACATCTGCCGCATCTGTGGTAGAAAGGGACAATCATGAGTGTAATAACTGTAAACACTGCAACACGAACAAGGCTTATTTGTGCGAATAGGCCTATCCGGCTTGGGCTGAGTACCCTGTTGCTGGTTAGCAGTGTTAGGGTCAGTACCTTGAGGGTTGGGTCCACGAGTACCAGGGGCAGATTTATTTTGATTTCCTTTCCACCTTCTTTGAGAGGAAGGTGGATTAGTTGTGCCCTGATGTGCAAATACTTGCCCTGGAGGGGGCTGTAGGTGCTATTTCTGGGGTTGAGAAGGCAAGGGGGGTGGAAGTACAAATGTTGGAGGAGCTGGAACACCAGGCTGTGGATAAGGATAATGGTTAGGTTGGGCAAAATTGAGGTAAGCAGGAGGTTGGGAAAAAGGATGAAGCATGCCATATCCGGGATACACGCTACCTGGAGGGGGAAAAGTGCTAGAGGTGCTGGCCCCTCCCGGAGGGAGACCATAGCCCATAGGAGGTTTAGCATACGGATGAGAAAGGGCTCCAACGATACCGTCGGCAGAATGAGATGCCCCCAGGGCGTTAGCGCCACCAGGCCTGGGGAGGTCAGGAAGGACGGTATAAACATAACCAGACTGAGTGTAGATCAGGCCATATTTCAAGGCTATTTGGAGGGCGGCTTCTTCGGTTTGAGGGAAATGGGAGGTGACATATTTTGTGATGGGAGGTAAGAGAGTGTGAAGGAACTAGTCCATATAAACCCGATCTTCGAAGGTGGGAGCTCGACATAAGCTCCTTCTTCTCTGCCATTCATGGACATGAGTGGAAAGGTGGGTTGAAGAGGATTGATGGAAAGAAGTCAAAAGCGCTGTACCAGTGTTGTATCGGAGAGGGAGCTGGAAATAAGATAAAAAGGCTTGGGCAATGGTCGCAAAGGTGGTATGGGAAGAGGTGGCCTGGTCAACATACCATTTAGAAGCTTCGCCCGTAAGCGTACGTTGGAACAACCGAAGACGGATGGAATCATCGGTAATGGAATTGGTGGAACACCACATGTGGAAAGATCATACATGGTTGGTTGGATCTTCTCCAGCAAGGCCTTCGAACTTAGGGATTTCGGAGGGGAGCTTGGTTGGCATAGCAGGCCAACCAACATCATAGCGGATAGGGTCATTGATCAACTGATTTAGATCGGGGAGGCTGAGGCCTGCCATGTAAGGGAGCAAAGGTGCAGCCGAGGTAGTTCATATGGCGGTTCTGCTAGTATTAGTCCCTAAATTAGGGTCGGGATTACCGCTAGCGTTAGGCCCTATACCAGACATAGTGAAGGTGATAGGGGGAGAACCAGACGTAAAAGGAGAACCCAATGAATTAGAAGAGGATTCGGAGTGCAGAATCGGAGGAGGACTAACTCGATGACGGCGGGAAGGAGTAGGTCAACCAACTGGAAACTGAGGGGGAAGACCAAGAAGTCTTCGGGATGTGTGCCTTGGGGGCGCAATGGTGACAACACAAACACGGCACAAGGGGAAGAAGAACGACCAACAAAGGCATGGAGGTGCAAAATCAAGTGATTACAATGTTGAAACAAGGGCAGAAAGGTGCAGTGTCAATTGAGTTTACAATGTTTTAAAGTCTGTGCCTGGCGGTGTTAACCAGGCTCTTCTTCGCTTAGGGTGAGCGTGTGCCGTGCGTTAATTTTAATTTTTAAACCCAGACGTTTTGAGAGAAAAAGAAAAAGTGTGTTTTGTAACTGAAAATAAATCTGCAGAGAATAGTGTATGATGCTAAAATAACAGAAAATTAACAGCTAACAATGCATCGATCTAATCCAAAAAGGCAGGTCTCTCAAAACTAGTCTAAAAGAGGGAAAAAATTTAGTCAAAACACACTAAAAAGAGGCCAATAGATCTAAGGTCGGGAGGGACAGGGATCTAAAGGAGAATTCTGCTGAAAAGAGGTGCAGAACACAGCCAAGAGGCAAAGGCAAGGTGGCTGTAAAAAAGGAGGAAATCAACAAAAAGCAGAATGGACAAGGAGGAGGCCCTAAAGATAGATCCAAAAAAAACATCACGAGGTGATTTGAAAGGGAGAAGAGCTGATTAAAAGGGATCTGAAAAGGAGGTATCGGATCTGAAAAAGGGAAGGCTGAAACTCTGAAAAATCAGACACCTGAAATAGTTAAAACTCTTCCACCAAAAGTGGAGGGTACTGAAGCCCTAGGGGGAAAGGCTCCCACTTAGATGAGCAAAACATATCAGAAACAGGTCTAAACGGGCTGAGACAGAGGCTGGAAAACCCTGACAGAAGCTTCAGAAAAACCTAGAAAAGTTGCAGAAAAATAGCAGAAAAACTGGCAGGTCACAGGTTCTGACTTGTTTTCTATGCAGGTCACAGATAATGGGCTGAAAAGTGCGACCTGTAGTTCAGGTCACACTTTCTGGGCTGAAAAGTGCGACGTGAAGCTCTGGGTGTCCTGGCGGCAGATTTCCGAAAAAGTTATCGTCTCAGTTGCGGCTGATGTCTGTCACCTGCGCAATGGGGCCAAAAACACGCGGAAGTTAGAAATTTTAATGTTTTAGGGTTTTATAAGTGAAAAACAACATAAAAATAGGAAAAACAAAAAGCTGAAAAGAAACCCTATGGTTTGAAGTAGCTGGATATGCAGGAATATGAAAACGACAGCGGTCGTAATTGAAAACCCGTGTGGAGTCGCCACTTATTAGTATGAATATTTTGTCGAAGTGTACAAAAAAAGACCACTTTAGCTACGCATAACTTATAGCCCTAACATCAGATATGGCTGCCAATATCTTCAGATCTACAGTTAGTTGATCAAGACAAGTGCTGCAAAAATCCAGATCTATGCATAGAGAGACATTAAGCAGTAAAAATAAGGTTTTGCTCCATACATCCAATAGACAAGACAAGAACAATTATTTGAAAAATTTTGTATTAAGGGTACCTCGGAGGAAAAAGAAGTGCTTCAATTTCCTAATGTGGATGGGTTCTTGGAAGTCCTCAAGACTTTAGATCTAGCATTTCTCTCTCTTGTTGGTGTAGAAAACCCAGACAAAGATAGAACTCAAAGGGAGCTCACACAACAAATAATGGAAAATATGACAATGATAATGGCTCAAAGTCAGACCAAAAGTATAGATCCAGAGTGATCTAATAGGCAACAAAAGGTGAAGAATGGTAGGAGAAACCCTCCTATTTATAACAAAATATTGGGTCATTCTAGATCTTGGTGCACGATTAAAATAACATTAACCAAATCTAGATCCACCTTTTATGGAATATTTTATTATATTTGTTGGAGGGAAAAAGTATTTGACTTGGGTCAAATCCCTTTATTTGTGAATAATAAATAAAAAAGTGATTTATTTATCATTTTAAGGAAGTGGTTGAAAGATAATCAAATAAATAATGATTTATTTAATTATTTATGGGTGATTTAGTCATATTTATCAAGGAATATTATTTAAATAAGATTTAAATAATTATTCCTAGAAAATAATAAGATAAATAAAGATTTATCTAATTAATTTCTTTGTTTTGGGTTAAACATGACCATGAATAATAATTGAATTATTGTTTAATTAATTATTCCTTGAGGAAAATTAAACAAATATAGGTTTGTTTAATATTTCCTTTTGGGGTTTCCTGTTTAGACCATAAACAACCTAATAAATGTGTTTTATTAAGTTATTTTACATAGTGAAAGAAATTTTACTTAGGGTAAAATTGGTCTTACATGGTGTACTTGGGTCCATCTAATGATAGTAGGTTAGATAACCAAAAAATGGTGTAACACTCATTTGATCAAGAAGTTGGTTGAAAAGTATAGAATTCATCACATAATCACTTCACTGTATCACCCACAAGAAAATGGTCAAGTAGAAATCACCAATAAAGTCATTGAGGGAATCTTAACAAAAATAGTATCCAGCCACCAAAGAAACTGGGTCGAGAAAGTTCTAGAGGTACTATGGGCTTACATAACAACATGGAGGAATACTACAGGCTTCTCACCATATGAACTAGTGTATGGTAAGAATCCTCTATTCCCCATAGAGTTTGAAATAAATACATTAAGAATAGCATTGTAGGTCAATCTAGAGTTAAGCACAGCAGAGACACAAATATTGAACCAGCTCAATGAGTTGGAAGAGAAATGACTATCGTCTATTCAACAAACAGATATCATTTTGCATCAAAGAGCTAGATGACATGATGAGTTTATTAAGAATAAAAAGTTCCATAAAGGAGATTGGGCTCTTTTATATGATTCAAGGTTCAAGGATTTCGAAGGCAAGATCTGCACCAGATGGCTAGGTCCTTACGAAGTGGACACGGTCTGTGACAATGGGACTGTACAATTGGTCACCATCGATAGTGATAAGACACCGTTACTGGTTAATTGGCACCGTCGAAGGTTATTTCATCAACCCGCTTCGAAGGAATCATTTGTTAGCATTGTCACATACTACGATATTCATGTTACAGTAGCAGGGTAACATTCTCCTATGAAGCCTAAAATTTGAAATTCCAATAAGTGCAACAATTGAAAACCACCCTTGTGGCAGCTGTTACACCTGTTTAAATATATATATATATATATACATATATATATATATATATATATATATATATATATAACAATAAAAAAAGAAAATAAAACAAAAATAATAAATCTAACTTTGAAAACCTCTTTTCGGCGCGTAGTCAAACAATTTGTAACAGCTGAAAACCACTCCCGTGGTGGATGTTACACCCATATTTTTGTTCCTGAAACATCATCCTTCCTTCCTAATAAATTTTATAAGATGATGGTATTCATTTTATTTTCTTTCTGTATTGATTTCTCCTAATTATTATGTTTTTAGAATAATAATCTGAAGGTTGTCTTAGTTGTTAAACATGTAACAACCGACAGCCACGAACACTGTTTCTCATGTTTCGTCACATAACAAAAATAATTGTGCTAGCCAAAGGCAACTGCCCGAGTTCTTCAATCAGTACGCTGCCAATTTGAAATCTTCCTCCACGTCGCTTTAGGTATGTCATTCAAAAGGTAACATCATCATTTATGATTTGGTGATTATTGGAAAAATTAACGATATTCCCATGAGGGCCGTGGGCGGTCATCACCATTAAGGCATGGGAGGGGATATATCTTGAAATAATTGAAAATAAATCATAGTTATAAACCTATATCAAATCCTCATGTACCCAATTAATAGCACAAATGCCAATGATGACTAAATCTGGCTGGAAAGAGTGTGTGTACTTAGAACCCATTACTTTCCATAATGGGACATTTATGAAGAGCTGTGTGAGGTACGATTCAAAAATCCATAAATCCTATCACCTGCCATTGACCTCCTTGACCGAAGCCCTATATCCTCATTTCAAACTTGTCAATTGGTATAAGCAGATACGCCAAGAAGAAGTGAGCAGTATAGTGATATTACAGTGGGTTGAGTAGTAAGAAGTGAACTCAAAAACAACAACAAGATTGGTGGAGTAGCAGTCAAGCACGAGCCAAATTCTATGGATGCCTTGCAAAAATGTCAGGAATCCCACCATATATTCAGAGATGCCGAATGGATTGAGTATTTCCAAAAGCTAGAAGGCTCGGGTGATGCGGTTGTAATTGAATTCACTCAGAATTTGAATAACAACAAGGCCTGAGTTAGGGGATTGTAAATTGAGGTGACTGAAGAGGTAATTTCCCAAGTAACTACATTTCCAGTAGAGGGAAAAAGGTTGTTTAAAAAAAAAAAAATGACCCCTCCTTGAAAGAAGACTTCCTAGAAGGAGAAGAAAAGCTGGAGAGGAAAGGGAGAGGAATTGACAGGTTATCACTCCCTCAGCCATGCGCAGAGGTTACCTTGGGTTTAGTCAAATACATCACCTGTGAGGGAATATTTATGATAATTTTTAATTATCACTTCCCTCTACTTAATCACCTTCGACATCTCCAAAGGATGAATCTTCCATTATACTTATTAGGGAACATTAAGTATATAGCAGTAGCAGTAAATATAGCAGCAGATCCGAAAGCATGTGTGAACAATCATGGACTCGTCAAATTGATCATGTTGGATGCCCTAATCCATCAAGGGAGGACCTGGGAAGAATTCAAACGAAAGAGGCCAAGAACAAACCAGCGAAAATAGGATGCGACTTGAGGAGGATGTCATGCAGAAGCAGAAACCCAGACTCGACCTGCCAAGGTCAGAATTGGGAAGGAACCCATTGATGAACCAACTGGTAATAGAAGGAAAAAATCAAGGGTTAAAGTTAGCCTACCCATAGAACCTTTGCCCACAGCTGAAAAGCAGACAAAAGAAAAAGTATCAGAAGAAGAAAGGTAACCCTCCTCATCAGGTAAGGATGAAACTCATGTCCTGTTTTTAGAACTTGAAAATATAAGAAAGGAAAATGAAGAATTGAAGAAAATATTATTTAAGGGAAAGTAAATATTGGTGTCTGTATGTAGGACATGTTTACAATAACTAATAGTGGCAGGATATATGGTTTGTGGGGAAAACATCAGCCCAATGGAAACAGAAACAGAACGGTAGGAGGCTGTTACATAAGAACCTACTAAGGATATTTCTGTTACATAAGAACCAGTAGTTAAAGAAGAGCCTCCTATATTAATTGACCTAGAGACCGATACATAAGAACTTGTCGAGGCCACTGCTATTGTAGAAGAAATAGAAATGGACACATAGGCTACTCTAGGCAGAAACAGAGGGGTTGATACACAAGAAACCACTGAGGAAGCTGTTTTTACACAAGAATCAGTAGCAGAGGTGGAACAACCCCATTCATCAGAGGCTCTTACACCCATTATTGATGTTGATATTGAATTTATAAGAACTTGAGGTCCCATATCGGGATGGAGTTCTGAGAAAATCTTGTTAATTTTCGAATTACAGAAGTGGAAACAGGAAGCAATCTCCCTTCGAGAGGGGACAATTTCACTGAAAGAACATCGGTGAGAGATAGATGCCCTACATTAAATATGGATGAAAGAAGAGTTGAAGAAAAGATGGGAGAATTATAAGAAGAAGGAAGCCCTGAAGAATCAGGAGTAACAGCTACTGTTGTTACAACCACAGGTTTGGGATCTTACCATAGATAGGAAAAATCTTCATGATCTTTCCCTCAATTTGTTGGGGTGCAGGTGGCCTTCCCCATCCTACTCCAATTATCTATGGGAACGCTACTTGCTATTCTAGATGAAAGTTGTTATGGAGGACAAACCGTATCTATGTTCTTATATTCATACATTTTTAGATGTTTTTCGTGCCTCCGATTTTGATGAGAAAAGCCTGTTGTGTGAGTTATTCTTACGCAATATCATTTGTGAGAATATGAGTATGAAAATGGTTGTGATGATATTATCCTATATGGGATATCTGCAATTGTGAGCTTTTGTGTCATTCATGAAGAATCTGATTGAGTGGCATTTGGCCATCAAATCTATGTATGCTAATGAGGAGAAGATGGCATTAAGGGTCCAGGCAAAACCAGAACGGGTTGTTGAGTTAAGGCAGTAATTTAGGAGAATGTTGAGTACTCCTGGGACAAAGGAATCGAGTGCCACTTACAGAAGAAGGATTGTGAACTTCTACCTCAATAAGTTCTCAGTGATGAAGAGTTGAGCCTTGACTGGGTGCTTGAAATGGACAAAAGTGAGTAGTGTTGAGCTACTGAATCGAGACCCATTTGTATTCCATAATTTCGTGGTGGCCATTACACATGTATCAGCATATGAAAAGATAGTACAATCCCTTGGTGATTTGTGGCTCAGATTGAGATTGAAGTTTCCTTTGATCTGGCTACCACTTGAGGATTATTAGAGTAATTATGAATTGAGAAAGTATGAATCAGAGTTCTGGGTATGAAAGTTGATGGCCAATCAGGGGTATAGGTCTGCAGATGAAGATAAAGTTGGCGCTTATGATCTCACTAACCTGCACCAGAGATATTCCTATCAGGGATGATATTTTTCATGAGGACATGCAAGTGATTCAGTTGGGGGGAGATGTTGGGTGCCAATTTTGTACAGTTTTCCTACATTTGTTTCCCTATTTTACCCCATGACTATAACCATTGGGACTATATTTGCCTCTTTTTCCTACCTTTCTGTCTTAACATGTGTTGTTTCACCTTATTTTCATTACTTTGTCATTTCATTAATTATTATGATGTATCATGCCTTTTTATGACTTAATGAGGATGAATGTTTGGACAATATCTTTGGTCTTTTTGTTGTCTTTCCAGATTCCATTTGTAGCACAAAATATCCTGAGCACGAGGCATACAGGAGCAGTTAAGGGTGTACTGTTACAGTGAGATTTTTACACCATGATGCTGTTACAAACCCATTTGTGAACTGTTGTTACAGTTGTACCGCTGACTGGATCTCATCAACTCCTGATGTTGATCTGTCCTCTAGATGTTACGCTACAATTGTGATTTATCGTGATAGTTGTAGAAGTTATTAAGTATTGTATTTTTGGATAACGTCCTCTAGGAGGTTTTTATTGTAATATATAATTTTCCAGTCAGAGTTTTATTAAGAAGTGGTTATAACCATATGCATTCTATTTCGATCAACATGAGAATCATAAGATTCTGATGACTGATCCATCCCTCATTTTTCTGAGATGTAACCACTATATAGTTCTCGGCCCTTGAGGTTGAAAGGTTAACAGAGAACAACATTAATTTGGCTCTGTAATTTTTTTTCATATTAATACATATTATGTTGTTATTATTGTTACATGTGTTATTTGATTTAGCTTCCATTAAGTTCTTTCTCTTCCTGTGCCCTGCCAGGGAGGAAGGGCCCTCCTCTTTAGCAGGGATCACAATGATTAAGGTAGCTCTGTATATGTGTTTGTATTTTGTTTATGTATCAGTAGAAGTGTTGTTGTTGTTGTTGTTTCAAGATTTGAATATAGCTTCCTCAATTTCAATATTTTATATGCTGTTACACATATGAGATCATAGATACCAGTTGGATAATTTTTGTGTGGCGCGCTAGAACATGTTAATTGAGATGTGATTACAGTCCTATAGATAATTTTATTTTTGCATGAGTGATTTCCTTCCAATATTTAATTTAGTAATGATTTCCTTTATTTGGGTTTGCTTCTGGTTTGATGTATCAGCACAGACAATGCGACTGTCATTGAAATAAAAGCCATCCCTAGATTGGTAATTTATGCGTACTATTTTATTCATTTAATAGTGATTAATAAAACCCAATAGTTGGGAAGGGTGATATTTCCAAAGTACCTGGACCCTAGTAGTCCAATTTTAGATGTGCACATAGATGGTGTCATAGTCCCCAATACTCTGGTTGATATCGGGGTTACCATCGATGTAATGACCAAGCAAATTATGCTTAAAACCAATCTCCAAGGGACTTTGAGGAAAACCACAATGGTTCTGCAACTTGCAAATCGGTCGACAGTATCTCTAGAAGGAATTGTTGAGGATGTTATGGTTTCAATTGACTCTTGGGAGTATCCTACATATTTCCTAGTTCTCTAGCTAAAAACCAATTTCAATGAATATCCTTTCATTCTAGGGAGACCTTGTCTAGCCAATGTCGATGATTATTTCAGTTGGCCGGCCAGAAACATGACTATTAAGAATGGTCCCTTTTATAAATAGTTGGTATTATATCCTGCAACCAAACCATCCATTGACCATGACCTACCTATATGATTGGAGGATGGCGAAGAAGATGAAGTATACAACACTACACCCTACCCCCACTACACCCTACCCCATTTTTACCATAGATGTTGTTCTTATAGGGAGGCAGTGTGATGAAGATGAACTCACCGACCGAGTC
Organism: Pinus albicaulis; assembly: GCA_034641835.2. Classification (NCBI taxonomy): domain Eukaryota; kingdom Viridiplantae; phylum Streptophyta; class Pinopsida; order Pinales; family Pinaceae; genus Pinus; species Pinus albicaulis. The sequence goes on from CM076578.1 coordinate 1,623,119,182, forward strand.
ATTCAAAACCTATCCCCCACTGGAAACTCACTTGAAAACCTAGTGAAAGAATATGAAAGCCACCCTTGGATGGAACTACACTCAGTTGATTCAACCTCTGAAACCATCAAGGCTCTGGAATTTGTTCCATCCGAATCTACGAAAATTAGCTCAAACCTCTCAAATAGAGAATAAGATTAGTTATGCCAACTTTTGAAAGAAATCCTAGATTCATTTTCTTAGGACTAAAATGACATGAAAGGGGTTCATCCCTTGGTATGGAGACATCATATTTACATTAAATAAGGATGCAAGGTTGTGAGCCAAACCTAAATGCGAATGAACCTAGCTCTAAAAGACATAGTCAAGGAAGAACTGCATAAATTTCTGAATACAGGTTTCATTTATCCTATATCAGATAGTGAATGGGTATCTCCTCGTGTCCTAGTTCTGAAGAAGATTGGAAAATGGTGAATCTGTGTTGATAATTAGAAACTCAATAAATCCACCAAGAAGGACCATTTCTCTTTGCCCTTTATATATCAAGTCCCGAATGGACTTGGAGGAAACAAGTTCCTTCCTTTCTTAAATGGGCTCAATGGGTATAACTAGATCCAAATTATCCCTTAAGACCATGAAAAGACTCCTTTCACATGTCGCCGGGGTACCTTCACTTACAGGGTCCTACCCTTTGGGTTGTGAAATTCCCCAACTACCTTCGAAACAAATGTCTTGATAATTTTCTCTGAGCTAGTCTATGACTCGGTCGAAATATACATGGATTATTTCACGCCCTATGGGGATGAATTCCAGTAATTTCTCTCCAATTTGGGAAAATTTTTGAGAATATCCATTGATATGGATCTCTCCCTGAGCATAGAAAAGTGTGAATTATTGAAAAGAGCAGGAGTAGTATTGGTACACTCAATCTCCCAAGCATGAATACAGGTGGATCGAACAAAATCACAATCATTAAAAGGGTACTTGATCCTCAAAAATAGAGATATGCTAGGATTTTCTTAGGTTTTGCTGGATACTATAGAAGGTTTATCAAATATTTCATAAAATTGGCTTCGACACTATTTGGTTTTTTGACCAAATACTCTGAGTTTACATGGTCTAGTTTCTATCATGAACATTTTGAGCTCATTAAAGGAAAGCTAAATATTGCCCCCATTCTTTGAGGGGAAAATTGGACTCTGCCTTTCGACATCCACACATATGGATCATACAAAGCTGTGGGGGCAACCTTGGGATAGTTAGAAGAAAAATTACCTTATGCAATCTATTTCATTAGTAAGAACTTGTGGAAGGCCGAACTTGATTTTACTGTCAAAGAGAAGCAAACATTAGACATTGTCCATTCTTTAAACAGATTTATACATTATATCACTGGTTATCGGACCTTTGTACACATTGACCATGCAACCATGAAATATTTAATGAAAAAACCATATGTTAATGCTATAATAATTAGATGGTTGATACTATTATATGTGTTTGATCTAACCATGGTCGATAAACCTGGAAAGGAGAATCTTGTTACATATTATTTATCCAGGTTAGCTCTATCTGCATATGAAGAAATAATGGTGGATGACCAGTTCTTGGATGGACACCTATTTTCTATCTTAGCACTCTCTAAATGGTTCGCTAACATAGCTAAATACTTGGTTATTGAAAATATCCCACCTAACCGCTCATCCAAATAGAAGGGCAATATTATTAGAAAAAACACCCCTTTCACCTGGATTGGAGGAAATCTCTTCAAGAAAGAACCTGACCAAATTCTCAGAATATGTGTGAGGGAGGAAAAAATTTTTGACATCCTCTCTATATGTCATGATAGCCCTTATGGAGGCCAATTCGCTGCGAAAAGAAAATCCTTCAAATCTTTGTAGGTATGTTACTATTGGCCTACCCTTTACCAGGATGCCGTAAGATACACTAGTATGTATGACTAGTGCCAAAGTGTGGGGAAACCTACATAGAGGGATGAGGTTCCTTTTTCATCCTTAGGTGGCTCTAGATCCATTCGACAAGTGGGGCATGGAATTAATTGCACCCATTGATCCACCATATGGCCAGAAAAAGTATATCATAGTCTTCAGTGACTACCTGAAAAAGTGGGTTGAAACAAAAGCTGTAAAGGTAGAAACCGAGGAGAAGGTAGTATAATTTCTCAAAGAGAATGTGTTCTACAAATTTGGATGCCCAAAAAGGTAGTCACTCATCAAGGAGAACAATTCACATCTCATATCATTAAGAATATTCTGAGCAGGCACAAGATAAAGAATAATACTTCCACTACGTACCACCCTCAAGAAAATGGGCAAGTGGAAGTGAGCAGCAGAGCCTTGGATAATATCATCACCAAGGTTGTGAGCAACAACAAAAAATATTGGGCAGACAGATTGGTGGAAGCTACTTCGGCCTACAACACTACTTGGAGAAAAGCAACATGGTTCACCCCTTATGACTTGGTATATGGTAAGAAAGATCTGCTTCCAACTGAATTTGAGTTCAACACCTTAAGGATGGTAGCTGATTTATACCTAGATATATCAAAGGCCCAACAATAAAAGTTACTAGAATTAAATGGATTGGAGGAGTTCAGGATTCAAGAACTGCTTCACACATAATTGATTCAGCTGTAGAGGAAGGTATGGCATGAAAAGCATGTTAAGTAGAAGACCTTCAAAGAAAGAAATTGTGAATTATTGTAATAGTCATGGTTGAAGGATTTCAATGGAAAATTGATGACAATTTGGATGGTACCCTACAAAGTGGACAAATTTTATGATAATGGCACAGTTCATATCAAAACAATAGATGAGGAGGGGATTCCCCTACTTGTCAATGGTTATAGGATTAAAGGTTACAAAATACCTTATCTAGGTATGAATTTATAAATTCCATTAAAACAAAGGTGTATGTCATTAGAGACTCCATAGTTTCCAGCACCTCCCCCTCCTAGAAAAAGAAAAAAAAAAGAGGCATGGGTGAAAACCTCTCTGAGGCGCTGAAGGGCATCTCCGACATTTAAAACCTCCATGAGGCTATCGTGGAGCAAAAAAAAAAAAGAAAAATGAAATAAAAAAATAAAATATCCTTGAGTGACAACCTCCTGGAGGTTCCCAAAGCAGGATTGGGGGTTGAAAACATATGTGAAGGCATCCCACTTGCCTTAAAAAAAAGAGAGGAAGGAAAGTGTAATATTCCCAAATTTTTACATGATATTTGGAATATTACAGTTCTTAATAAACCTACTTAACTAAGTAAATAAAAGGGTGGAGGGACCCATAATCCTCAAGATGTATAAATATCCACTTTTATGTGTGAATCTGGATTAATTAAGCCTAGATCTACATAATGAGTTAGTGAGGCCACTACTAATGTGAATGAAATTGGAGATCATGTCTCATTAATGAGATAGATCATGGAGGTTGATACAATCAAATAAGATAATGCAAAGAATCAAACAAAAGATCATGGAGCATTCATGATGAGATTATGGAGGAAGTTGTGTAATTAATGGACACATGATGGAGAGGGTGTACATTGCACCTAGACATGATGGATGACTTGGAAAGATAACACAGTCAAACATGGAGGATCTATTCCACATGCACAATGCAATTTAGATGAGGGCCAAGGCATGGGAAGGTTCATAAACTATATAAAGGAGATGAAGACAACAATGAAGGAAGGCTATTGATTATTTATTTTGAAGTCTATTTAGAGCTGGAATTGTCATGTGACATTCCATTGCTTTCTTGGGCTGTTTAGCAGATATTGCAAGTGTTGTTTAGCACAGGGTGTTCCTGGTTGGGAATCCCACCTCTTTCTTTGATTAGCTCTAGATAGAGGGTTGTACTTCATTCTACATCACTCATTCGTGCCACTTATTATTCCCATCATCTACAAAACATTCATATTCAGGAATTACACAATTTCTGAAGATCAATTTGGAAGGTGGAGGTTGTCTTCAGTATTTCAGCTGGAGAACCGTTGTAAGTTTATTCCTATCTCCTTGGGCTTCAATATCATCATTCCCAAAGCTTCATTTTAGATCTAGAATCAAGCCAAAAGTTATTTACCTCCTAGAAACAGTAATTCCATATAGAATTATGTTGTCCATTATTGCAGATCCAAAGGAGGAAAGAAGTTGATAGCATTTCAGCTAGTAATCCTATAAGGGATCATCCCCTCACCTTTCCATCATTATCTCCATCATCCTAGAGTCTATTGCAGCATACTTCAGTAGGAATAGAGCCTCTCTTTCATTTAAAGTGCAATTTTTATAAGCATTTGTGTAGCAGCAACTGAAATCATCATTGGAAGATTGAGAAGCTAGATCTAGAGCTTCTGGCTTGTAGATTTGAAGGAGGGATCAGCCCTTCAAGATTAGATCTGATCTTGTGACATATTTCAGCCATATATTTGCATCAAAATAAGAAGAAGATAGATGAGATCTATCATGAAGAAGGATAGTTTTTCCATTCATCTCTTTAGATCTAAGCAAGATCTCTCCAAGGAGGTGTATCAAATGAAGAGAGAAAGGAAAAGGAAGGATCCAAGAAGAAGATTTGATGAGGAAGGTCCAAGCACTTCCTATGAATAGAAAATAAAACTAGAGAATCATAGATCTCCTCATAGATCTACTATGCCCACTTTCTTTGAAGAAGGTTAGAGGTACAGAAATGAAGAAAGAAGAGAACCTAAGACTCATGAGACTCTCAGTTTGTATCTTGAAGAGTATAAGGAACAATCTAGAGCTTTCAAAGATATTCTAACTCTCCAAGAATATTTTGAAATCAAAGAAGAAAGAAGATCCTATATCCGCAATAGAAGGAAGAGGCACAATAAATTTTATTTGCCTACATTTGATGGATCTTCCTCAAACACTGTTAAGGCTTGGAGGAAAGAGTTAGATACATTTTTCGTGCTTCATCTTGTGGCTGAAAAAAAAATTTTCCAAATTCCAACACTTCATCTTTTAGGTGATGCTAATCATTGGTGGTTTAGTCACATAGAGCATGCAAAGGTGACTAAATATTCAAATTTCTTTCACAATTTGAGGAATAAGTTTGATGTGAAGAAGATAGAGATGTGCCACAAAGAGAAATTTCCTAAGGGAACAAAGGAAGATGTCAAATTTTTCACTCTGGACAATAGGTCACTACATACACCACCAGGTGCAGAAGTACTTACATCTGGAGAAGATACACTTGCAACCTTGCAAGATAGTCTCGAGCTCTTGAGACATAGAGTCCCATGCCTGATTCATGAGATGCATGAGGAAGAGGAGGAAGATTCTAGCACTGGTACATTGGTAGAAGAGCATCCATCTCTCTTACCAACAGTTGGAGACACCATTTTCCCAGTTGAAGGAACTCTTGTGTGAGGTTCCCACACATCAGTTGATCTAAGGTATGCATACACATTCATCACCTATTTTTTCAGTAGATATTATTGAAACCTACGGGGACATGCCATCAGGGCTAATTCATGACCAAGGGTTAGAACAAAATGTTGATTTGAAGCAGCAACATATCACATCACATAGGACCCTTGATCTAATCAAGGAGGAGATGAAAATATATCCCAGTTTTTCATGAATGGAATACATTCAACCCTTTGAGTTGAAGTGTAGAGTTTCAGAAGAAGGGATGAGCATGATCCTATATACAATGACTGGTTATGAGATTAGTATTATACCTTGCTTTGAGACAACATATGTATTACCCTGCAGATCTACAACACTATCACTTAGTAGCAGTGATAATGAAAGAGCCCCATTATTCTTGGAGCATTCTGAAGGTAGCTTCACTCATGAATCAATGAAGGTTAAGATGATTAATGGTAGACATCTTGAGATGAGAAATATTTTCTTCTTTCTTGATGACACTTTCTCAATTAGCATCTCATAGCTCAAATAGAGTCTTCTACCTGCAGCATATATATAACCTCATTGGTTTTGGAAGGCCATGGATGAGAAGAAGATATCATGGAGAGATCTCATTGGAGGTGCACTTCAACATTTCATGCAGTGAAAATTTCTTCATCAGTTTGAGGAGGTTGGTGTCCTACAAAGGGAGGATACCAATTATTTTCAGAATAAGATCCATCATCCACATTGGGATGAATGGTTGATAGTATGGAGCAAGGGGCTGCCAAACCACTTGCAGATCTATGACACAGACCAACAAGAAGCATGGTTGCGCTGGTTTCTCTTAGGTGAGTATGGCTACCACTCAAAGGGTCATAATATTTTGATTCATGCCTTACACATTATTGGAAGAATGTATAAGAAAAAGGCATTGTTGCTTTGGTTATTGATGAGAGAGTTTGGAAATCACATGATATATCTTATGTCCTTCTATTTGCTCTTGTTTTGGATATGTCTCATGTATTTACATGTATTTTTGTTTGGGATGTATCTCATGTTCATGTATGTACTTGGGTTTGAGAGAAAATATAACTCTAACATGATGTGGCATAAGGGAACTTGTTTGTATTATGTTGATGAGACATCACACATGTCCATTACTTTACCATGGCTCCATGAATTGCATCAGGATAATGAAAGAAGGCAACAAGAATCCTTGTTGCTATGGTTGCTATTAGGAGAGTATGGGATGAATTCTTCCTATACATTGCATGACATTGTTGGACGCAACAGGAGGCCTTACAGTTTTGGCTTCTGTTGGGTGATTATGGTCATTGTACATGGTATAATGATGTGATGGGGAAGCAAGATGCCTTGTTAAGGTGGGTTCTCTTAAAATATAATGGCCACTACATTTCATACAATGATGATGTGGTATGGCAGCAAGAGGCATGGATGAGATGGATAATTTTGAGAGAGTATGGCTGTCATATTATCATTTATGTTGATTTGGCACGACAATAAGAAGCATCGTTGCAGTGGCTTCTTTTGAGAGAGTATGGCTCTCTTACCTATTTTCATGATGATATAGCATGGCAGCAGAAGGCTTTGCTGCATTGGTTGTTACTAGGAGAATATGGTTTGACATTGTTCATGTTTTCCCATATATCTCTACTTCTCGTTTTTCACTCTGATGATGTGATGTTTGATTCCTATATGGCCAACATGGCTAATGATGAGGGTACTGATATATGTAATCTACTCTATGTATCATGGGTTGGAGAAATAGTTCATGAGTTGGGACTTTCCACTTTGGGAATGAACCACTTCATCTTATGTATCTCATGTGTAGAGAAGAACTTTGGTCATCATTTGGTTTCGACTTGGAGATTCATTGGCGAGGAAGGGTATCTAACATTTCAGTTAGAAGCCATTCTAGACACTCTAGAGAGGTAGCTTTGGAGCTAGACATGCATGACACATTGTGACAAATTGGAAGGTCTTCCACATGAGGATGCCATTTGGAGTGAGGATGTTTTTTGTAGCATCCATTTGTTGTAGTTTCTTTAGGACAAGCAACATTTTCCGGGGAGGACTTTAATATTCCCAAATTTTCCCATGATATTTGGAATATTAGAGTTCTTAATAAACCTACTTAACTAAGTAAATAAAAGGGTGGAGGGACCCACAATCCTCAAGATGAATAAATATCCAGTTTTATGTGTGTGTGGATTAATTAAGCCTAGATATACATAATAAGTTAGTGGAGCCACTACTAATGTGAATGAAATTGGAGATCATGTCCCATTAATGAGATAGATCATGGAGGTTGATACAGTCAACTAAGATCATGGAAAGAATCAAACATAAGATCATGTAGCATTCATGATGAGATGCTGGAGGAAGTTGTGTAATTAATGCACACATGATGGAGAGGGTGTACATTGCACCTAGACATGATGGACGACTTGGAAAGACAACACAATCAAGCATGGAGGATCTTGTCGACATGCACAATGCAGTTTAAATGAGGGCCAAGGCATGGGAAGGCTCATAAACTATATAAAGGAGATGAAGACAACAATGAAGGAAGGCTATTGATTATTGATTTTGAATTATGTTTAGACCTGGAATTTCCATGTGACATTTCATTGCTTTCTTGGGTTGTTTAGCAGATATTGCAAGTTTTGTTTAGCATAAGGTGTTCCTAGTCGAGAATCCGACCTCTTTATTTGAGTAGCTCTTGAGAGAGTGTTGTACTTCATTCTACATCAGGCATTGGTGCCACTTATTATTTCCATCATCTTTAAAAAATTCATATTCAGGAATTATGCAATTTCTGAGGATCAGTTTGGAAGGTGGAGGTTGTATTCAGTATTTTAGCTGGAGAATCGGTCTACGTTTATTCCTATCACCTTGGGCTTGAATATCAACATTCCTAGAGCTTCATTTTAGATCTGGCATAAGGTAAAAAGTTATTGACCTCCTAGCAGTAGTAATTCCATCTAGAATTATGCTGTCCATTATTGCAGATCCAAAGGAGGAAGGAAGTTGCTAGCCTTTCAGCTAGTAATCCTGTGAGGGATCATCCCCTCACCTTGCCATCTGTATTTCCATCATCCTGGACTCTATTGCATCATATTTCAATAGGAATAGAGCCTCTCTTTCCTTACAGTGTATTTTTTATGAGCAGTTGTGTAGCAGCAACTGAAAACATCATTGGAGGATTGAGAATCTAGATCTAGAGCTTCTAGCTTGTAGATCTGAAGGAGGGATCAACCATTCCAGCTTAGATCTGATCTTATGAAATATTTAAACCATCTATTTTTCAGATCTAGCTTCAAATCTATAATCCCAACAGATAAAGGATCAAACCCTAGGAGGATGACTATCCAAAGTTGTATATCTGGAAAATCCTTTCTGGGTTTTCTTGGATTTCCATCACATTTGTCAGATCTTTAATCTTGGCATTAGTAGAGCTCTTAAGCTCCCTAGATCTACATTTCATTTTACAGAAGTTCATGCATATCTTCAGCAGAAGGTACAATGCAGTATTTCTTCCTATAAGCTCATTAGTTACATAGTGCTATTTGCAACACCATTGTAGGGTGATTCTAGGCCATCTCTTGGGCTAGATACACTCATTTTCTATATATTGTGTAACTGATTCATCTCCATATAATAAAATGGATTAGCTTCTATGTAAATTTTGATGTTGTCTTCTAATTTATTTTTTACTTATTTGAAATTATTATATTGTGTTTCAGTATTACTGTATTTTCCGTTTTGGGATATTAAAGAAAGAAAAGGAAAAAGAGAAAGAAAATACCTATGCACTCATTTTTTTTTCTGTTTTGTAGGTTATTGATCAAAGATAGTTTTTGGATCCAGAGGAGAATTATTTCCTCACTTTTCCCTCTCATTTTTTACACACTCCATGAGACACTCTAGTATGCACCTATTATTTAATTTCACCTCACACGTAGGCAAAAATTTCCATTTTTTTTCTATGACTATAATTTCTAGAGGAAAGTCTAGCAGCTATAAAATTCCTGTAGCACTATAGGAATCCCAATAAATTCTACAAGAAACTTATTTTTGAGGGAAGAAGTGCTCTCAAAGGTTTATACACTTCAAAAAGAGAATTATAATTTATTTTTTGCCTATACCTACCACTCCTAACCTTCACTTCACTCCCTAGACAAAGACTCACTCCCTAAACCCTATGTTGCACCACTAGCTGCTAGATCATTTATACCTTGTCATGAACCTCTACCCTTACTTATGCATCACCCCACTGATTCCACCAGTCCATCCCTGATCTCCATAAACCATTCCACTTCATCCCTAAGAAATATCGAGCCCTCAGAAGCAGAGAGAAAGTTGCTGCAAGAAGTCAGAAAGTTTCCTGTAGCAATTTTGGGTATGACACAACAAGGAAAAAAGATGAAGATAAGTTGAATAATATGGCTTCAGAGGAAAACTAGCATACTCCAGGAGAACAAACAGACCATCCAAGGAACCTAAGGACCTCCATGCAGCACCTTCAAGAAAAAAATACAAATGAAAGGTTAAGAAACTCACTCAAAAAACAAGTTGCTCACTGAGAAAATAAACAAAAAATAAAAATATAGCAAGAGGAAGATCATGTATGGAACCACACACTACAGCTCCTTGAACCAGATCATTCTGCAACACACCAGCACTAGGTAGGCTTAGGTATGGCCCTTCACCTCTCTCTATGCACTCATAATGATAAAAATAGTTTAATGTCGAGTTTTATAGATTTAAAAGGGAAAAAAAGGCGGCCAGTTAAATTGGCTAGCCTCTTAAAGTTAAACTAAACGAAAAGTGAAGAATACATGCCATCTGGGAAATTCAAATTAGTCGAGGAGGAGCGAACATGGATGATGAGGGGATTACGGGGTTGCGACAATGTTTAACTAGTGGAGTGGGACCAACAGTCCCAAAGAGGAAAAATCGTGTTAAATTACAAGTCAAGACCGCACTCCAAATTTGGTTAAAAATACCATTAAGGTAGGTTCTGCCTCATTATTCTTACTTTTTTGAGCATTTCCAGAGAATTGGGAACAAAAGAAGCTATAGGAGCCATCAAAAAAAGGAGCATCGAGTTTGAGCTTGCATGCACCATCGTGCTATAGTGAAGTGCTACATGCAACTACACATGAAGATCAACAAGGATACAAAGGGAAAAATAGAGTCACCTTTAGGTGAAATTACTTCCTAAGGCCACAACCTCCCAAGAAAAAACACAAGAGGATAGAGCTAAGTGGTTTCCACCCTCCAGAATTGCAATTTCTCCATGAAATTTACAAATATACATTTATAAATTGGGAATTAAATGGTGAAAATTTGAATTTGTTTGAGACCATAATCTCCAAGACCTCTTCATAAGTAACTCTCAACAAAAAATATTTGACCACCTTCCTATCACAGCCAAAAAAATGGGATGGGGATTTAAGAAAAGGGAGCCCATTGATATTAAAATAATCGGACCACAACCTCAAGTAATGGAAATTTTCAGAAACCACCAATGGCTAGGTTTATTCAAGCTTCTGAAGGGTTTTGATGAGGATATAGCTTGAGATTTCATAGTGGATCTGCAATCACACTCAGAGGAGGGAGCCACCACTCTATTCATGGGCCTAGCCATCACACTTTCACCTAAAATAATCATCAAAATGACCAATTTTACCATAGCATTTAGGTGGATTAAAGAAATGATTCCAAGCGTTGGAGCCAAGAAAATATTTTTTCTGCCACGAGAGGAATACATTGATGACAAGAATGGAGTGAGGAGAGAAATCCATCCATACCCCTGGGATTAATTACCTTTCCATATCATGAAACTCATCTCCTGTGAATGAAGACATAGTGTAGTCTATCGATACCATTTCAAGTTTTTGAATGAGCTTATATTTCAGGGAGAAATCCCTCTAGAAAAAATATTTAGCATCTCTCATTTCCTCTTGAAGTCAATAACAAACATGAGAAGAAAGGTGAGGGAAAGGAAATACCAAAATTTGGCTCATCATGGCCTTATAAAACTGATAGCGAGTGATGCTATGAGAATATTAAACCTTCGCATGTCCTGGTCCTCATTCATAGGCATGGATAGGGAAGCCTTCATAGCCACCCAAATAGGACAAGCCTATGCCTCTATTCTTAGAGAGAGGGAGTTAGAAGAAGAAGAAGAAGAGGAGGCTGAAGATGAGGAAGAAAAAGAAGAGATGGAGGTTGAAACATAAAACACAGAGACACTAGAAACAAAGAAGGAAGAGACTTAGGAGAAGAAGGAAGAAAATATAGAGGGGAAGTAAATATTGGACCCTATGTTATGAAGTGATACCTCCCCTCAGGACACTAGCATATCACCAAACATAATAGATCAATAATTGGCTACTACCGTAGACGCTTTAAGCACACCAATGGGAAAAAAAGAAGAAGAGGCAAACACCTATGTATTTAGGACTAGGAAGAGCCAAAGGGTGAGGCAAGGGAAACCACAGACTCCAACTAAAACCCATATTTCCATTGAGGAGTCACCAAGAAGGATGATGAAATAAGGATAGACGAAGGAAAGGTTCAAAAGGTCACCTCACTTGTGAGGACCCCTGTGACCTACATAAGAAGACATTTAGCAAGGTTGGCATCCCATACACATCTAACAACCCCCAAAGACCCTCAAAAGATAGAAAAAAAGAAAACACAAGAAAGAGAGGGATTTCCGCAAGAATACAAGTGTTTTCTACTGAAGACTCTGTCATTGCTATAGGAAACTCCAGCAGACCCAGAATCATAGAAATAAACCTTAGATGAGGGAGAAAATACAACCATGGATGTGCAAGTGGCCAAAGAAGTTGAGGAAAAGGTACAAGATGAAGGGCAATATGAAAAATTGGGGGAAGAGAAATATGACAAGGAAAAGCCTACCTCACCAAAACCTGTCCTCAAGGATGTATCAGTAGTGTCACACTCTATCTGTCAACCAAATCTCAGATCCTACTATACATTTATTGAAGGGGGAATATTGATTTCTCATAAGTTTACAGTACCTTTATTCTATCAGTTTGAAGAGGAGAGGCCACACACTCATCATTGAATGAATATTTCTACAACCAAAGGTGTGCATGACATAGGGGTCATGGAGGAAAAAGTTACTAAGTTGGGACGGGATTTTTCTTATGCTAGGATTAGAGACTCCATGCTGAAAGAGCAACTTCAGAAGGCCCAAACAGAGAATGCAATATTCTAGGATCAACTTCAGCAAAAATATAAAAAAATGGCCACCATGAAAAATTTGTGCATGGAGGCCATCCAACATAGATACCCATCAGATTCCTATCCAGTCTACCTCAAGGAGAAGTGGCTCATATTTCAAATTAGAACACTAGCCTCTCATGGATCCTTACGCATTCAGAATTGTACACAATTCATTGATTTTTTCAACCAGTCAAGTATGGAATATAAGGAAAAAATGGTAGAATTCTACATGCACAATCTTGTATCGACAGACTTGAACATTTGGGACGCTAACCCTATAATGGGAGACATGCAGTTAATGGAATTAGCCTCTTGGATGGTTAATGAGGAAGCCAGAGAACAAGAAGTAAGGAGGGTCACAAGGAGAGAAAAAATTGATCCTATACACATTAGGGAAGAGATATTTAGCCCTAGGGGAGTTATCAACAACCATCTCAAGATAGAAAAGGATGATGCACTTGTAGAAAATTACATTAGCACACAAGCTCAAGCCATGGCTCATTTCAATGATGTTTCTAGGTTTTTTGGAGATGAATTCATAATGGCTAGCCAAAGGAGATAGAATAGCCTCCCTCATAGTCTTAGGAGCATGTAATACCACACACCAGAGAGAGTGAGAGGTTCCCTAGAAAGAGCACCACTACACAAGAGGGTCATGCACACTAGGGAGATTCAATGGCTTGGTTTGAAACTCAAGCCACCGTTGCTATTGGGACTAAGTGATGGAAAAAACCAAGATGAGAAGAACTGAGAATGGGAGGAAGTAGAAAAGAATTATGGCTTTTACCCTCCTGAATGGACTCCCACACTTCTTCCTTGGGAAGTTAGAGGGTCCATTAAATCATTTAAAGAAATGCAGAAGGAGAACTAAGTTGCTCATAGGATGAGTAACCATTTGGTAGGGGGGTGATGATGAGCTCCATCATTAGGTATAATTGGATGGGTTAATTGTCACATTTTTAGCTTTATTAAGTCTCTCTTTCTCACATTTAAATTGTATTATGGTCTTGTAATATTCCGAAATGGGGAAATTTCTGCAATGCCGGAAATATCTTGGGATATTCCGATTTTCCACCTCTGGGAGTATTATAAATCAACGCTGAACTATTTCAGAGATTGAATGTTGGGTAATTTACTAGATATGTCATCTTTACAAGGAAGAATAAGATCCAGAGGCTACATTGCCCACTAGCAGACTTTGCTAATAGAACTTTTCAAGAGCTAATAATTCCCTTCAAGGAATTTCTGCAACAGCTATCCATGAGGATGCTGTATAAGCAAGCCCATGTGAAAATAAGGCAATCCAATGCTGAGATTCCTTGGAACATATTTGATGCCAACTCCCTTTAGAATATAAGCTCAAAGAAATAACCCTAGGCAGGTTATTCAGATCTTCCATCAACAAGTATACTGAAATAATGCTCAATGAGAAACCCTTCAGCAATATTAAACCTCCAATATGAACAAAAATGAAGAATGCATCATATAATGCCAGAAGAGTAAAAATCTAATATGTAATATGCAGCAGAAAATGTAATACAAATTCCTTAAGGAAAAATGCCTCTCAAGGTGAGCTCAAATCAGCTTCAAAGGGAAATGTACATGCAATGAAGAAACACACTGCTACATAAATCCAGCTACTCTCTAACTGCGCAGTCTATGAGGGAAAATGACTACAGACTGATATATATAAGATGATATAGCAATAAAATCTCAAAAAAGGATGGGGGAGCAATATCTTAACGCCAGAAAACTTTATTACAACAATCCTCCAAGGGATTGGCTAAGATATGCAAAACAGTAAAATGTCGGAGTTGTAGTGTAGCTGTTGCAACTGAAATATAGTACAAGATAGGGGAAGGAAGTAGTTGCTACCATAAACAATGATACCTCCTCCAATTTTCTCCAAAATGAAGGGTTGATCCCCTCACTGAAGATCACACTCACTAGTGCACAAAATGAGCTCTACCTGCAAACCCTCACTGAGAATAACGTTGTAAGAGAAAGGGACTGCTTTGGGCATGAGAGAAAACATATGGCCTGATGCCAAATCGGCAATATGAGCTCTGGAATCTCCTTTGCTGATCTCCTAGAGAAAGATATGGCCCCTCCTCTACAGAACAACTCTGGAAATGTGATGATGAAGGTCGCTCACTGCAACACCAGCAACTCTAGCGTTCTCTTGCTGCAAGAATAAAACAGTAGTTTTAAATGACTGCTTTGACCTGAGGCCAAGTTGTGAGGAAGATGAAGAACAATCTCTCCATGGCCTCCCATGGAAGAGAAGGGCATTCCTAAACAGGAATCCCTCTTGTGCTAAGGAGCACAAAGTTGAAGAGAGCTTCAACTTCAAATTATATTTCCAAAACTGATCTCCAACAATGGCTCTCCTTCATATTTTATGCAAAACATGCATGGACCCCACTCACATTAGGGTTTCTCTCATTTCAAATTTCCCTCCACTCCAACTACACAATCTTCTTGTGCAAGCTTCCCCTCTTAGGGTACGTTGTTGACTTTGGTCAACCATGATCTAGCTCACTTGCCTTTGGCCCTTTTCACAGTTGGGGCTACTATCCTAAGCCACTTAAGTGACTTTTTGCACCTTAGAGGTGTTTATTATGTTGCTACATGGGTCCCCTCACCCATTTTATTCCTTTTATTAAAATAAAATCATGATTAATGTTTCAAACACTTTATTGCAAAATTTGGAACATTACAGTCCTACCCTCCCAAAACTTCCTTTGACTCAAGTAAGAGCAAGGATGAACTACAAAAAGTTCCTCCACTCAAGGCATGGAGTCTAAAATATCCTCTTGTAGATCCTCCATCCTCAAGCAATCAAGGAAAATGAGTCACCCTCCAACTAGGAAACTCCTTAAAATACTCCTCCACCTTGTGCTCATGAGAAATAGGTGGGCTGAATTTCTAAACTCGGTAAGCTTCATAGCCTACCCCACACTGTCCTCTTCTCCACTTATGATAAATGTGGAGTGAAATTTGAACTTGGGCTGCAATAGTGTTTCCTTCAAGAGGCAAAATGAAGTCTAGATCCCCAAGGACCTCTCCTCCAACGCTGCAAAACATGCTGGCCCAAATCATCTCATATGTGGTGAGTTGGATTTCATCAACATATGGCATCCAAAAATCATATGGTTCACCTCATGGAAAAATACATGGCTAAACATGGTGACCATATCATCTTCCATACCCCTCTTGGAGCATGTGTTGAAAATAATGGAGGTCTTCTCTCCCAAAGGGCACATACACCCAATGAGTCTCTCCCTCCTCATGATACATATGGGGCTGATGCTGATATATATAGCTGAAATGAATGGTCTTCAAAAGAGACCCAAGCCACCCCATCAACAGACAAAATGTGAAGTGCCTCCTCCAAAAATTCAAATTCTCCAAATAACTCCTCCCTCATGAATGAAAGAGATGAAGTTTGGAAATCATGGGCTACCCATTTCTTCTCCTGAAACATACAACATACAATTTAGGGAGAATCATACTCCCAATGGGCATCATCAACTCATATCCCACTCTCCAAACAAGTTCCCCATGAACCAAGAAAAATCTGCAATGCATGGAAGCAATAATCAATAGAAGCAAGTTGTCTCATGACAACCGGAAAGTGGATCATTGTTCCACTAAGGGAACCTGCGCAGTACACTCCTGGCCTACATCAACATAGAAAATAGCAAGTGTATTTGTAGCCACTTGTTGCTTCCACATTCATCCTACAAGATGTGGTCATGAAAGCATACTTTGGTGCCAAAGGTGTACACCAAAACCCATGTGGCTTTCCCCCACAATCTACCACTAAAATAGCCATCATATATGCTGCAATAGACCATGAGCATAACAAACATAGTGTGAAAGAAGGAAATATCCTCCTTAATATAATATTCTGCTCATAAAAATAAGAGAGTGTTAAACATGGAGCAAATGGTTACTTCCCTTATCATGCACTTTGGTCTTTGAGCTGAAAATGGCTCAAGTGAAAGTTCTCCCTTACTGCAACATAGTAGGGAAGTGGTTGTGCCAATCCTCTCTTCATATCTTGGGATATTAATATGCTCATAGGCTGATATACCTTCATTAGGATGCCCCCCCAAGTGGATTCCTCCATCACTGAATAATATGCAGTAGCATGCATGAAAAGAGAACCCAAAATTTCTGCATGTAGACCTTTCTTCTTGTGCTTCTGCAACCAAGCCAAGAAAATCAAAATGTAGTGAGGAATGCTTCCCTCCATTAATCCTTCATGCTCATCACCTACATGCCTCTAAAGTATATCACTTGCGAAGTGGCTTGAGAACACTCCAACAAGTAACCCAAGCTCTCAAGTGACAACGTTGCTAGCCTTTGGAGTAGGGCCACTATCAACTCAAAGCTCCCCTCTTTGACATGAATCTTTTCCAAAGACTCCTCCCATCATGTTGCTGCAAATTTATAGCTCCTCCCATGAAGAAGGTGTTGCTTGGCATCCAAAATCAAAGAGAAATCCTCTTGCACTATACTAGGGCCTGCTCTTGCTCCCGCAACATCAAACAAAATCTGAGCAACAAGAATGATTGCTGCTCCACTATACTTCCACCATATCCAATCTGAAATGGGAACATAATGAATGGTGAGAGAAATTCCATCCCATCATGATGCACCCATGCTCTCCTCTTTGTCCCTGAAGAGCAGCAATTGTGGAATGATCTTGGGAGCTGTGGGTTATGGATCCTCCACATTTCCGCTGGGCACACTCCATCCATAAGGCTTTGCTCTTTGGTGTAAGTATCCTGCCACTTGGTACATCTTTCACAAGAGCTACCATTGTCCCAAAATATATTTCTCCCTTTGCATTTGATGGGACATTGAAATGAAATCTCCTCCATGGTCCATGTCTCAAACCCCAACCTCATGTGTGGTGCATGACTCATCAAGGGTGTCTGAGAATAATGGCACAGCACAGTGAATGTACATTCCTCAAGACAATCAGCATGCAATAATTTACAATCCTCCATGATAGATGCAAACTCATGCATACCTTGGAGAGATCTAGAAGAATCTTGTTTTGTTCAAGAGTCTCTTCCTCAAGTGTGTTGGTTGCCTCAATAGCTGAAGGTGGAGGCTGCTCCTCCATGAATGTAACAGTGCTGGCATGTGCCTCTGGTGGTGAGGGCTCCTCCCTCCTTCAGCCAAATCTTCTGATCATGATCTGAGAAAAAACAACAAGAGTAGAAACCCTTGCATGCCTCCCATGGCTGAACCACCAAGTTCTTTCTTCTTCCTGCTGAAGAAGTGTGAGAAGATAGAGTCTCTTTGAAGACTCTAGGGTTTGCTCCATATTCAGCAAGATACTCACTTAGAATTCAAATTCCAAGTGTTCTCCATGCTTATGATCTACTTCTATGTGAGAATATGAAGTGGATGGTCCTTCCTCTTCTTCTTCTCCTATCTCTTCAACCTCCTTGGAGAGGTTCTTGCAGGACCCAAAACTGATGAGATTGATCTCATCCTCTGCATCATTCTGGCCTCTTCTTCTTTGAAATTTTAACTTCACATGGTGAGCCAAGTTCGAAGCTCTGATACCACTGTAATATTCCCAAATCATGAAATTTCTACAATGCCCAGAATATCTTCAGATATTGCTATTTTCCACCTCCGGGAGTATTAACAATCAACACTAAACTATTTTAGAGATTGAATGCAGGGAAATTTATTGGATATGTCATATTCACAAGGAAGAATGAGATCCAGAGGCTACCTGGCCCACTAGCAGACTCTGCCAATAGAACTTTTCAAGAGCTAATAATTTCCTTCAAGGAATTTCTGCAATATATTTCCATGAGGACGCTGTATAAGGAATCCCATGTGAAAATAAGGCAATCAAATGTTGGGATGCCTTGGAAAATATTAGATACCAAGTCCATGCAGAATATGAGCTCAAAGAAATAACCCTAGGCAGGTTATTCAGATCTCCCATCAACAAGTATACTGAAATAATGCTCAATGAGAAACCCTTCAGCAGTATTAAACCTCCAATATGAAAAGCAATGAAGAATGCTTCATATGATGCTAGAAGAGTGAAAATCTGATATATAATATGCAGAAACAAATGTAATACAAATTCCTTGAGGAAAAATGCCTCTCAAGGGGAGCTCAAATCAGCCTCAAAGGGAAATGTACATGCAATGAAGAAACACACTGCTACATAAATCCAACTACTCTCTAACTGCGCAATCTATGAGGCAAAATGACTGCAAACTGATATATATAAGATGATATAGCAAAAAATTCTTAAATAAAGATGGGGGAGCAAGATCTCAACCCCACAAAACTTTATTACAACAATCCTCCACGGGATTGACTAAGATATGCAAAACAATAAAATGCCAGAGTTGCAGTATTGCTGCTGCAACTAAAATATAATACAACATAGGGGAAGGAAGTAGTTGTTTCCATAAACAATGATACCTCCTCCAATGATCTCCAAAATGAAGGGTTGATCCCCTCACTGAAGATTGCACTCACTAGTGCACAAAATGAGCTCCACCTGCAAACCCTCACTGATAATAATGCTGTAAGAGAAAGGGACTGTGCTGGGCATGAGAGAAAACATATGTCCTGATGCCAAATCTGCAATATGAGCTCTGGAATCTCCTTTGCTGATCTGCTAGAGAAACAGATGTCCCCTCCTCTACATAACAACTCCGGAAATGTGATGATGAATGTCCCTCACTACAACACCCGCAACTCCAGCGTTCTCTTGCTGCAAGAATAACGCAGTAGCTAAAAATGACTACTTTGGCCTCAATCCAAGTTGTGAGGAAGATGAATAACAATCTCTCCATAGCTTCCCATGGAAGAGAATGGCATTCCTAAACAGGAATCCCTCTTGTGCTAAGCATCAAAATTTCAAGAGAGCTTCAACTTCAAATTCTATTTCCAAAACTAATCTCCAACAATGGCTCTCCTTCATATTTTATCCAAATCATGCATGGACCCCACTCACATTAGGGTTTCTCTCATTTCAAATTTCCCTCCACTCCAACTACGCAATATTCTTGTGCAAGCTTCCCCTCTTAGGGTACATTGTTGACTTTGGTCAACCATGATCTAGCTCACTTGCCTTTGGCCCTTTTCACACTTGGGGCTGCTATCTTAAGCCAATTAAGTGAATTTTTGCACCTTAGGAGTGTTTATTATGTTGCGACATGGGTCCCCTCACCCATTTTATTCCTTTTATTAAAATAAAAGAAATATTAATGTTCCAAATACTCTATTGAAAAATTTGGAACATTACAGGTCTTATGTTTCTAGTGTAGATGGTGATTAAGGCTTGTCATACTTCGAATGCCTAACATGAGTTAAATGCAGGATAATCATGAAGATATTGCACTTTTGATAAATATTTTTCAATTAAAGCTCGGAGTAGACAAAAGGGAGATATTATAGGGGGATTTCCCACCTCCTTAACTCCCAAAGGAAACTAAGGGATCCTTGATATTCCCTCCAATAGCTCATAATCAAAGGCAACCAAGCAATTTTTAGATCAAGTGCACCAAAGCTCCACTTATATTGCAGTCAAAGAGGACACATCACATAAATTTTAGGGAGTTTTTGGTAGCTACCCTCTAGGTTAAATAGGGCTGAGCAAGAGCTCATTAAGATAGGAAATTTCAAGGAATCTAATAGACTCTTAGCTCTTGTAATAGGTTTTTGAGACTTTTATGATTATGTAATGAGACTATTTTCTACAATTAGGCGAATATTCAGATTGTCCTTCATTGATTTAGTTTCATAGGGCTAGGCTTGTGGGTTAGGGCCCAATCCATTGGCCTTAGTCTCTATTGTGTACTCATGCTCATTTTTATGTCATTGTAGTTTGTTTGCTTACATTCCAATTCATTGTTTTTTATTTTGCCTCCATTTGTCTTTATTGTAGTAAAATTTGCATAAATGTTGGTAGAATATCTTATAAACTCAGAAAAATATGTGTGAAGCCTCCCTCTCTCATCTCTTTCATTGGAGCTTGAGGAGGGTAGAACTTCCCCACATGACAAATTTTCTCTTTATTTTATTATTTCTTAGAAAGAATATTTAGGCTGTTGTAGTGTCATGAACATGTTTCAAATACTGAGTTAGATTTCTATTTCAATGTTAAAGTAGGTATTCTTTCCAAATTCAACTCATCTTTTCCATTTCCTTCATCATGCATTTTCCAATGTTTGTTGAATGAACATGTAGTTATCTTTTAGGGACAATTAGTAGAACAAAGAAGGACTTCACCAGCACCCTTATCCTCACTTCACACTCATCATCAACCTTCTTTCCATCAAATCGCCAACAACCCTCTTTTTTAGATTTTTCACCTTCACACCATGAGAAACCCTACAAGTGCAAGATGGGCTTCTCAAGAGGTTATAAGATTGGCCAAGGTTTTTTCCACCCTCTATTCATCCAAAATCACCTTCATTCCACCTTCCCTATGATTTTCTCCACCAGTTTTGGCCTCAGATTGCCCTCAGACTGTTCCTTATAGCAATTTAGGACTTTCCTGTAGCACTATAGGAAACCTGTAGCACCACATACAATAGCACTAGCGGGCCTCTCCTTAAGCCCAGAAACCATCATACACCTCATCCAAACTTTCCAAAACCATCCAGAATATTTCATCCCTGCACCCATGAGTTCAAAACCTTCCTAAACCACATTAGCGCTTTCTCCTCCTTCTTGCAAAATAATGAAATTACAAGAATAACTAGGTTGTGATTAGATGCATGAATAAAATAATGATAGTTAAAACATGAAGTATACAGGTTTTATTTAGCCATTTGTCCCAATAATGTGTGATTAGGTTAGTCTTATTTATGCCATTTCAATTTAGTAATTTACTTTATGAAATATGCCTATTTTTCCTCCATTTCCTCCCATAGCTTAATTTGTATATTTCTTCCATTGCAGAGTGCTAGATGTAATTTCCCGCTATAGGATATTTCTTTTATTTTTGATAGAGTAATGGCTTTGAATCAATTGTATATTTAGGTCTAAATTCGAAATTGTGATAGACTTGAGTCAGAAACCCTAGAAATAACACCCTTCTGTAGGACTCATAAGAGAATGACATGAGTAGAACACATCTGTTGTGTATATAGCATTGTCACCTTAGGGTTTGTATGAACCCCGAGTTGATAAATTAAATTAGATTAGCCTCTGGGATTTTCCGTATTCATGGTGCAATACCAGGGCTCACTACTATGCTGGAAAAATGCAGTTGCGGAAAATGGTGTCTTTTATTTGTAGTGACTCTTTATAGCAATAAAGGTAAGTCAGTTTAGGGTACATATTTTTTGAGCAGGTAGCTAGTTCTAGAGAAGTTTCAATATGTGTTTCCCATAGATATTTCATATTTTCCACCTCACAGGGAAGTATACTTTTCTATTAAGTTGGTACCAGGGGCAACAACAACATCAAAATCACCATACAGGATGAGCACTCCAGAATTGGTAGAGCTGATGTTGCAGTTAAAATAAATGTTTGACAAGTGATACATTAGTCCAAGTGTATCACCTTGGGGTGCACTGGTATTGTTTGTGAAGAAGAAATATGGTACTCTTGTACTGTGCATTGATTATAGGTAGTTGAACAAAGTTACCATGAAGAACATGTATCTATTGCCACAGATTGATGGTTTTTTTTATCAGTTGAAGGGAGCGACAATGTTCTCGAAGATTGTATCTCAGGTTTGGATATCATCAGGTACACATTAAAGAAGAGTACATGCACAGGAAAAAATTTCAGACTACGTATGGTTATTATGACTTTTTTGATGTTCCATTTGGTTTCACTAATGCTCTAGTTATATTTATGTGCTTGATGAATAGTTCCTTAAATCCTTATTTGGACAAGTTTTTCATTGTTTTCATTGATGATATATTAGTATATTCTAAAAATGAAAAAGAGCATGTCGAACACTTAGTAGAAGTATTGAGATTGTTGAGGAAGCAACAGTTGTATGTAAAGCTCAGCAAGTGCAACTTCTTTCAAACTGAGGTACATTACTTTGGACATGTTGTCTTGAAGGAAGGAATAACAGTGGATCTGAAAAAGATAAGTGCTATCATGGTGTTGGAAGCTCCTATAAATGTGGATGAGTTGGGGTTTACATTTTATTATAGTAGGTTCATCAGGAAATTATCACTTATTTCTTATCATTTTCCACCATTGCAATGTAAATGTAAGAATTTTTAATGGAAAAAGAAATGTGCATCGAATTTTGAGAAGTTGAAGTAGTTGTTAACACTTGCTAAACTATAAATATCGCAAATACAAAAAAATAATTCATGGTATGTAAACATTCTTGCAATATAGTACCTGGTGGAGCCTATATGCAGGAAGGAAATGTGGTATTTTTTGAGTCACAAAAACTAAATTAGCAAGAGAAAAATTATGCAACACATGATCTTTAGTCAGCAACGATCATCCATGCACTGAAGATGTGGAGACACTATCTTCTTGGAAGGAGGTTTTTACTGATTAGTGATAACAGTGGGTCAAGATACTTGTTTGACCAGCTAAAAAGGAATTCCAGGAAAGCTAGATGGTTGGCCATGATCATTGAGTTTGACTTCAAGATGAAACTCATAGCATGTTGGAATAAGCTTGCAGAAGCTCCTAGCATGTGGATACATGTGAACCATATAGAAGTTATGAGATCCTATGGTACATAATTATGGGATCATATATTACAGGCATGTCAATAGGATGGAAATTATAGATATATTATGCATAGGTTACAACAAATTACATGTACAAAGTGCATGTACATTTAGTGGTGCAAGTACAGGTACAAGTGCAAGTATAAGTGAACATGATGTGGATTATTGTCTTACAACAAATGTATTTCTCAGGTTTAGAAATAGGATATATGTGCCAGGTATCAATGAGCTGAAGCAGGTGATATTAAGGGAGTTTCATGTGAAACCATATTCAGGTCACTGATGCTATCAAAAGACATTGACTTCAATAAAGAAGTTTTATTATTTGCCAAATATGAAGAAGGATGTGGCAGAGTTTGTGGCTAGATGTTTGGATTGTTAGGAGGTAGAGGTAGAGGGTAGGAATCCAGATGGACTGCTACGACCAATTGTAATTCTATAGTGGAAATGGGAGGTTATTTCCATGGATTTCACAACAGTTTTTCCCAAGACATCTAGACAACATTATTCTATCATGATTGTTTTGGACAGGTTGAAATAGGTTGTGCACTTCATTCTAGTGAAGATTATGTATTCAGATAGTGATGTGGAACATATTTTCATTACAAATGTGGTCATATTGCATGGATTTCCAAAGAATATTGTGTCAGACAGGGATGTGAATTTAACTTCCAAGTTTTGGAAGGAGTTATTTGTAGGATTGGGAGAAAAGGTGTCCTTCAATACAACTTATCATCCGCAGAAATATGGACATAAAGAGAGCATCAACACGATCCTTGAGGACATGTTAATAATGTATGTAATGCATGAGGAAAGAAAATAAGAAGAGTATCTTCCACTGATAGAGTTCACTTACAAAGATAGGTATCAAGAATTATTGAGGATAAGTTCGCTTGAGGCATTGTATGGGAGGAATTGTAATACTCCCATCAATTGGAGTGATCTGGTAAGAAATATATTAATTGGACTAGAAATATTAGTAGAAATAAAACAACAAATGTAGGTAATAAATAATAAATTGATAGCAATATAGGATGGTAGAAAAATTATGTAGATCAGGACACGTTGTTTAAGGAGTTTCAGGTTCGGGAACATGTGTACTTGCGCATCAAACCAAAGAAGAGCTCCTTGAATATTGGATCATGTGCCAAGATGAAACCTCAGTTTTGTGGACCTTTCAATATTCTTAAGAGGTTTGGACCAGTATCCTATTGACTTGCACTACCTGTGATAATGAAAGTACATGATTTTTTCAATGTGTCATTTCTTAAGAAGTATGTTATATATGTTGATCATGTGATTGACTGGTCTATATTGCAGGTGGAGTGAGATGGATAATTCCATACAAAACCTCAATATATATTGTAGACAAAGGTTGGCATGCTCTGGAAATAAGAAATCAAGTAGGTTAAAGTGTAGTGGAAGTACTTTGGGCCCAATGGATCTACATGGGATATCGAAGATCATATGCGTGTTATTTGTCCTTCATTGTTTGTCAGTTGAGGTACAGAAGTTTGGGTATATATTTGGCATATGTTTTGGTGTGATATTTTAGTATAGGTACATATGTATAGGGATGTATATAACACCATGAGATACATTATAAATCTCCATGAAGAGGTATGGGTATCACATCATTATAGTTGTCTTGTTGGTTTTCTTCTCAACAGGGTGATCATTGTAAATAATGCATAGATCTATGTCATAAAGATCCATGGGAAGTGTGCTTTGCTTTTCAGAAGTTTTGTTTAGTTATAGGTGTGGTTGAACACCTAAGACGGTGTCCCCCAAGGGGGGGGGGGGGATTTATATAACAACCCTGGTGATAATTCCATGTAATAAAAGTTAATAAAGGAAAAATAGTAACCACGGTTATGGGACACTTATTCCAAGTTGAATGTTGGGAAAAACATACTAGTGTGGATGTCCATTTTCTTTATTATGGCTAAGGAAATTATAAAACACAATGGAAAAAGCTTTGGAAAGGCAAAGTGGAATTTATTGTCATTTTTTTATGAAAATAATGGAAATTAGGAGAAAAGGGGGGTGAGAGGTCAAAGGTTGCATGTGAGGAGGAAGACGAAGGAAAATAATGGAAAATGAAGAAAACATAGGCCTAATTGATAAAAATGCTTCTAAGGATCAGTTGGTAGGTTTTGTCAGTGTAACCCATTTTCCAGTTTAGTTTTGGAGCTCTCTCTTTATTCTCTCTCTCTCTTTCACTATTGGACACTTAAATTTTTCTTAGAGAATTTTAGTTTGGATCAAGAAATGCAAATATGATAAGAGGAAGAAAATTCGAAGCAAGGAAGAGTGGGATCAAGAAGATATACTGAGATTACTTTTAGGTATCGATTTTCATGTGTGGTTGCCTTGATATATTTTTCATGGCATCTTTGTTCTTGGTTCTCTTTCTATCATTGGCATGGGTTTTCCTAGGTTTGACAATGTTTTTCAGCCTAACCTTGCCATTTTTGAATAGATATGTTGTGGTAGTGTTAGTTCCATATAATAATAGTTTATCCCCTTATTTTTGTTAGTATAGCCCCCTTATTGTTATTGTTGTACCCATTTAAACCCCATATTGTTATTATTGTGCCCTTACATTATAATTGTTAGGTCGGCTAGGATTATATTGTGGCCCCATAGACTCCTATATATAGAAAGGAAGTTTTGTCATTTGTATCATCCAAGAATTGTTCATTTATGTAATTTATTAGAGGTTTCCCCCTCAAACTGGCTAATTTATAAGGCGTTGATCTCTCTTTTATTCTATTTTCGGAGCTTACTTCAAAACATTTGGTATCAGAGCCTTGGATCCTAAGGTTTCACTACTCCAAACACATCATCGTGGAATTTTCGCTATAACTTTTTGTCTACAAAGTTTCATAAGCTAAAATTTTTATAGAGAGAATATGAAATCCCGAGGAACATCTTGTAAAAATTTTAGATCTTGTTTTGCAATAATTTTGGATATTTGATCTGTGGAAGTTAGGGCTTTTTCAGGCTCTCAAATTTCACCTAAAACGAGTCATCATGGCATTTGTGCTATAACATTTTTTTGAAAAAGGTTCAGAAGCTGAATTTTTTACAGAACAAATATAAAATCCTGAGGAACTTCTTGTAACAATTTCAAATCTTGGTTCACAATAATTTCGGAGATATGATCTATGGAAGTTGGTTTTTCTTCAGGCTCCCAAATTTCATCTCAAGGAGGTGATCGTGGTAAAATCGTCATAACTCTCTCACTGAGCATCAGATTGGAATTTTGTAAAAATTGGCCGCAAGTAAACGGACTTTAGTTTCCTTTCTATCAATTTTAGAGTTGAAGGAAGAAAAAGTGACACATGGCATGTCATACAATTTCACTCTACGAAGCCAGTCTATAACTAGATCATTGTGGGAGATTGGACATAAATTGGTCTTAAAGAATCCAAATTAGGTCAGACCTATGGAATTTGAAAGAATATTTAGAGGGATATGACAGGAGCTAATTTAAGATATTGAATATCCAAAATCACAGATATAATTTAGTTTCAATATCAAGCTCCTCAAAAGCAAGAAAAAAGTTTGTATTTTTTTCGAATTGCATAAGTCTTGTGTGAAAAATCAGTTTGAAGTGATTCCAAGGGCATATTGAAGAATAAATATCAGTATTGGGTTCTAAAATTGCACCTAAAAATAATTCGACACCCATTAAGCCTTTAGAAAACTATACTATGCGCACGACGAGGAAGAATTGTAGTATGAGATATCAAAATTACGGTACCAATTGCAACAAATTTTGATCTTACAAGGATCAATCAAAGATGACATAGATTGTTTAAAACAAAAAATGGAGGCTAAGTTGGACTTTTGAAGCATAAAATGAAAGCTAATATGGATGATAAAATAGTGGAAGGTCACATTGAGAATCATCAACAAGTTATCCAACACTCAAAGGATAACCTAAATTTGGTGCTGAATCGAATGAAACAACAAGAAGATCAATATTGCAGCAAAAGAAGTTTTGAAGCAGTCACAGAAACAAGAACTCGACAGCTACCAAATCAATCAATTTCAGAGTATCTCAGAAAGTGGAAGAAATTACCCGTTGAAGATTTCACATGGGAGGATGAGAATTTTATACAGAAGCATCCAGAAATAATCAAGCATTGAGGGAAACACTTGTTTGAAGGAGAGGGGCATGTTAGGTCCCTATAACACTAGTGTATCTCATTATTTTTTTTAATGTAGCCCCTTTATTTTTATTGTTGTACCCCTGTAACCCCCATATTATTATTATTGTGCCCTTATATTATAATTGTTAGGTCTGCTAGGATTATATTGTGGCCCCATAGACTCATATATATAGAAAGGGAGTTTTTTCATTTGTATCATCCAAGAATTGTTCATTTATGTAATGTATTGGAGGTTTCCTCCTTGAATTGGCTGATTTCTAAGGCGTCGATCTCTCTTTCCCTCTATTTTTGGAGATGGTTTCATAAAAGATAGGGTTCTCATGTTTTGGTTCTGCTAGATTTTCGGATGGATTTGAATTTGACTAAGGTGGATCTCTAAATGAAGTAACACATGTCGTAGTAACCCCTAAACCGGTCTATGGGTTACAATAAAGCCAAAAAAAAAATTGCCTCGGTTGTCCTGGGAATCCTCGACTAGTGAAACACCAGATATATGGTAAATCCTAGAGGTGGGTTCTCTCCATCAAGGCAAGGAATCTTGGGATGGGATATAAGGTAAGGCCTGTAGATTAGAAGGCAGGAAAATTCCTCATGGTGTAGGTGGAGAGATTTGGTGCAATCCATGCTTGTTTATGGCCTAGTGATCCAGTGATGATTATGGTAAATCATGTTTCTATTGTCGAGGGTGAGGTCATTTAGCCTAAGGAAGCCCTAGTTTGTTATTTTGGTTTAAGGCCCACATTAATGATTGGAATAAGGAACAAGGGTGATTAGTTGAAGAGTTATTTGGCTAAACCAATCTATGGTCAGGTGGAACGTTGTAGTCCCATACAAGTGTGCCTTTTGCATTCATTAATAAGAGGTTATTTCCTTGGTATCTTATGTGTAGATGTAATAGTTTATATGTTGATTCTATGGCTTATGTATCCTTAATATTTATGTTGCTATTGTGCTAGTTATAATCATGTATTATGATATTGATGATATATGGCTCTCATAATGTTTTTATTTTTAAAGGAATGAAACATGTACGCATGATCTAATAGATCATAATGCAGCTAATGATATAATGGAACAATGCTTATTTTTTATTCTCAGCTAAGTATGAAACCCATATTCTCAGATATGTTTTTTAGACCTGTACATTACATATTTGTGACATGTTTGATGAGATTATTTTCATGGAAAGTTAGTGTTTAGTAAAGTCCCTATTCAAGTGTTTGCATTCAAATTTTTATTCCACTGCTATATTTAAATTCTAAAAGTGTTGTGGAATTCTACGCAGTGCCTTGCACTCTAGGCCTAAAAACGTGGCATGGAAATTGGTGTTGCAGGATTAGAACTACTAGGCAAAGTGCTTGGTTTCATGCATACCCATGTTTTGCGTGTGACTTGAGGTTTCCAGTTGCACTCTTGCGGATTTCAAGAGAGTAGATGAGGTATTGATGGATGATAATGTCAATTTGATTCAGGGGCTAGCCTCCTCGAAGTTTGTATGGATCTTGGGTGTCCTGTAACAAGGGGAGAAAGTTTATGTGGTTGTGTGGTGTCAATTACACTTGCTTAAGGTGACCTGGGAGGTTGAATCAGATCATAGTAGCCTCTCTTCAAATTTTTACTCCAGTTAACCAGTTACATGGGTACATATGGGAGAAAGGTGTTACAACATTGGACACATGTTTTTTATGTGGAAACCCTTTCAGGAATAACCACATAATATTTTTGTAAATATTGATGTAAAAATAAGAGAACATGTTATTCATCAGTAATTTTTTCTTTTCATAGATGACTAAATGTTTATCCTAGATTTCTAGAAGCAAAATTCATGAATATTGTGAGTTCTAGAAATTTCACTGCCTTCATCATCCTTAGGATAAAGTTTTCAGTATTTTACTACTCTATGAAGTCATGGCCAACCTGTCACTCCCAGATGACCAATCATGGGCTCATGCCACTCATTTTCACTATGTTTTGCCACCTCTAACCTTACCACTCTGTTTTTACTTTCCTAACCCTTCTATTTACACCTCGGATTACCAAGTAACCCAACCTTTTCCCCATCCACCAAGTGCCTCAAGATTTGGTGGTTTCAAGCTACTTTTCTAGGCTCTTTAGATAAATCAAAATCAGTAGTTTTTAGGTTTGTAATGCATAAAGTCTATCAAAAGACTCTATTTTACACCTAAAAACCCTAAGTCAAGTTTTCAGCCAAAGGCCAAGTCCAAAAATCCTCCCACTAGGTCACCTAGGGTTTCATAGGTCATAGGATTGTTTTGGTGTTCTAAATTTTTGTTTTTATTGTGCCAAGAGGCTGCAATCAAAGAGGAAGAAGGACAAGACATGATTGTCCAAATGAATCAGAAAATCTTTCAAAGAAGGCTTCCTTGGTCAAGAAACAATTTTCCAAGGGACAACTGCCCTTGTTGACATTTCTGCAGGAATGAAGGAGTTGGACATCAGTAGAAAAAGAGGTAGGGTAAGAGGGTAGATCATCCCTAAGGGTAGCCACAACAAAGGAGAGGTAGTAGGCATATGGAAAAATATAATCATAGTTTTGGGACTGATTGGAAAAAACAGTGCTGCCAAGCAAGGATCCAGTGCAAAGTCCACAAGGACAGAAGGCACAACAACACAACCAAGCACACATTGAAGATTTTTAGAAATTAAGAATGAAAAAGGGAAAAAGGTGAGGTGAAATGAACAGAAATGAATGAACTTGAAAGGGCTATAGAGAACTTAGAAGACAATACTAATTATTTGTCTCTAGAAGCCCGAAAACCTAAAGTTTGGGAAGGTAGGCAAAGCAAGAAAAATAAAGATGATGGGTGTTACACCATTTTTTGGTAATCTAACCTATTACTATTAGATTTAACTAAGTACACCATGTAAGACCAATTTTACGCTAAGTAAAATTTCATTCACTATGAAAAATAACTTATAAAACACCTTTATTAAGTTGTTTATGGTCTAAACAAGAAACCCCATGAGGAAATATTAAATAAATCCACATTTGTTCAATTTTCCTCAAGGAATAATTAGTTAAACAATAATTTAATTAATATTCCTGGTAATATTTAACCAAAAACAGGAAAATTAATTAGATAAATTATTATTTATCTTATTATTTTCTAGGAATAATTATTTAAACCTTATTTAAATAATATTCCTTGTTAAATTTGACTAAATCACTCTTAAATAATTAAATAAATCATTATTTATTTGATTATTACTCAACCAAATCCTTAAAATAATAAATAAATCATTTATTTATTTATTATTTACGACAGTGGATTTGACTCCAGCTACCACCCTTTTCCTCCAAATAAAAATAATAAAAAATATTCCATAAAAGTTGGATCTTGATTTGGTTAATAATATTTATTATGCACCAATATCTAGACTCAATCTAATATTTTGGTTATAAATGAGAAGGGATTTTCCATTCATTCATCACATTTTTGTCAGTTTCCAAGATCACTTCCTGGATTCACTTTTATCCTCACTTTTGATCCACCATCATTGTCATATTTTTCTATCCTTTTGTTTGTGAGATCCCTTTGAGTTCCATTTTTGTTTGGGTTTTCTACACCATCAAGAGAGAGGAATTTTAGATTTGAAGTGCTGAGGACTTACAAGAACCCATCCCATTGAGGAGAACTGGTAACATCCTTCGATGTTTTCCTCCCAGGTGACCTTAATATAAAATTCATTCAACATATTCTTGTCTTGTATATTGGATGCATGGTGTAAATCTTGTTTTATTTACTGCTTAATGTCTTTTGATGCATAGATCTAGATTTTTGTAGGATCTATGTTGATTAACTAATTACAGATCTGAATATATTGGGAGCCATGTTTTCCTGTTAGGGTTGTTTTTTATGCATAGCTAAAGTATTCTTTTTTCACACAATTGCAATTAAGATTCATACTAACAATGGGCCTCCATCATGACAGCAAGAGGTTTTCAAAAAAGGTTGTTCAAGGTAGCCTTTAGGGTTTTTCAAGGCAACACTGATTCACTGCACCAAAGGGAGAAATTGTAAAGAGTATCAATGTGAGGGAGCCTAAGCTTTCAAGTGCATTCAAAGGTCTTAAAAATGGTCAAGATAAGGAAAGAATTAGGTAAAGTGTCAAAATGGAAAATCATGCTAACCATGAAATCCATGTTGGGTGACTAAAGGTTATAAAGATCAAAACAATGACAAAAGGATCAAAGGCAAATGTGTTATAGGCACCTGCAGAAATCAGAAGTGGCCAAGGGAAGATATAACATCGTATAATTTTCTAAACTTTGTCAAAATAAACATGTCATTGTGACAATCAATAAGAAGGTGTAAACACATGATTTAAGTCAATTACACTCAAGAATGCCAAAAAGAGTAAGAACAATGGTTTTAGTTTATCAGAAGAGAGAGTTTGGATAGTGCCCAGACTTTCAAAGATAAGAAAAAGAGGACCTCTTCATCCTTTCAGTACACCATCACCAAAGAAAATCCCTTGGGAAAGTTGTAAGTCACCTGCAAAAAGAGTCAAAGAGATATCAAAGAAAATTATAAAGTGACCAAAGGAAAACATATAAAAGTGGATTTTTAAAGTTTTATTTATTTCCCAAAGGGTATAAAAGGCCTTCTCAGTATTTATCCATCTTATTTTGCTATCACAAAAAGAAGAGAAAGCTTGCAGAAGAAGAACAAAGTTTTTTTGTTGATTTTTTGGCAAGCGCTACTAGCATTGCGCAAATACAGGCTGGTGCTATGCTAATCGACTCTCAACCGTTAAAATTTACACAGCGTTGTGCTAATCTAGGCTAGCGCTACGAAAATTTGGGGAGCTGCATGAATACAGGCTCGACTCACCCGAGGACCCAACACCCTGTTGCATGACTGCCAGCATTGCGCTAACAGGCCGACTCGACTGCTCGGGAAGGGTGCTGTGCTAATGTAGAGGGCCTCCAACAAGCAAAATTTCTTGTCCTAAGTCTCAAATTCATTATCCAATTTTCCTCCAAGGTCTGTAGTGGAGTTAGAATCTGGTAGGTGGCCTCTCTCCCTTAACCTACAAACATATTTTTACAATTTTGTGGCTAAAAAAAGTAACTGAACCCTAGGTGTGCAAACCCTAGGTCTCAAATGCATTTTACCCTTTGTTTTAGCCTCCTTAAACAAGTTCAATGTCATTTGAGGGAGGGTGATTTAGTGAGGCCACAATTCATAATTCAAAGTGAACCCTCTTAAAATCCAAAGTAAGCAGTCTTAAAACCTAGCCTCCACATCACTGATTCACTACAAGTTGACTTCACCACCATCCTCATCTTGCTCCTCCAAACCCTAGTTTTTCAACAAGCATCTCTTATCACCATGTCAGGAGCAGAAAACAATAGTAGCAGTGAAAGAGGCGAAAGGCCTTTGAGACTAAATCATAAGGGAGGGAAAGTGAATAGAGTTGAACCCTAGAGCACAGTGGCCATCACCTCCTCTACTAAGATCCTATCATGTTTCCAAAATGCAGGGTGCATCCAATTTTGTGAGAAGCTCAAACAAGTTAAAAGCCACCCAGATCTTACAAGGCTTCTCATTCTCCACTTTCAAAAAAAACACTCAAGACTTACATGAGTAGATTTTGAGATATTAGGAGATACCATCTCTGATGCCACAAGTATCCCTACTGTTAGTGAAAAGTGGTTTAAGAAGGTCAAATTGGACAAGGAATTTTTTGAGTCATTTCTCAAAACTAGGTATAGAGGAGGCAGCAGGATAGTTTTCCCTTTCTCACACCTCAAACAATTATTTTCACCCTCGATGATGCTTATCATGAAGTACTTCACTTGTGAGGGGAGATACTCAGGGCTCTACTCCTACCATGTTAGAATCCTCATGCATTTCACAAGGGTTAAGATGCTCAACTTTCCCTACTATCTCTATAGGAGCATTGAGAAGATGTCTTCTATTGTCTAGAGGAGGAATCACTCCCAAAAAATGAAAATTTCATTTCACCATTCCTTCATCAAGATGGTGGTATTACATTAGTTGGAGCAGTAGGGTATACCTTGGGAGGTATTCATAGCACATGAAGTCTTCACGAACCCATAGCCTCATCATCAACCAAATTTTCCCTCCACATTTGCACAAGTACCCTCACCTCAAGGAAACCTCCCTTCTTTCCCTTCTCTTGATGCAACAAATGGAGAGGATGATAGTGGAAATGATGAACAAAGTAATGGAAATGAGGGTAATGGTGCAAGTGAGTCAGCCCAAAGTGAGGAAAAGAATGATGATGATGAACAGAGTGTTGACCAAGAGGATGTTGATGAAGATAAAAAGGTTGATAGTCAAAGGGACAATGAGCGTGACAGTGAAAACAATGAACAAGACAGTGAAAATAGTGAACAAGATAGTGAACAAAAGAGTGCCACTATGGAAGATGATGCTGAAGGAAATGAGGAGTTGGAAAGTGAAAATGAAATGAGCATTGATGGAGGGGATATCAGCAATGAAACATAAGAAACAAGAGGAAGAATTTTAAGAAAAGGAAAATGTACATGATAGTGATGAATATGAAAATAATGAACATGAAAGTGAGCAAAACAATGAAAATGAGGAAGAGGATGTTGAAGAAAATGAAGAGGAAAGTGAAGAGGTGGAGACAGGAAATGATGAATGGGTAGAAACAAAGAATCAAGAAGAGGACATGAGGAAGATAAAGAGCTAGACAATGCAGAAACTAAAGGCAACTCTGATACCCATGAGACAAAAAATAGTGACAAAGATGGATAAATGGAAGGCGGTAGTGAGGAAAATGAGACAGATCACAGTAAGGAGGAGGTAAACGACAATGATTCAAAGATAGAGGATGACAAAGAAGATAGTAAGGGACAAGACAGGAAGGAGGAAAATAGTCATGATAGTCATGACAGTCATGACAACAATCAGCCCTTCAGTGACAAATAAAATGTTGACATGGTAGAAAACAAATATGAAGGTAATCCTAGCCATGGTGGCAATGAAAAAGGGAAAGGGGCTCATATTCTAAATGATGATTATAGCCATGGAAAAGAGACCAACAAAATCACCATATCACCTCTTGCATGCACCTACCAAAGAGGGCCAAGGCAAGTGTTTGCTGCCTCCAAAAGGCAAGGGACCTTTCCACCTTCATCAGCTCAAAGGCTTGACAAGGGTAAAGAAAAGATGAAAAAGGATAAGAAAGGTAAGGGAGGTAGGAAAACTAAACAAAAACCCCAAGTCATTGACCTTGACAGTGATAATGAAGATGAAGAGATGGCTACTATGTTATTGATTCAAAGGAAAGACGCACAAATTAGGGAGTGGAAGAGATAT
Source organism: Pinus albicaulis (assembly GCA_034641835.2). NCBI lineage: Eukaryota > Viridiplantae > Streptophyta > Pinopsida > Pinales > Pinaceae > Pinus > Pinus albicaulis. Next base: position 1,623,154,073 of record CM076578.1, read on the forward strand.
TTTGAAATGTCACAACGTATCATTCAATATTATAAGAATGAACACAAGTACTTCAAGAAGATAATAAGGGGCCTTGCTCTCCAGAAAAGGATGACCAAGCATTATACAATGAAAAAAAAACTTGCTTGTGCCAAACTAAAGAAGGCCCTCATTGAAATCCAAACCCTAAAGGAAGAAAAAGGTCATGAAAAACTTGGAGTTTTGGGATCAACTTCTCAACAGGTCTCCAAAACCACTTGAAGGAGACCTACACAAATTTTGAGGGAATTTAGATAACTTTTTTTTTTTTATGATTTTCGAGGCCTATTAGCGCAACTCCACTGGTGCTAAGCTAATCCCTGGAGCATCCTTAGGGAAAACTCAACATTTTTGGATTTCTCACCACTAGTACACTTTTTTCAAAAAATTTGAGAGCAATTGGAGCAGTTTTGACCCCTCAAAACGTCAAAAAACACCTAACATTTCACCATTCTACCTCCTTTTTAGACCTGGCATTGCGCTAATAGCAGTATTGAGAAATTAATTTTTTAGATAGGTTACAGGGGCTCAATCAAAAATAAAAGGCATATCTAGAAATATTACTCAGCAAGATTTCCAACGAGACATCACGGAGCAAAATATGACATCAGAATGGGGTCCAAAACTTGGTTGCAAAAGTACATATTTTCTACCTGAGGTGGCGCTTTGCAAATGGACCATGTAGTGTGTTTCTGGCCAAAAGTAAAAAAAACACTCATTTATTGTAAAATCATATTTTAGTATTTTTAGAGGAAAATCGCTCTAGAATTAGGTGCAAGAAGTTATTTTAGCATTTATTTCATGAAATATTTTGTGCCTTGGGCCTTGCATGGTCTCTTAGGCATAAATGACATTTATGAGTGATTTTGACATTTTCCTAACTCTATCTAGGGTTTTTTCCCTCCTTTGATGAGTTAAATAGAGCATGAGGGCTTTCATTGTAAATTTTGACATTTGATGAGTTTTGATAGCAATACAAGGTTTTTTGAGGTTGAAGAGCAATTTGGTGTTGTGGAGCTTGTGAATGGTTTCTTTGATTGATGATGATGAAGGCTTTCTTGTAGGATCCCTGAGCTTGGTTAATGGTGATGTGTCTCTAATTTTTTCATGTTTTCTTGTTTATCATTGTGTCCATCCTTCTATGTTGCAGTAGATTAGAAAGGTATAGGCTAAGAAATGTCTTTTGAGGCATCTTAGTCCTTCATGTTTACTATTGTCTTTATGTTTTCCTCTACTGGGTGTGTTTAAGGAATTCTTAGCTGCTCCTCAGGCCTCCTTATGCTTGTTTATTCCATGAATGGTTCAATATAGTAGTTTCAAGTATGTTCTATGGTTAGCCCTACCTATTTGATGTTATTTAAGCTCTGTTTTGGAATCTCCCTTTGAATGATTACTTGCTAGGTTTAGCCAAAGAGGCCATGTTTTGATCATGCCCTTTGTCCATGCTTGAGAAGTTCCCTTAAATTTCTTTGTATCTTGATCATTGATGTTTAGGAATTCCCTCTTCATTGATTAAACTTATTTTTCATCTTATATGTTTTCAAATATTGAAGGTGAAATCACTAAAGTTAGATAAGTCTTCTTGCTTTCTTTGTTTCATTGATTTGTTCATCTTGGATATCTATTTGTTTAAGTATTGTCATTGAGTTAATGGTTTTCCCTATCTCATGATTATTATCTTTTGCTTATCAGCATTTGAGAGCTTCTTGTTTATGGGTACATGAAAAAGGATAATTTATTTCCCTTTGCCTTACCTTGATTCACCAACTTAATGTCCATTTCACTTCACACATAACCTTAAAGATCCATTGAACACACTAGATTTTCCCTATGTTGCACTCTGACTCATTATTGAGATATCCATCAATTTCATAGACTCCATAGCCTAATGATCCGATGACCTCTCATTCCACCTATACTACTTCATTATCTTACCCAACCAAACAAACAACAAACCCTACACTTAACAACTAGCCTAAAATCAAACCCTTATAGTAAAAAGTTCACATCCTTTGCATATAATAGAGAGAGCCCTCTCTGAGTCTAGGAAGGCTAGGTCCTAGGACTCCAAAGACTGGTTTCATGTTACCCTGTGCATTTGGTCTACCAATATTCTAAATCACCGGACCCTAATAGAATGTACTATATTTCATCAATATGTTTGTGAGACACCACTCACAGGAAGAACCAACTCCCTTTGATTTTTTTCTAGCACCCACTGGAAGGAAGAATTAACTCCCTCCTTTTCCAAACACCTAATCAACCTACAATAAGCACCATATGAAGCACCAACTTCATGGATTTGTTGCAAGCACCAGCATGCAACTCCTTGTATTTATGCAAGCACCAAATTGTAGGAGGCACCAACACCCAAGCCTTCATAGAAATCCACTAGAGATGGAAGCACCAACTTCCTATATGATGGCTCCAACCCACACTCAATAAGGAACTAATGTTCTCTATATATTGGAGTTTCTCTTCCTAATATTGGCTTTGTTCTCCTCAACAACCTTTACACTACTCTTCCCACGTTGAACTTTGTTCTTTGCACACTCTATAGAAACTCGATTTTATGCTCAACAACATTCACTAACACACATCCCACACAACAATCTAATTTTCTCGGCCTTATGCTCTCAACAACATACCTTCAGCACTCAACCCCTTCTATTCCATAAGCTCTCTTGGCCTCTCACAAAAACATAAGTTAAAACTTTTGTGATCCATAAAGTAGATAAATGTATTTTGGAAAATAATGTCATTTATCCAAAATAAATCATTTATCAACATAATCTTAGTCAACTTTTCTTAGCATCCCTTGGATATATCTTTCTACTCTTAGTAGCATACACTCAACGCTCAACCTTATTCCTCTGCAGACACACTTTCAGCCCCTTATCACATAGTATCATAGGCTCACTCGACCTCTCACACAATAGAAAACACATACCCACAAATCTTTCCATATGGATCACTGGCCAAAATGTTGCTTTCCCCCGATTTCTTAGCTGTAATACTGGGTTTGGTTTAGCTATTTCTCACTCTTCATTTTTGTGTTTTTTTCGATTCACACTACCTAAGAGTGTACAACATGGTTCTACATTATATTGTTGCATAAAAAACGTGGCCGTTGCCCCTACATTGAACAATGGGAATGGGCTCCTGAGCATTTTTCCAGACTAGCAAAATTCTTAGTCCAACTAATCAGAGATCAAAATGTATGGCAACATGGTTTTATGAAACCAACTCCAAAAATAGGAGAAAGAGAGATCAATGCCTTAGAAATAAGCCACTTTGAGGGGGAAACCTCCTTTACATTACATAAATGAACAATTATTGAATGATACAAATGAAAAAACCTCCTTTCTATATATTGGATTCCATGGGGTCACAATATAATCCTAGCCAACCTAACAATAATAATGTAAGGGCACAATAATAACAATATGGGGGTTAGAGAGGTACAAAAATAACAATAAGGTGGCTATACTAACAATATTAAGGGACTACACTAGTAATATAGGGACCTAACATTCCCCTCTCCTTCAAAAAAGTGTTTTCCTCATTGCTTGAATAGCTCTGAATGCTTCTGTATAAAATTCTCATCCTCCCATGTAGAATCTTCAGTGGGTAAGTTCTTCCACTTGATGAGATACTCTGAAATTGATCAATTTCATAGCTGTCAAGCTCTTGTTTCTGTGACTGCTTCAGGTTCCAATATGGTTTTTCCTTCCTTATCAAGTTCTAGCAATATTGTTTGAACATGAAGTTTTTCACCTATAACCTTCTTTAAGCATGAAACTTGGATAACTAGATGCACTCGAGAAGAAGCTGGAAGCTCCAATTTGTATGCCATAGTACCAATCTTTTGTAAAACCTTGTAAGGACCATTGTAGTTTGGAAATAATTTATTATCCTTCTTAGCTTGCTTGAGGGAAATTTGTTTGTATGGTTGTAGCCATAAAAATACAAAATATCCTACATAAAAATTTCTCTCACTGCAATGTTTATATGTCTGTTGTTTCATTCGATTTCGTGCCAAACATAGGTTATCCTTTAAGAGTTTGAGAACTTGTCGTTGTTGCTAGATGTGATCTTCCACTACTTGAACCTTATAATTTTATGTTAAATATGATGTGATGAATGGTGGATGATATCCATAAAGTGGAATAAATGGGTCACTTTTGCTGTAGTATGGAAGGAAGTGTTATAACACCATTCAGTGAGAGGTGACCACTGGACCCATCGTGCTTGTTTATCAGATACAAAAAAAATAATATATCATTCCAAATTTTTGTTCACTATCTGAGTTTTCCCATCGGATTGAGGATGATAAGATGAGCTATGAGATAGTTGAGTACCCAAACAAGAAAATAATTTTGTCCAAGAATTTCCAGTAAAAATGGGATCTGTATCACTCACAATAGTATTTGGGTTTCCATGTAGCTTTTGAATTGTTTCCATAAATGCAGTAGCAGTTGTACTTGCTTTAAATGGATGACATAATGCACAAAAATGTGCATACTTTGTATGTCTATCAACTACCTCCATGATGACACTCTTTCCTTCAGAATTAGGTAAACTTATGACAAAATCCATTGAAATCTCCTCCCAAGGTTGACTTGGAATGGAAAAAGGTTGTAGAAGACCTGGGGTGTTAACTGTCTCAAATTTATTTTGTTGGAAAACCAAAAATTCTGCCACAAAATTTCGAATACCATATTTAAGGACATCCCAAAAAATTCTTTCTTCACCCTGTGGTAAGTTTTTGAAAATCCTGAGTGTCCTCCTAAGGGAGAAGTGTGCAACTCCAAAACAATATTTTGTTTTAGTTGGGAGTTGTTACAAAGATATAATCAATCTTTGTACCATAACTAATCATTTTTTCAACTAAATGTATCAGATGTACTAGGATCTTGCTGCAACTTTTGAATGAGTGTGGACACTTCTTCATCCTTCCTTCATTCATCCCTTGCTCCAGTCATCCAATCTAGTTGGATAATATAAATTACACAGAGAAATGCTTCCACCTCTTCATCCTTTCTTGAGAATGCATCTGCAACAACACTTAGCTTCCCTTTTTTGTAGATGATTTCAAAGTCATAACCCATCATCTTTGTCACCCATTTTTGCTACTCTTCTCAAGATATTCTTTGTTCCAAAAAGTATTTAAGACTATCATGATTATTTTTTACCTTGAAGTGTCTTCCCTTTAGGCAAGGACGTCATTTCTTTAGTGCATGTAGTGTTGCCAAAATTTCCTTATCATTAATAGCTTTCTGTAAATGCTTTCCTTTGATGGGATGACTTTGAAAAGAAATGGGTCTTCCTTATTGCATTAAAACAACACCAATTTCATTCCCTTAGGCATCACATTTCACAATAAAGGTTTTTGGGAAGTCTGGCATAGCTAAGACTAGTGTTAGGCACATTGCCTCTTTAAGATGTTCAAAGGCCTTAGTTACTTCATGAGTCCATGAAAATGTATGTTTCTTCAATAATGTTGTTATAGGTGTCACTATTCTCCCATAATTCTTAAAAAAATTGCGACAATACTATGTTAGCCTAAGAAATCCTCGCAATGTTTTTATGGTAGTGGGGACTTTCCATTCCTTAATGGATTTAATTTTGTTAGGGTCTACCTTACAACCCTTGTGAGATATATTATGACCCAGATATTCCACCTCTTTTACTCCAAAAAAACATTTGGAGGTTTTACATATCATTGTTTCTCCTCCAATAGTTTGAGCACCCCGTGAACATGTTGAACATGATCCTTCCAAGACTTGTTATAGATTAGTATATCATCAAAAAATACTAACAAAAATTTTATAAGGAAGGGTTTGAAAATGGAATTCATCAACCCTTGAAATGTAGAAGGTGCATTGGTAAGGAAAAAAGGCATGACCAAAAGTTTATAATGACCCTCATGATTTCAAAATGTTGTTTTGAGAATATCTTCAGTGTCCATTCTAATTTTATGATATCCTAAACGAAGATCCAACTTGGTAAAATAAACTACTCCATGCAATTCATCCAATAATTCATCAATCATAGGAATGGGAAATTTATCTTTATTAGTGAGATTATTGAGCTCTCTATAATCTAGACACATGCACCATTATCCATCCTTCTAGTGCACAAATACTATTGGAGTAGAGATAGAACTTTGACTCGGTTTAATTACACCAGCCTCTAAAATTTCTGCAATCATACGTTTAGTTTTGCTCTTTTGGTTGTAAGGATATATGTAAGGTATGATGTTTGGAGGAACACTTCATAGGATAAAGTTAATATCATGATCATGATCAGGAATAGTTGGGAGTCATTTGGGAGTTTCAAACACCTTGGAATGATTGTCTAATAAATTTTGGAGATATGGAGAAATAGATGATTTTGATGTTGGAACTTCTAGTGAGAATAATTGTGCAATTATTCCTCATTTTTCTTTATTTAGAAATTTTTTCATGATATTATATCTTATTATCTTTCCTGGATTCCATTCGATACCCCGTAATTCAACTTTCTTTCCTAACGAAAAAACTTTCAAGAAAAGTTCTTAAAAATTAAAAGCTACCATCCCCAAAGATTTTAACCATTATACTCCTAGTACAACATCAACACCTCCCATTGGAATGGAAAGAATTAGAATTTTCAATACATATTCCCCCATGTTTAGCTTGATATTATGGCATTTTCCATAGAAATTTATAGTCAGTCCATTTGCAACCATCACTTGAGACTGTGGTGGTGGGTATAGGAAGCAATTCAATTCATTCTCTACCTTAAAATGAATATAATTATGGGTAATACCTTAATCAATAAATACTATTAACTTTTTATTCTTGATATGTCCTATCTTGAGAGTTTGAGGAGTGGTAATTACTTCCAATGCATTATAGGATATGGTACGACTCATTTCTTCTTTCTCTAGGGCTGGTTCCTGGTGTATATCCTCTTATTTTGAAGTGTCTTGTTCATTTTCTTCCTCCTCTTCACAATCTCTATAAAATAATTTCTTCTCAGCACACTTATGACCTCTAATGTATTTTCTATCACAACTGTAGGAAAGCCATTTTTCTCTTTTTTCTTCCAATTTTTATGGTGTCAACCTTGTATGTTGTGGAAGTACAGGAGTAGCAACACTTACATATTTATAGATGTTAGTAGTAGGCTTCCTTTTCTCCATAAATTTACTTTCATTTTTTCTTGCGAACCTAAATGCCTTCTCCAACGAATCGAGTTCCAAAAGGTGAACCTCATGTTGGATTTTATCCTTTAAAGTACCTATGAAAAAATCAATCTTCTGTTCTTCTGGAATATCAGTTACACTGACTAGCAATGACACAGGTTATGACTGTTCATGTGCATTCTGCTCTGCAAAATTATTTTCAAGGGATAATATTTCTAATGGGGAACTTGAATTCTATCATTCCATATTAGTTGCACTCATCATGGTCAAAGATACATGCAAAAAAATTCATTGGTAAATGTGTCCTTGTGTGTTCTTGTACCTTATGTCATTTCTATGGCAACTAGACCTGTGTGATATTCTCCCTATGAACATATATTTCTCCTCAAATAGTCCTCCACTTATTAATGCCTTCAGCTACTAACTATATACTTTCTCTTCCAATGTATATTTTGTACCAATTAAAAATAAATCGATACCTATTAAAATTGATCAAGGTATTTCTATTAGACGCAGATACCAACCATAAGTGATGTATTGAGCTTTATCTTCACTATTTCTACTACTTCATCCTCTGTGCTCACATCTCTTGAACATCAATATTAACCAACTCTTCTCTTCTTGAGATGAGGCTAATCCAAATATGGATTGTTGCTTAAATAATACCAATTGCACCAAAAAGGAGGATACAAATTCTATATTGTTACTGATAAAACTCTCATACTTCCTTTCAGAAATAATTGCCCATTTTCACAAAAGGTTTCTCCATACAAACCAAGACAAACCAATTATCATAGTGATACCAATTGAAGGTCAAGGGGCATGCAAATGTTGTACAAATTTTGTTTCATGAACACAAGACTACTAGGCATAATCAAACTCACAAATTAAATGAAATAAGGGTATTTCACCCAAGATGTAAACCTTTCATTTCTTGTGGAGTATTTCTTGCGGAGGATAACAATTCTTTTCTGCTACTGCTTAATAGAGAAAATCTCATTGAGCCAATTCTCTCTGATCTCCTATATCTACTTCATTTCTTCTATATGGGGACTAATCCTATGGATGTGACTTAACTCTAGGATTCTTGTCATTCCCCATTTCTTTTGTATCTCATCTTCTCTTCACAACATAGAGTGTCCTTTTGTACTCCCCTTGAAACCACGTTGGATACACTCTCCTCTCTTTTTTAATGATGGATTCATTTGAAGTAAACAAATACACTATTGTAATCATCATGGGAACTCAACCATACCTTCAAAAATCAGATACTCTTTTCTATATTTTCTTCATAGCTTCATTCATATGACTTATTCAAACTTCCTTTACGCCATTCTCTCCCTTTATTGAAGGTAAATAAAGGATCTACTTCCCATGATCATATCATTCTCCTTCTCCTTCCAAACCATCAATGGTTGAGTACTAACATGAGAATTACATTCCAGCTTCTTCTTTGCCCATGTTTGGGGTTTTTCTTGGTTGTGCATGGATAGAGGAATATTTTCCTTGTACTCCTATTTTTTCACCCAAACCTTATTTCTACCTTTTTTCCTTACAGTTGCGTCCCCTACAAGAGAATGATGATAATTATTCTTGGTTTTCTTCTTATTTCTTCCTCCTATTTTCATATTGTGATTTTAATATAAAATATTGAAGAAAAACTTGTATTCCTCAACTCCATTGTTTCTTCTTGTGTTCAAATCCCGAGATGTTATATTTACATGTAGATGCTGAGAAACATGCCATTTATTATCATATATACAACTTGCTCTCTTTTGAAAAATATTACCACAATTGTAGCATTTGAGATAGGACTAGAATGGGGTAGAGAAGTTATTATTCTCAACAATATTCTTGTAAAAGCTACTATCATTTCCAACATGTTTACTCCATGAAAATTTGTGCATTCTTGGGTTGATTTTATCCAACATATCTTGTTTTCTTGCATGCCATCTATAGTATATGGATTTATTTCCAAAATTATTGCAAGAAACAAAATAACTAAGAAAATTATTTTGATGAAAAAAGTTACATTTTCTATGAGGGATTTGTCCTTTAGGTAGAAAGGACCTCTTCTAATTTTCCTTGTGTTGTCCATGGAAATTTTCATTACTTTCTTGCACTCTTTCTTGTTCTTAATTATCTCTCTTCTCCTGCCCTCCTTTTTATTTCCTTTTACCATATTTTTGTTTCGTTATCTTCCCTTTCTATTGATACCCGACAACTTCTTTCCCTTTGTTGTTGTTGGAACCTAGAACTTCCTTTACCTAGGAAGTTAACCCTTCAACCTTCATAATATTGGAGCTTATTTTTTCTTTGAAACCAAAAATATATTTGATGAGCGGGTGTGTCTGATTAACAAGCATCTCATTCAAAGCCTTCGTCATCTCCTCAATATTCTGGTATTGAGACAACTTTTTATTTCGTTTTTCTAAGTCATGTATGAATGAGAATAATTCAACTTTTAGTATCTCACAATGATCTTATTTATCATTTAGGTGATTGGTCAACATGCCACTCAACCTCCTAGCCTCTTCTTGTTGAGCATTAATATTGAATATTGTTTTTCTCAAATTTTCATTCTTAATCTCATACTCATTCCTTGATCTCTTTTATATACGATATCAACTTATTCCTAAAATATATAATTTCATCTAAATCCTTTTCCTCACTATAAGAGGTGATAGATGAGCCACCAAAAATATCTAAATCAATCTTTGAACCCATGGAATGTTTCATAGGTCTGACGAGTATCCCTTACTCATCACTACCAAGGGTACTCTTATTTTCTCCTATGGATGAGCACACATGCGATCTATATTCTTCCTATGAGATAACCTTATTGGCTATTGTTACAAGTATAGGCCTCTCTTCACAACCACTAGATGCATGACTATATTTATCTTTAGAAAAGGAATATGTACATATAATATCTAAGTTACATATATCTTCAAATTTTTCACAGAATAATAGCATGGTCTCTCTTTAGAGCCTTTATCCTCTCGGGAATGATAAGGAATATCTTCCTTAGTGGAAGAAGGGCCTTCAATACTTCGAGCATATATCCTTTGGGATTCCTTCTTCTTCTCATTATTAGCAACCTTCACATATTCAATCCCACTGGTTCAGTAGCATGGTTCTTAGACCTCCTCTTGGGATGTTTAGCTTTCCCCTCTGTATAGACATTGAAATCTATCTATAATTTCATTTGTTGACTCACAATGCCTCACATTATCATCATATGGCTTAGAAAAACCCTCTCATGATGATTTCCTTGGCTTCTATATTGAAATCATTCCTTTATCCATATACTAAAAATAAACCAAATGAATTCATTGACTGCCATAAAGTAGGATTCTATTATGATATTCCAGAGATCGTAGTTTGAACCATTTAAAAATGGATTTCCTCATGTTGTTAGAAAAACTTCTTTATCCATGGTTTCCCTTTGATCTACCTTCTAGTGATTAAGCTATTCCTGAAGGAATCAAGGCTCTAATACCAATTGTTGGAAACCAGGTTAATAATGAGAGGGGGGGTGGTTGAATCAATATTAAGCTTATTTTTAACTTTTATGCCAATTTATTTTTCATTCAAAATTGAAAACAATCCATACAATCATCAACAACATATCATGTGGTAGAAATATGAAATCAACATATAAACACACATCATTAGTAGCATGCACATTGGACATAAATGTTTTACAAAGAAACCCTTTTGAGAAAAAACCACCGAAGCTTGATGTTGTTATTGATATAAAAATAATAGAACCTGCTTTATTACATCAATATGTTTGAGAGCCACCACTTAGAGGAAGCACCAAATCCCTTTGATTTCTTTTTAGTAGCCAGTAGAAGGAAGCACCAACTCCCTCCTTTTGTAGGCACCTGATCAGCCTACCATAAGCACCACCTGAAGAAGCAACTACATGGATTCATAACCAGCACCAACCTATCTGTCATTGGATTTATGCATGCACCAAATTGCAGGAGGCAGCAACCCCTAAGCCTTCTTAGACACCCACTAGAGATGGAGAGCACCAACTTCCTGTATGCAGGTTCCAACCCAAAATCAATAATGAAGTAATGTTCACCGTTGATGATAACTACTCTGCCTAATATCATTTTTTTTCTCCTAAGGAGTCTTCCTCTACTCATCCCATGCTACACTCTATTCTCTGCACACTCTACAACAACACGATTTTTCACTCAACAAATTTCACTAACACACAACCCTTGGGTTACTCTAATTTTCTTGACCCTATGATCTCAACAACATAACTTCAACATTATAACCCTTCTATTCCATAGGCTCTCTTGCCCTGTCAAAGAATCACAGGCTCACTCAGCCTCTTCAAGAAAACCCTCACATTGATATTTATACTCTCAACATCATACAATCAGCCCTCGACCTTCTTCCTTTGCACATACACTTTAAATATCTTCTCACATAACATAAGAGGCCCACTTCACCTCTCACAAAATAGCACACACACTCCCACAAAACTCTCCACATAGCTCATTGGCCACAATGCTTCTTCCCGCAGCTCAACTACAATTACGGGCTTTGTTTCACTACTACTCATTGTTCGATGTTGTATTTTCTACCATTCACACTATCCATGAGTGTACTCCTAGGATGGTTCTCCATTCTATTGTTTCATAAAAAACTTGGTGTCTTATCCTACATTAAACACTTGGAATGGGATCCTGAGCATTTCTCAATACTTAGAATTAATTCTTAGTCAAACTGCAAAGATATCAGAATGTACAGTCACATGGTTTCTCTAAAATATGACCACATATCTAGTCCTCAAGGCTCCACTCTTAATTTAATTAAATGAAGTGTGCACACAAGATCATGTATTGCATGTCTCATCTTATGATAGACTCCTTTAAATCATCATGTTCAATCTTGGTCCTTCCTTCCTTGACCCAATGATATTGATAGTTGATATTTAATCCAGTGACCAAATATTTTGTGCAAATGTACTCTTACTTGTTCACTAATTATTCCTTCAACACCTATATGTTTCAATATCGAATCCCCTAATTTCATAACTTTTATTAAACTAGTGTTATGAAATATAAATATTATGATTTTCCTTTAGCCCATTTTTTCTTCACCCATTATTTTTTTTCAATGGGATGTCATCACCGGTGGCATGGCACTTAGGTTATAAGCCCTTCAATATCTTGTCAAAGGATTATATCCTTATGTTCTTTCTCTCGCCCTTGGCTCTTTAGGCCTCCATGACCAAAATCCAAACAACATCAGAGCTCCCAGTTATCAGGACTTTCTCACAATTCAATTGTAGTATACCTAGGGGGATAATATATGGTACAGAGGGAGGTACAAAAGGGAATAATATGATGTAATAATATAATAATGATAAATAATTGGGCCATATTTAATAAATAAAGTGGTTAACCCACATTATGTAAGGGACCACATGTAGCTAGGGAATAAAGTGATAAGCCCATTGTATTGGATGAATGGTATTCAGATACCCATGGAAACTACCCATGGTATTGCATGTATGAAACCTATATAGAGGCTAGAATCTCTCCATTGAGATATGTCAAGGATTATTGTATGGGCAAGCAGAGGGCTTATGGAGTGGTCTCCTTCCTTAAGGAGTGAATGTATGGTGTTGCCCTACCTTAAGGGTTTTGATATTAATGAAGATCTGAAGTTTTTTCTTCTATGGTGTTATTTATTGGGCATATTTTCTATTTCTATACAATTTCTTGTCAGATCCACTACAAGTGGTATCATAGCACTTTCTTGGGCAGAGTTTGGGAGATTTGTTTTTTCATTTTTTTGCAGGAAATTTTTGGGCAGCGAGTTTGTAGAGCAGATATGGAACCTTTTGTGCAAAAAATTTAGAAATAGATATCAGATACAGATTCCTTATGCAAAAATACCCAATTAAAAAAAAAAACAGTCAAATCGGAGTCCGGATGAGGGTGATATCACTGATTTAAATTCAGTTGTGTTGCAGAAATTTTTCTGACGGAAATTTGTGTATGGCGGATCTCCTAAAATTTTTAGTAGATTCTGGTGCACAATTTTAGACAAACAATTATATATCTGAGCTCCCCTTGAAAAATCACCTGATTTCAAAAAAAAAATCGATCAAATCGGAGTCTGGATGAGGGAGTTATCACTGATTTAAAATCAACCATTTTTTCAGAAATTTTGTGACGACAGGACAGTTGTAGTGCAAATTTGTGTTTCCAGAGTGCCTAGATCAGGATTTTAGTCACATGGTTAAATGCAGAATGAATATTCCATTTTCGAAAACGGGTTATATTAAGGATTCTGAGTTATATTGACTGAGTAATTTCCATTTTACATTTTTGGCCAAAGTAAGTGATTTTCTTCAAAACCCTTACTTTATTTTATGGATTGTCGCAAGATGAAGTTTACGGGAAAAGATAATGGCCCTACTATTGAATATTTTTTACAATATCTAAAGGCTCAATACTGAAATTTTTGGATATGCTCCATAGGGCTTCATCTGAAAGATGAGGAAAATAAATGGTGGACCTCACTTGACAGTGCAGTGAGGAAACTTCCTGAGAAAAAACTTGAAAAAGTCATTTTGGACAAGTGGTCTAAAGCCGGAAAGAAATACACTAAGAGAAATAAAGACTTATTTTCTACTAATATTTCCATATTATAGGTTAATGGAAGTATTTAGAAAGAGAACATCATTTTGTCTATCATTCCTAGTTGCAAGCATAATTGTATCAATGTTAATTTGACTAAAAAATTGCAAGTTCCAGAAAAACATATTGAAAACAAAAAGGTTGATAATGAAGATGTTCAAATTTATAAAGATTTGAAGATTTATATGGATAAGTATGTGTTTCATTCTGATTTTTATGCTTCAGATATGGCTGCTGTGGATGTTTTTTTGGGACACCCTTGGATGGAATCTGTTGGTACTGTCAATTTTAATGTGCAAAAGAAATTCATGAAGCTCTGGTATAAAAAGAAGAAAATTACATTGCATGATATTTGCATTAGGAACCATTCAAAGACTAGGGAGGAAGAAGAGAAAAATTCTAATGACACAGACACATCAGATGATGAGCCTTTGATGGTAGACAGCCAAACACAGACATCAATGAAAGTACCAACAAAAGAACCTGACACCACTCCATCACCAATAATGGAGGAATTAATGAAAGATGTTCCATCAGTTAAAGCTTCAACATATCACCACCCGCATCACCCAGCAAGACAAAAACTAGGAAGGTGGCAACGAATTAGCAACAAGGACAACAACCCCTGGATGACACATAGAGAGGTGCGACGATCCACCCACAACACATCAACACAGAAGAACCACCAGAACCCACTTCCATCTCGAGCGAGCGAGACATCGACTAGATCGAGTGTTCACCTTTCTCTGGGATGGCTGGATGCACGTGAATGGTACCAGTGGAATACTCTTTGAGTAGATCTTATTATTTGTGTTCTTCTTATGTTTTGGGGATGAAACATGTTTAGGGGGGGTGTAATGTAGTATAACTAGGGGGGATAATATACGGTACAGAGGGAGGTACCTAAGGGAATAATATGATGTAATAATATAAGAATGATAAATAATTGGGCCATAGTTAATAAATAAATTTGTTAACCCACATTATGTAAGGGACCACATGTAGCTAGGGAATAAAGTGATAAGCCCATTTTATTGGATGTATGGTATTGAGATACCCATGGTATTGCATGTATGAAACCTATATAGAGGCTAGAATCTCTCCATTGAGAGATGTCAAGGATTATTGTATCGGCAAGCATAGGGCTTGTGCAGTGGTCTCCTTCCTTAAGGAATGAATTTATGCTGTTGCCCTACCTTAAGGGTTTTGATATTAATGAAGATCTGAATTTTTGTCTTCTATGGTGTTATTTATTGGGCATATTTTCTATTTCTATAGAATTTCTTGTCAGATCCACTACATCAATCTCGAGGAGTTACGGAAACTATGACCTTTTAAATATACTTCCCGAATACATCATGCTCTCATCATCAAACCCACGTGTATTATCCATAGTGGTGACACATGTCACTGATATTTTACCCATTAGGCCACCCAATAATGTTGAATATCACTTCCACGTCTCCTCCGTATAGCCAGGTCATGTGATGTAATATATTATCATCACTTCCTAAGGGCTAATCAGCTGCTTCCATGTGTCCTTCCCAAGGAGAGATAAAGGGTCCCTCAGTCCTTGGTTTTGCAAGGGATTTCCTTTGAAATGCATGGTCCCAAAACGCTCAAGGCTTTTCCTATAAATCAATTTACAAGATGTTATGAGGTTCTAAAAACTTAAATTTTCGAACCTCTGAGGTTCTGATATGCGAAAATTCCAATATTTCGACCTTCCAAAATCCAGGGTTACAATGTTCTATCTGCTTCAATATTCATCCCTTCTAATATCTGACATTCTAAAGATCTCGATATTCCGACCCTCTGAAATCCGTCCTTCTCTTAAAAAATCTAAGATCCTTACTTCGATTATCAATAACTTTTGATCCCGACATCCATTCATGGAATTTTACATATCGTTGGAAAGCTCTTTCTAAGAAATAACAAATTATTATATCTCCAATAGTATCTAAGTTGATCTATTGAGACATAATATATTCTAAATCATGGGACATCCATCCACCATAGTCATCATTGTATGGTTTCTCCAATAGTTATGCTATTATGGTAATTCTCTAAGAGAGACTGCAACAACCATAAGAATCCCTAGAAAACATAGCCATATTTTTTTGGATTTTTCAATAGCCCTGCTACTATGTTTATTCTCTACTATAGACGAAAAAAACGATAGGAATCCCTAACCTGCATAACTATATTTTTGTTACTTTTCCAATAAGCTTGCCACTATGGTGATTCTCTACCAGATATTTCAAAAAACAATAGGAATCCCCCTGAGCTTGACACATTAAGCACATCAAACTATCCCAGTTACCATCATAGCTAGGCTATGGGACATAAAATCCAACATCTTCTGCCATAAACATCCAAGCTAGTCTAGTTGAAATCAACGCAAACACTCTTTTGAGTTGTTATACAATCCCAACATATATCCCATCATGATTTTTGACATCAATGTCAACACACTTTCAACCACTAGCCATCCAAACAATGCCAATTTTCCAACAAAAGGAAATTGTATTCCCACTCACAGTGTGCCTCACACTTCATCAATGCTTCTAGAATTTTCAGGAAATATATATATATTTTTTGATTAATTTTTTGATACCAAAGTGAAAAATAAGTGGATGAGGTAGTTCTGGGTTTTTTGTCAACTTCTTTCCTAGAAAAAAAGATAAAAATCTTATTCATTTTCAGCTATTTTCTCTCTGAGGCCATTCATTACCAGTTTCTTAAATTTGGAGTTGAGAAATATTTTAAATATCAATTTTACCTTGTGTATAAATTTTTATATTATCATTCATACAGGTTCCCAATAGAATCACAGAAGTAGGATCTTCAAGTAAATCATTGGTTTTTGATTCATTGGAATTCATTCATTAGAAGGCATTTTGAGGGATTATGATTCATTGATTTTGTGAAAAAATTTCTTCATATATGTTAGAGTATGTTGGTTATTCATAGTCCACCTAAAATATCCCTAGAAATCAAAAGGATTATACTTCTCAGTGAATAAATAAGGTTAAGATATTTTTATGTATAAAAATAATTCACAAAGGATAGATTATATGGATGCGATCCACCCTATCAATTACAAACATTTCTTCCCATGCATATTTTTTCTCTTAAGTTCATTAGACAAAGCCTCAATGTAGATCAAGTGCATTTTTTGACTAAAGGAAAATATACTTTGTTTAAACTAAAGGGAAGGATAAGGCTATTTTTGGTAAATTTTAGGACAACACACAAAGAGGTGGAAGAATTGTTGGCACAAATGAAATTTAGATTGAGTATTTTTTGTCCATACAACCCCATTGGAATGAACTCGCCCATAAATATCCACCTTATTTTCATGTGCCTAAACCATAAATAGAGAAGTTTGACAATATAGACACTGGTCTGTTGGGGGGGGGGGGGGGGTGGGGTGTGGCGGTGGGGAACACTGCATATGAATTGGTATAAGAGAAAAAAATGTAGTAGTAAGTGGTGGTACAAAAAATATTAGTTATAGATAAAATGAAAGGAATAATAACTTAAAAGGACAACTCAAAGCTTATTAGAGTCAGAAATTGAATAATTTAGAGTATATAAGATAAAACAGAAAAATAATGTGGAGCGAATAATGTCAGAAGTTGTGCCCTTCTGATATTTATTCAACAAATTCTATGGTCCTTTTAGGCGAGCCTATTTTCAAAATTTAGGAAATAGATCCAGGGATAGAACAATATTCTCCTTCTTATTTTAGCCAAAAAATCTTTTCTAATTTTTTGGAAATGAAGAAAAAAAACTATCCTTTGAAGGAAATAACATATACCCATTTCTTGAAGAAGAATTATTCCACAAAGAATAGGGTTTCTTTCATCTCTTAACATTGCAAAAGGTGAATTTAGGTCACAATTTATTTAACCTAAGCTTTCTAGGCCTAAATTTGTTAGACACTACAAATAATCTAATCTTCCTTTCAATACTAAACAAATCAATCCTATATATTAGATTTATTTGCACAGACAAAGTGGTGAGATGATCTATTATACTCTTACTAGTTATCCCTTCAGTGTATAAATATTACAAAACTCTTTAAATAATACTCTTGTAGAGCTTAAAATGGAAAAAAAATATTCTATAGTGAAGGATAATAATATCAAATCACAAGAAAATAGTGTGATTAAATTAGGTTTGGATCGTAAAAATGTTGATGCATCTCAGGTGATTATCAAGAAGAAGAATGAATACATTCAAAAACTAAGGCAAAGGTTGAATATTAATATAATAGAGAATCCCCAAACACAATAATGTGGGGAACTACATAAATATAACAGAGCTTTGGTATCCTTTATAACTAAACATAACCTTCAGATACATAAGATAGAATCAAATATGGGAGAATTATTAAGAGAAAAGGAACAAGCTTATAGTACAGTGGTTTCAAAAATGGAGATAGTTCAAGCATAATATGAGACCACACAAATATTATCTAAGGAATTATCTTCTCTTAACCTAAAGGATGTTGAAATAGGAAGATGAAGAGAAATGTTGGACAGAGTTGATTAGAATTAAATCAATTTAGATACTGCTTTAGTGGACGATCTGCAGAAAAATTCATGTTTACAAAATCAACTAGAACATTATTTTATGAGTTCTAATAGTGTTCAATGTTTATCACAAGGAGAAGAGAAAATATGGATGGAGATTATATAATTTTTGTTTGACATTTGGGATTCTATGGAGATTATTGTAGAGCAAGAGGAGTTTCTAGAAAGAAGTTGTCAATGAAATAAAAATACAATTAGGAAACAAATCTCAATAGAAAAGTCAAATAATTAAAATTATGAACACAAAATACAAAGAAGAGATTGAGGAATTGGGAACTCAATATAGAACGAAATTAATCATTCATACTAGAAACGTTTTGATGAAAAAAATCATGAGTCTATACAAGAAAGGAAAAATGTGAAAATATACAAGTACAAATTAATGAATTCTACAAGAAATTTTTTATTCTATAGTAAAGAGCACTTCCATCCTTCAATAATTCAGAAGGCCAAATGATTACAAAATAACACCATCAAATATTTTTGAAAAGAGAAGCAAGTGATAAAACAAAATTTATTGGAATCAAAGGAGAGTCCAATAGTCAGAATGTAATTTAGATGTTAGCTAATGATATTTTGATTTGTTACGAAATCAAACTTTTATTCATTGTAAAACCTTCTTTTCAGAAATAGAGTGATGTAGATTAATCGTATAGTAAAATGATTGATCTCAGATACCCAAAATATGAAGAATGGGATAAATTGGTCAAAATAATTGAATAAAGTCATCTTATCAATGTAACATATCAATGACTAATTAAATCCATTCACAATTTTTAGCAACCAGAACATACCAGTTTCAAATACATCGAACCTAGATGCAACAATCAAGCATAGTTGGAGACGTTTTTGGAGCAATTCTTCTATTTTTATTCAAATATGATTGAACATTATTGAAAGTTTTGGATAAAGAATTATTTTTAATGTAAATACTTTAAAATGAACATAATAATAGGGTTTTGGTTTCTATTTGTGATAACATTTTTGTACTTCTGAGTGTTCTGAAATTATTTTCATAATATATTTCTACATATTTTTGAGGTACTATAGAAGATTGGGAAAGGAAGAGTTGAATATCATCGTCTCTCACATCCCTAACAAAGTTATTTTCTATAATGAATATATATATTGTATAATTTGGTTACTTGGTCACCCTAAAATAAATAGAATGTTCCTTCTATGTTTTAATTCAATGTATTTCTTTCACTATACAAATACTTTTATAAATTTATTCTCATTTTAGATGATAATATATTTAGGGAGGATGTTTAATCTTCTATGTTCTTCTTAATTATTCTTTCAAATAACTTATAAATATTTTATGGTGTTATAATGGAGCACTAACAATTTGATTGATTTTAAGGAATAAGGATTATAGGTATAAACAAGTATTTTTATATTTGGATCTTCCATTCCACACAAACCCCTCACAATTTATGCTTTGGCCCAGTTCTTTAGCAGAGGACTATCTGCAAAGATTCAACATGAGATAGGAATCATTGTTGGGGAACAAGTTTTAAAGCTATTTTTCCCTGGGACAATGATTCAATTTTCCTCTTAATGGTGAATAAGAGGTTTGTACGCTAAAATTCTTCACCTAGGATACTCCATTGGTTAGAAACTTAGCTCTGAAGATGCATACCAGATCTGATTTTGATCCCAAATTATTTACACCATTATTAGATCTAGAGAGACTTGTTCATATTTCTTGAATTAAAAACAAAATTGGAGCATCTTCTTCTTTTGTTCCACCAGAGTTAGTTTAACAACATGATCAACTAGAACAGATCCCAATACCACCTAATTTTCCCAATTTACCTCCTAAATTTTTAAAGCTTCGTTCCAAGGGAATAGATTTACAAATTGCACTGTTGGTTAACCAAATTGAGTCATTTTAGCTCCTTGTGTCATTTTCATAATCATATTATATACAATTTATATGTTTTTACAACTACCTAAACTTAAACAAGAAAATTTTATATATTTTATTATTCATACTTTTCCATCTACTTCTGATAAGCATAAAGAGGTTTTTAAAGTCTATTATAATCTCATTAAATCTGGATATCAACAAATACGTATTTATAAGGTTTAAAAGTCAAGTATACATCCTAAATATCCAAAGAATTCCTTAACCCAAAGCAATAGTCTTAGAAAAATCCTTGATTACCTAAGCAACTAGTTTCTTTTACTTCAAAACAAATAATTGATGGGATTGGACTACTTGTCACTGTGAGATATGATCCTTTGAGGTTATGAGGTGCTATAATTTTTTTTTTCTTAATGGATATTTGAAACACTTACCCAAGTTTAAGAGACAAAATGGGACAACTGAAGAGGATCATTTGTCAACCTTCTTAGATTTTGTTGATAATCTAAAAATAGAACATGAAGATGTATACATTGATTTTATTAAAATATTTAACAAAGCCTATAATAAAATTCCACGAGATGTTAATCCAATAGACACTTCTACTAAAGTGATAATTTCTAAATAAGTTTATGATGAATTTAATTTAATTTTCAGTGAAATAAATTCATCCACCTTAGTAGATATTCAAAAAAATGCAATTGAGTTCGAAGCCAATAGAGAAACATTAGGGATGATGGGAGAAAAGGCAGAGAAAGTTGAATGCATAAGGAGAGGATGGTTCCTAATCAGAGACTAAGGAATAGCATCATAAAATTAATGAGATTAGTACAAAGCTAAGGAATGTGTTGAAAAAAATCTCTCGAATGGAAAGTTGACCTAGAAAAATACACGAAATGTGAATAGACCTCGAGGACATTTTAGAATAAATTTTCAATCCAAGATTCTATAGAGAAAAAGAAAAAATATTGATCAAAAAATTAAACCTCCATTATTGATTTATAATCAAGATATTGAGGAAATAACAAATTTTTCAGATGTTATTAATTTTCTTTTTGTTCATCCTTTCGAAGATTCTATCATTCCTATAAACCAAAATCAATCTGTAGTCTAGAATATGGAATCTGCTGAAGTTTGTAATATCAATATTTTTCATAATTTTTAATTTTTTAACTTAATCAAAGTTATGATTTAAAGCCTAGAAAAATCCAATTAGACAAGCTAAGAAGCTTACATTTTATGTGCCACAAGATAAGACTACAAAATATTCATCCTCACAACAACAATTTTAGACAGAAAAGAAATAAAAAGTATATAAAACCTATTTCTTCTATTTTCAATGTATAAAATGAATTATAAAAATTAAAAAATATTATTCCTTTATCAAAATTGACAAGAAATAAAAGTTATGAATAACAAGCATCTAATGGATTCAGTCTTCGACAATGGATGTAGAGGGTGATGTGATTTGTTAATAAGAAAAGAAACCTTTTGTTATTTTTTGTCCATATGATGATGTTCAAGATGAAAGTGTTCCTCCTTTTTTTTTAAATTTTAAGATCCATGCTTTTCTTCTCTATAATTGTATGTTAGATTCTGGTGCATACCATAATATGATGCCAAAAATAATTATGGACTAGCTACAGTTGTAGGTAATAATACCTTATGATTAATTGTATAATTTTGATTCCAATAAAGTGCAATGTTTCAGTTTAATTAATGACATGGTAGTAACCTTTTCTGAAATCCCCATAAGTAATGTGGTAATGGATATATTATTCACTGACATCCTTCCCAATTTTTGTGTGATATTCTCGAGATCTTGGTGTATGAAGCTTGGAGGAAGCTTGCAAATGGACATGCCATTTGGCACAATTCCATTTTATGGGAGAGAAAATTTGAGATTTTATAGAGAGTTTGGATTCATAAATACAATATGTGATGCTAGACAAGCTATGAACCACCCTATTTATTACATTGATCAAGACATAGGGTGCTTCATTTTAGCTGTAAATGAAGAATGTAATGTATAGAATAAAATTGGAGACACAATAAATATTCATGAGTCTTAAGAGAATGATATTTGGAAAATATATTTTGATGGAGCTTCTTCTAGATATGGATTTGTAGTTGGAATTGTTTTGATTTCAATGGAAAATAAAATAATCAATCTTCAAATTATAATTTTAGGTCGCCAATAATGTAGGATAAGATGAAGCATTAATTCTTGGATTAGAATTTCCTTGATGGGGATTTCATGTCAAATGGACAATTGGAGGTGATTAGGGAGGAGGTGACAGGCTGGCTTCCACTTGCCTCTAGTATGAAATAACAGTTTCTCACATGCTTAGGGTTATGGCGCCTTGGTTGCTACACTATCTCTTGGGTATTCGGTTATCATCCATGCGTATGGGTTGTGTGTGCACTATCTGTAGTGTCTGGGCGATGGTGAGTGATCCAGGTGGATCAATGCAAACAATCATATTCAAAAGGCTTCAAATGAATTAGCACATGGTTCGATGATGAATTTCTTGACGATATGCAATGAACGCCACAAATGACATGTCAAATGGACATTGTATGCGAATTCTCTGCTCCGTTGAGTTTTTTCAAAAAAATGGATATAAGGGTATTGAAACCTTGACCTCCAAATCCAGCAAACACTTCAAAAAAACTGGAAAACGAAGAAATATGGCTAGAAATTCATGTTTAGAAGGGTGTATGAAGTTGTGTTATGGTTATAATAAGGTTGGTTGGAAAATTAAATGGGGGACAAAGCTTGCCATAGTTAGCGGCTCTGCCACCCCTAACATTAACACCATATATATCACGTTACATAGCATAGATAAGATTTATATACGTGGGAGGATAAGGTATAAAAATTATCATAAAATAAATATATATAAAAATGGCACACGATGATGAGGTTTATACAACACGAGGATAAGGTTTTTAACCTTATTATATTATATATATATATATTATACATAGCCACACATAAAACATGATACGTGCCTTCAAACATGGTCAAGAGGTGTTGAACCTCCAACCTCCTCTCCCCCACTCAACTATTTAAACCACTACGCCCAAGAACTTTTTTGTAGGGTGGAACATGAAATTTTGTTATGAGTTGTAGGAACTAGTAGCGTGCCAAAGTTAGCATACCATTTCTAGAGTTAGCGGATTGCTCCAAATTGGTAAATTTTTTCTAGATTTGGCAGAGTTACAGGTGGAGATTGGCTTTTGGGAAGTCCAAAGGTCACCTGTTCCAAATATGGTCAAATTTATACTCAAATTTCATGTTTTTTCATGCTGATTTCAATTCTGCGGTCCTTTTTTGCATCTAAGCCTCTGATTTTCAGGCCATTGTTGTAAGTGCACATTTTAAGCCTAATAAGAGTTGTTTCCTGATAGAGAAGCAACCTATAGTGGAATCTAGGGAGGTTCTGGTGAACTCCGGAATTATATATTGTGTTATTTATTTATTTTTTCTCAGATTTGGCTTTATGTTATGTTATTTATGTTAATTAGCAATCTTATCGATCCATTGCACACATTAACATAAATGGAATTTTAAACATGTCTATAAGACTTTTTTGACAAATTGATGAAGTTTTAGTATCAGATCATTAGATTTGATGAGGCTTGACATTGTTGAATGATTAAAAGGATGAAATTAAAACAAGGAAAAGGAAAACTTGCTTCATCAAAATTAGAGATTGGAAGGATATTTAGAAAGAAAAATATTGCCGAAGAAGCAGGACCGTTGAGATCAAAAGCTCAATTCATGGACTCATTCATGTCAATCAAATCCATGGTGGAGGAGATGTACAACGAATTTAAAAAACGAAAAGGCGAGGAGACTTCAACAAAGGCAGAAGCGAGAACAACATCAAAGCCTACTCCTCCATCATATTCTTCTTCAAAAATAAATCCTCTCCTTCTTCATCCTCATCTTCTGTTCCTTCTAGAAAGAAAGAGAAAAATAAATTTTCTTCTTTGATTAAGCTTGATGTAAAATTTGATTTTCCAATTTATGATGGTGAATTAAATGCTGAAAATTTATACAATTGTATCAGACAAGTTGAAGTCTATTGCAGGAGACTGAATATAGTGAAGAACCAATAGAAGATTCAATTGGAAATTTTATGGCTTGGAGGAACTCCACTTGTATGGTGGGAAGGAAAATCTCAAACTGATCTTCAAAGATATGGTAAGATTATTTCATCATGGAGTGAATTTATTTCTGATTTAAGGAAGCAATTTTATCCTTTATCCTATGGTCAATAAGCTATGATGAGTTGGAAAAAATTCTGTCAACTTAAACTTAAAAATGTTCAAAGCTATACACTATAATTTCAAAACCGTGCATTAATGTTAGGTATAGCATTACACTATCTGGAAAGTTTGCTAAAATATATTGGAGGTCTACATAGTTATTTACGACATATTATTTTGAAGTTAAATCCTACTAGCTTAGAAGATTTTTGAGTACAAGCCACTCACATAGAAGCTAAAGGAAATAACAAAGAATTTGTACCTTCACCCAAATCTACAAAAAGTAAAGACAAAGGGAAAGTAAAGAAAAAAATGAAAAGGAAAACAATAATTAAAAAGGAAAAGGTGACTTTCTCACATTGCCAAAAGGAGGGTCACGATGAAAGTCATTGTTTGAAGCTTAATCCAGAGCTAAAACCAAAGAAATTCAATAAGGAATGAAATAATGTTGCATCTACATTCAAATACTTGGGATCAAATTTGGGAGATGAAATAAAGGTGATATCCACATGCATTAAAGGTAAAAATCCTATTGCTAGTACTAGTTCTTCTAAATTTCATAATGAGGCAATGGTGAAAATAAAATAAGAGAGCTCTTTCATATTAGAGTAATTGCTAAACATAACAAAATTGATACTTTTTTTTATAGTGGGTCGCAATTCAATTTGATTTCTGAAACACTTGTTAAAAATTTAGGCATTGTAACTACTTCTCATCCAATACCATATCCATTAGGATGGGTTTGTGACAAAACCAGACTTAATGTAGCTAAACAAAGTATACTTCATTTTTCCATACGCTCACAATACATGGATGAGGTAGAATTATATATAGTCCCACTTGATATATGTGGAATTGTACTTGGTAGTCCATTTTTGTATGATAGAAAGGCTATTTTATATCAATAAGAAAACAAATATCAATTAAATAAAGATGGAGTAAATTACACCATCAGAGCTCATAAGTTCAAAGATAATTTTTCACTCATCAGCTCAGGAAAAATGAAGAGAATAATAAATTCTAGCAAATAGTTCATGCTTATGGTTGTAAAAACAAATGATATTGCCGATTCCAATGCCTTTAAAGGATGTTGGCAATATGATGCAATACGTTGTCCTAAATGGAAACCTACTTGATGAAGTTGTCCTTGACGGAAACCTACCTGATGAGTTTCCTTTTGATAAGCAACCTATGTGTTAAATATGTACCAATGATGTATCTGCAGGTCAGGTCAAAAGTGACAAAGAAAGGTAATCTAGTTAGGATTAGAGAAATGATACAGGAAATATTTCTCATTGTATACGCAGTTTTGATGAAGAGAAGTTGCATATACACGTGGGTACAAAGAAGCCAAGTCGCGTATTCCTTTTTTGCTCAAAAATTATGATACCAAGGGACATTACCATGGTATTAGCCCACAATATTGAGCATTGTGTCGTCTATTTTATTATGTCCAAGAATACCATCGCAGCTGTGTGGTTTTGGCTTATGGTATCGCTAAAGGCTAAAACTATATAAGGAGAAGAAGATCATAGTGCATGAGTGTGCATGTGTAAGGGCTGTTACTGAATACTTCTCTCTGAAGTATATCTGCATTGGATGAAATCTATTTTATTGGTAGATCTGAATCTATGATGCACCCTTGGATACAATGATGGATCAGGACCTTAGACCTGAAATGACCATGTACTTGCAAGATCTAATTATGAGATTTTTGGATCTGTGACCTAGTGCATGTTTGCTGAAGAAAGTGAAGAAATATGGGTATTTCTATAGATCTGAAACATTATGCAAAATTAATATTTACAGATCCATATGCTAGTTTGTCTCAGTGAAAGCACGTATATACACAACTTTGTCTCAAAAAAAGTGTGTATGAAAGTCAGGGTTTTTCTGAAGCTTTCTGAGAGGTTATCTATTTATTTCTCTTGTATATCTATTTTCTGTCAATGAATTCTTCATTTAGATCTAGGTTGGTTGAATACGCTATATGTTTCTAAGTTGAATGTGTAAAAATCTGATGAATGATTAATTAAATATGATTAATGATGCTGCCTGAATAAGGGTTCTGTAAATCTAAAAATATATCTGACTGAAAGCCTCAGATCTAGTTCTGACACTGATCATATTATGAAAATACAGTATTCCCATATCTATACGTAGGTTGGTGTGAAGGAAAGTGCATGTACACACGGTATCTGTGAAGAGAATTAGCGTATGCATTATAAGATAATAAATGATTAGGGTTGATATTTATTCTGCATATTGATTATGAAATATGGGTTTTTTATTGTGTTCTAGTTATAGTGATCTCACTTTTCTGATTGAAGTTTGGATTAAGTATATTATTGACTATCTTTATGTTGAGTTATGTTGAAGCTGTGGGATTTATTGTGAAAATTGATGAAACATGGTTTGCAGAGGTTTTGAGGGTTGAAGCCTTCACTGTGGAAGTAGAAGTTTCCTGCTAGTAAAATCTATTGTTCTGTTCAGGGGGTTGAATATCCCTTCCAGTAGTGATGGGTAAATGAGATCAGGGGGTTGGAGCTCCATTCTAGTATCAACTAGAGAACGAGAGAAGGTTGTAGCCTTCCATCGGTATATGCCCAGGTACTGATATGATTTTACATCAGTACAATATTGTAATCATTTTTCCATATAATAAATATTAAAGACATAGATGACAACAACGATGGTTTTATCCTGAATTGTGTTTCCAAATTAAATCTTGGTGTTCATGTGTGATGATTTATTTTGTTATTATTGCACATATTTACTGCTTAACTATCTGATGCATAACTGACAAGCTGGGTTAAAGAATTTTTCTGAAACTTCATCTAACAATAAAGTTATCTCAGTATACACAAGTTGTTGTTAGTGTATCTGCATATATATGCTACATGGGTTAATCGAAGTTGCGTATAGAAATCAATAAAAGTAAAGTAAAAGATTGTGATTATTGTAAATACTGATTCACCCCCCAAACCACCCCCCCCCCCCCCCTCTCAGTATTTTTTCCAACAATTGGTATCAAATCAGGTCCTTCTAAATAAGCTTAATCACTAGAAGGAAGATCATCTAAGATGAGCAGTCAAGATGGGACAACATATATCAGGCCTCCTCTCTTCAACGGAAACAATTTAATATTCTGGGAGACAAGGAAAAGATCCTATCTTTAGTCTCTTGTAGCAAATGTATGGGCTATAGTTGAAGGAGGTTATCAATATCCAGCTTCAGTTCCAATAGATCCAGCATCAAGAAAGAACTATGAAAACATTTCAAAGGCGGTCAATGCATTATTGGGAAGTTTAACTGAATCAGAATTTGTGAAATTCATGCAGCTGAATACAACAAAGGAGATATGGGATAAAATAATTCTGAGCTATGAAGGAGATGCCAAGGTAAAAAGTGTCAAACTCCAAACTCTCATAATACAATATGAAAAACTCAGAACTCATAATGAGGAAAGCATTGCTAGTTTCTTTTTACGTCTAGATGATATTGTAAATTGTATGAGAAATCTAGGAGAAACGATAACTGACACTACTGAGTAGAAATTTTTTTAAGATCTCTGACTCCCAAATTCAAGTAAAAAGTGTCTGCTATTGAGGAGAAGCAGGATCTGCAAACTCTTACTATTGTTCAACTTCACGGAATTCTGACTGCATGTGAAATAAGGAAAGGAGGTCCATGTGAAGTCAAATAAGTTGTATTTAGAGCTGCTACAAAAGGAAAGGAAGTAGAAGAAAAATAAGGATTAGGGTATGTTTCAGAAGAAGATGAGATAAATTTTGTAAAGAAGCTACAAATTGGCACTGGAAAGTTTAGAGGTAACCTTCCTTTTAAATTTTCTTCCTATGGAAGAGTTGGTCACTATGCTGCTAAATTTCCCCATAAAGATAATCATGAAAAGGGAAAGGAAGTGGAAAAAGGAAATAAGAAACGGTTTATCAATAGAAAAAGCTATTATACTCATGAAGATAGTGATGGTCCATCAAATAGTGAAGAAGGAGAATCTGATCAAGATATTAGTCTATTCATGGCTTTTGAAAAAGACTCTACCGAGGCTAAAGATACTTTTATGGATTCTTTAGAAGAAGTAAATCAACTCAAAATATGTTTGGAGGAAAATAAAATTTCCATAGATACTCTAAAGAATCAGCTTATAGAAAAGGAGAACCATAATGAGAAATTAGAATGTGAAATAGTATGTCTAAGAAAGGAAATTGAGAAAGTGAAAACTTTAAATCTTATATTTGCTAAAGGATCTGAAACCTTAGATGAAATTATCAAGTACAACCATCTCCTCTTGTAAAGAAAATTCTTGGATATATTAGAGAAGCCTCTTAGTCTTCAACACCAAGCTATCTAAATGTAGCTAAAGCTAAGAATTAACATTTTGTTACTCAGCAAAAGAAGAAAGAGACTATAGAGATAAAGCATGACAACTTCAATTCAAGGAAGAAAAATAATATAAATATCAATCAGGAGGTAAACATAAATAGAAGGTTTTGTGATCGCTAAAATTTCTTCTTTAATGAACAATGTTTCTCATGTCATAATTTTGGTCATAAAGTTGTACAATGCGTTGCATACAAAACCATCATGACTAGAGAAGCTAGAAAGCAAAGAAATGAGACTGGAGTAAAGAAGAATACTTACAACAACTTTTCTCCTCTTAAAGGAAAAATTGAATGTTCTTATTGCAATAAATTTGGACATGAAGAATCTGACGGCAGGAGAAAACTTCAGCCAAAAGAACATATACCCAAAAATTCCAAGGTATGGAGAAAGAAGTACTGACAGGTTGAAAGTTTTGGCATAGCGTTATTTGAAAAAGGAGAATAAAATCAATGGTACATTGATAACATATGCTCAAAACACATGAAAAATGATAAAAATAAACTTCTTTCATATAATGCATTAGAGAAAGAAAAGAATGTTACTTTTGGAAATGACTCTCCTGTTATCTTTAAGGGTAAAGGCTCTCTATTTCAAAAATAAAAGGTTAAAGCTAACAATGTTATGTATGTGGATGGGTTAAAGCATAACTTTTTGAGTGTAATCCAAATGTGTGATCGAGGAAATGAAGTTTTCTTTAGTTCAAAAGAATGTGTAGTACGTGAACTTGACATAGGAAAAATAGTAATAAAAGGAACTAGAACACCAAGAAATCTTTATATATTGAAAGGTGGCAAAAAGCAATGCTAATTAGGTAAATCTACATAAAATTGGTTATCGCACAGAAGATAGGGACATTTGAGCTTCTCTCAAATAAGAAAATCTAGTAGAATCAAAGTTGTTCGTGATCTACCTAGCATCACTCTGCCTGAAAGTACCATATGAAAATCATGCCAATTTGGTAAGCGAACTAGGGTGAAATTCAATTCCAAAGAAGGATAAAAAAGTAAGCCTCTTGAACTTATACATACTGATATATGTGGTCCTGTAAGGAAAAATTCACCTCGTGGAGAACAATACTATATTTTATTGATTGATGACTTCCCTAGAATGTGTTCGAACAGTTTACTAAAACATAAAGATAAAGCATTTGAAATATTTAAGGTCTTACAAGACTTGGTTGAAAATGAATTAGATCTAAAAATCAAATGTCTTAGATTTGACCGAGGAGGAGAATATATATGAGATGAATCCTTTGATTTCTATGAACATCATGGCATAAAAGATGATTTTCTATAGCTGGAACCCCGCAACAAAATGGCGTGGTAGAAAGAATGAATAGAACAGTTCAAAAAATGGCTTGTGCTATGCTTGATGAATATGAAACTCCTGATACCTTTTGGGGAGAAGTAGCACATACTGCAGTAAATATTATTAACAAGGCTCATGTTCACGTAAACAATGATAAAACTCCTTATGAGCTATGGTATGATAATATTCCCACTGTAAATCATTTTAGAGTTTTTGGAAGAAAATGTTTTATCAAGAACAATGATGAAAAACTTATTAAGTTTGAACCTAGAGCAGATGAATGTATATTTCTTGGTTACTCTTCTAGAATTAAATCATATAAATGTTACAATAAAATACTTCGGAAAATTTTTGAATGTACTGATGTTGTAATTGATGAGTCTCTCACATCTCCTAAAAGGGAAATAACAACAACAATTGAAGATGATGATGATGTGTATTTTCCCTCATCAAATAGCAACAATATAGAACTAGAACCCAATGAAGCTCCAGAAGAAGATATACTTGAAAAGGCTCCATCCAGGTATGTTCAAAAGAATCATCCAGAATCTGAAATTCTGCGTGAAAAGGGATCAGGTGTCCAAACAAGAAGAACTCTTGTAGGATCCCCTAACTATATGGCATTATTATCCAATATTGAACCACAGAATGTTAATCAAGCTAGTAAAGATGAATGTTGGATTCAAGCCATGAATGAAGAAATTGATCATATTGAAAAGAATCATACTTTGGAATTGGTTCCAAGACCTCATGATAAAAATGTTATTGCAACAAAATGGATATTCAAAAACAAATTAAATGAAAATGGAGATGTTATTAGAAATAAAACAAGATTTTTTGTAAAGGGTATGCTCAACAAGAAGGTATAGAATTTGAAGAAACATTTTCTCCTGTAGCCAGACTTGAAGCCATAAGAATGTTTCTTGCTTTTTAAAGTTTTCAACAATTCAAAGTTTATCAAATGGATGTAAAATCTGCTTTAAAAATGGTGAACTAGAAGAAGTTTATATAGAACAAGCAGAAGGATTCGTATTGGGAAATGATGAAAAACTTGTTTGAAAACTTAAAAAGCCTTTATATGGTCTCAAATAGGCTCCTTGAGCATGGTACTATCATTTTGAAAAATATATTCAACAACAAGGTTTCATAAAGGGATCTGCTGACAGTAACTTATACACAAAAATAGATAATGATAAACTATTGATTATTGTCGTGTATGTTGATGACATCATTTTTGGAGGTAATGAAGAGTCCATGAGTCAGAAATTTGCTTCTGTTATGCATCAAGAATTTGAAATGTCTTTACTTGGGGAAATAACATACTTTCTTGGCTTACAAGTGCAACAAGGAACAGATGGCATATTTCTATCACAATCAAAACATCTCAAGAAAATTCTGAAGAAGTATGGGATGGAAGACTACAAACCTGTGAGTACTCCAATGGTAACTAAATGTAATCTTAGTTCTCATGATGATTCTCCCATGGTGAATCAACCAGAGTACAGATCCATGATTGGAAGTCTACTTTATTTAACCAGGACAAGACCAGACATTATGCATGCAGTTGGGATTTTTGGAAGATTCTAAGTTAATCCAAAAGAGTCTCACCTTCAGGCTGTAAAAATAATATTCAAATATCTACCTATAAGGGACTCATGACTTTGGTCTATGGCATCCAAATAATGTTGATCTCACTCTTCATGCTTACACAGATGTGGATTGGGCAGGAAATTTTGATGATCGAAAAAAGCACTGGTGGTGGTGCATTCTATATGGGGCCGGGATTAGTCTCTTGGTTCAGAAAGAAAAAATGTTTTATTTCATTATCTATAGCGAAAGAAGAATATGTGGCTACTGCATCATGTTGCGCACAACTTCTTTGGATTATTCAAACATTACAAGATATTCAAATCAAATTTTCACCTCCCATATCCATTTTATGTGATAATACAAGTGCCATTAGTATCTCGAAAAATACTGTTATGCATTCCAAGACCAAGCACATTCATATCAAGTATCACTTCCTACGTGAAGAAGTTCTTGAACAAAAGGTTAAGTTGGAGTATGTTCCCTCCAAAGAACAAGTTAGAAATATATTTACTAAACCTCTTCCCAGGGAAGCATTTGAATATTTTAGACAGAAGATGGGAGTTGTATTTTCCTTTCTTATCAAATCTACTTAATTTCAGAATATTAAACTTAGTACGCTAGTTTCATAAAAGATAATCGCGTATATACACAAGTTTCTGTGCATAAAACCGTGTATGGTTTTTGTTGACAAAAATTCTCTGGGTGCAGTTTTTAGAATAGTTTGTGTTGTTGTTGGGTAATATCTGTTGTTGTTCCATTATTCCTCTTAATATACCTTTTTTTGATATTTATCTCCTTGATGAAGATTCTTTGATGATTTGGTTGTTGAAAGTGTTCGAGATGCACAAGTTTAGGTCAAGCACCTACCTTGTTGAAAAGGATGAATTGTTAGCATTATGTTGGTTGTTGAATTATGTTCTCTCTCTTGATATCTTTTAGCCTTCGTTATAAAAAGTCATATATGTAATTTCATGAAAAGGTCATGTTGAGAGCTATGATGTAAAATTTTTATATTCAGT
Organism: Pinus albicaulis; assembly: GCA_034641835.2. Lineage (NCBI taxonomy): Eukaryota > Viridiplantae > Streptophyta > Pinopsida > Pinales > Pinaceae > Pinus > Pinus albicaulis. The sequence continues at coordinate 1,623,187,030 of CM076578.1, forward strand.
CATGTAAGGACTTTTTCAAATTCGAAACCCACTTATTTTGGTAGTTGAGTCAGAATTTGTAAACCCACTTTATTGGGAAGTTGAGTCAAATATGTAATTCCACTTAGTTGGATCATTGATTTAAGTATGAGTCCTTGGTGATAGGAAAGTTCATACTCGGTAGAGTTATAGAGTCATGTACTTCATTGAAAAATCTACCTCAAGATTCTGTATGAACTCAGGGGGAGCATGGTAAATTCAGTGCACATCAGATCTACATATCTCTTCGTTCTACAAGGGAAGAGAAACCATGTTTTGGTATTGATACACCCTTTTCCCTTGATGTCAAAGGGGCAGATTATCTTGGTTTTTGAATAATATTTATGATTAATGTATCTATCTATTGTGGTGATCAAACACCATCGTGCTTGCCATAAAATCCGAAGAGGGATATTGTTGACAATATGATGCAATAAGTTGTCGTTGATGGAAACCTACTTGATGAGTTGCCTTTTGATAAGAAACCTATGTGTTAAAGATGTATAAATGATGTATCTACAGGTCAGTTCATAAGTGAAAAAAAAGGTAATCTACTTAGGATCAGAGAAATGATACAGGAAATATTTCTCATTGTATACACAGGTTTCATGAAGAGAAGTTGCGTATACATGTGGGTACGAAGAATCCAAGTCATGTATTCCTTTTGTGCTCTAATATTATGATACCATGGTGTATTACCATGGTATTAGCCCACAATATTGAGCATTGTGTCATCTATTTTATTCCATCCAAGGATACCATCGATAGTTGTGTGGTTTTAGCTCATGATATTGTTAATGGATAAAACTATATAAGGAGAAGAAGATCATAGTGCATGAGTGTGCATGTGTAAGGGTTGTTACTGAATACTTCTATAGGAAGTATATCTGCATGGGATGAACTTTGTTTTATTGGTAGATCTAAATCTATGGTAGATCTGAATCTATGATTCACCCTTGGATACAATGATGGATTAAGACCTCTAGACCTAAAATGATTATGTACTTGCAAGATCTAATTACGATATGTTTGGATCTATGACCTAGCACATGTTTACTGAAGAAAGTGAAGAAATATGGGTAAGTCTATAGATCTGAAACATCTGCAAAATTAATATTTACAAATATATACGCTAGTTCGTCTCGGTGAAAGAGAGTATATATGTAGCTTTGTCTCAAAAAAAGTGTGTATGGAAATCAGGGTTTTTTCTGAAGCTTTCTTAGAGGTTATCTCTTTATTAATGTTGTATTTTTGCTATCTGTCAATGATGTTTTCATGTAGATATGGGTTGGTTGAATACTGTATATGTTTCTAAGTTGAATGTGTACAAATTTGACCAATGAGTAAATAAATATTATTAATGATGCTGACTGAATAAGGGTTCTGCAAATCTGAAAAGGTATATAAATGAAAGCCTCAAGTCTGGTTCTCAGACTAATCATATTCTAAAAATACATTATTTTCAGATCTATACATAGCTTGGTGTGAAGGAAAGCATGTATATAGGTGGGTGCAACAAGGTGAAGCAGCATATGCATTTTAGGATAATGAATGATCAGGGTTTAGATTGATTCTACATACTAATTCTGAAATCTAGGTATATTACTGTGTTCCGGTTACAATGATCTCACTATTTTGATTGAAGTTTGGATTAAGTATATTATTGGAGATCTTTATGTTGAGTTGTGTTGAAGATATGGGATCTAGTGTGAAAATTGATGAAATGTGGTCTATGGTGGTTCTGAGGGTTGAAGCCTTTAGTGTGGAAGTAGAAGCTTCCTGCCCATCGAAGCTAGTCTTCTATTCAGGGGGTTGAAGCTCCCTTCCAGTAGTAACTGGTAAATGAGATCAGGGGGTTGGAGCTCCCTTCCAATAGCAGCTGGAGAATGAGATAAGGTTGCATCCTTCTGCAGGTATATTCCCGCGTACTGATATGATTCTGCATCATTACAATATTGTAAGAATTTTTCCATATAATAAATATTAAAGACAGAAAGGAAAGTCGCAATGGTTTTCTCCCGAATTTTCCACCTTAAATCTTGGTGTCCATGTGTGATGCTCTTATGTGATGATTTATTATGTTATTATTGTGCATATTTACTCCTTAAATATCTGATTCATAGCTAACAAGTTGGGTTAAATAATGTTTCCGAAAGTTCATCTAACAATAAATTTATCTTAGTATATGCAAGTTGCTATTAGTGTTTCTACGTATATATGCTAGTTGGGTTAATCGAAGTCATGTATAGAAATAAGTAAAAGTAAAGTAAAATATTTTGATTATTGTAAATAATTATTCACCCCCCCCCCCTCCCCCCCTCTCAGTATTTTTTCCAACAGTCCCACTTGATATATGTGGAATTGTACTTGGTAGTCCATTTTTGTATGATAGAAAGGTTATTTTCTATCAAGAAGAAAAAAAATATGAATTAAATAAATATGGATTAAATTACACCATCAGAGGTCATAAGTTCAAAGATAATTTTTCATTCACCAACTCAGGAAAAATAAAGAGAATAATAAATTCTAGCAAAAAATTCATGCTTATGGTTGTAAAAAAAGTACATTATAGATTCCAATGCCTTCAAAGGATGTTAGCCCAAATTGAAAGAATATTTTGTTAAAGCTATTTCTGACTAAAATGATTTCTTTCAGGAACCTAAAGGTATTCCTCCCAAGCGAGAAAATGAACATGAAATTCAGTTGCAACTGGATGTTTATCTACCTAACATTGGAATTTATAGGTTATCAGCATTAGAGAATGAAGAAATAAAGAAGAAGGTCAAAGAACTGATTGATCAAGGTATGATTCGTCCAAGCAATTCTCCATGTGGTTCACCTATCATTTTGGTTCGAAACAAGGACGATTCATGGAGAATGTGTGTCGATGTCAAAGCCTTGAACAACATCACAATAAAGTACCGTTATCTGCTTCCATGTATTGGCGACTTGTTAGATCAGTTGAAGGATGTTGTATATTTTACTAAGCTGGATTTGCGTACTAGATATCACTAGATCAAAGTTGCTGAACATGATATTTGGAAGACATATTTCAAGACCAAGAAGGGACTCTTCCAATGGTTTTGGCTTGAACAATGTACCAGATACATTTATGCGTGTCCTGAATGATGTATTAAGACAATTCATAGATAATTTTGTAATGGTTTACTTAGATGATATTCTTGTCTTTAGTAGGACTTTAAATGATCTTGTAAAGTATTTAAAGTAGTTATTAGATGTCCTAAGAAAATAACAACTATATGTAACACTGCCCACATGTGAATTTGGCAGAACTTCATTAGTTTACTTAGGATATATTGTATGGAATGGTGAGTTAAATATCAACCCTTTCAAAGGTGTAACCTATTGTAAATTGGCCATGCCCAAGAACTGCTACAGAAGTTAGGAGATTTTTAGGTGCATTGAAGTATCGGAGAAAGTTTATTGAAAAATTATAACTTATTGAAGCTCCTTTTCATGCTTTAGCAAGTATTAAACAAGAGTTTCAGTGGGGAGGAAAACATAAGAAAGCCTTCAACACACTGAAAGAAAAGATAATTACTGCACCAGTATTGGCATTGCCAGATTTACAGTAGCCATTCGAGATAGAAACATATGCATGTAACCATTCCATGGGAGTTTTGTTGCTCCAACACAAAATACCTATATTCTTTCATTCTAAAACTTTTACTTCAGCAATAACAAACTATCTTATATACGATAAAGAATTATATGCACTAGTTCAAAGCCTAATGAAGTGGAAACATTATTTTCTTTTTAAGGAGACAATAAGTAACACATATAATCAACCACTTCCATATTTGAATTCAAAAAATAAGTTGCAACGATTAAGGCATGATCGTTGGATAGGTTTTCTTCAACAATTTCATAGAGTAGTCAGATATAAGAAGATCATTCATAATAAAATTGTTGTAATACTATCAAGACCGATCATCAATGCATCAACAGTTATGTTGTGCTATAAAACACCCCCCATTTATTTTAATAAATGGGGACACTTTAAAAATAATTAGGCAATTAATTTTATTTAAATTTTAGCCTTAAGTAAAAAAAAAATAGGAAATAAAGTTTCTTTTTGCTTATTCGCTTTTATTCCTTAGTGCGCATCGCAATTCGCATAGCTTACAAACTTAAAATGACTTTAAATCCACTAAGTCACGTGGTCTGCAATATGCGCTAAGCTCTTTCCAAAGCCATATCGAAATATTATTACAAACACTTCAATCACCATTATAATTCCTTTATCACATTGTGCCCCATTTAAACAATCGCCTTATATGCAATTCGGTAAAAGTTGCGATTATGTGGACCCGACAAGCCAATAAAGTAATGAACAGAAAGCTCAAATTCCGTTAGAGCGTAGTGGCATGATTTCTTGAAAGTGCACTTCACATTTCGTAGGATATAACTAAAAGAAAATTCATTTACCACATAAACGTTGTGATGTGCGATTTGCGCAGATCACATTTTACAGAATTTATGTGTAAAATCATAAATGGAAATAGTTATAAGTTACGATATGCGATGTGAAATGAATCATGCCAAATCAAACCAAAACATGAGATCCAAATATTTAAATTGATCAATAGACATTTCATATGAAGGTGTAAGATATTTGATGTAAAAAGATTATTGGTGATTAATAACATTTAATAGAAGTACGGTTTTGGTAGATTAATATCTACTTCAAGCATGATATTGAATGCTGCATTTGTTTCAAATTTTGTTTGCCTCCCTGTTCTCTATATTTTTAATGTTTTCTTTGTTCACTTGAAATTAGGAGACCACTTAACAAAGTGAGGAAAATTGAAATGAACAAGAAAGGCAAAGAAATTGACAAAGAATCATCTACTCAAGACTTAGATATGTCTCCCCTGTTCTCAGACACCACCTGCAACAAGGATTGTGGAATTTCATCATGGGAAGCAATGTATCAGTTATTTAAAGACAAAAAATCCAAGGGTAATAACCAAAGTCGCTACAACAGGCACGCTAGTTACTTCAGGCGTGACTTATTTCGTCGTTGCATGTTCATTCATCCATAAGGTAGCAGCAAGGCCAAAGATTATTCCCTATATAGCCATGGTTAAGTGGGTAATCGTCCACTTAAGCATAGAAGAGAAAACATTCAAATATTCAAAAGGTAAGAATATTGGGTCATTCAGGGTAGAAGAATTACAAGAAATGTACCATCTACCCTCCCCCAACAGAAATATGACAATGCTTTTCTTCAAATATTTAGAAAAAAGATCCAGATTTGATGAAACTCATAAAGGAATGGAAACAAGACCAAGGCAAACTTAAGCTAGATCAACTTGGTATGTACCTAATTGCCCAAATTCCTTCCCCTTAAAGTTACGTTGTTGGTATGTTGTCTAGATTATATGCAAAACTTGATACCACTAGGTTTTTTGTAGATTGGGTCCCATTAATTGACACAATAATCAATTATGTAATTCCCAATTGGGAAAATATCCTATCTCATAATTTATCTAAACACATCATATAGTATAGGAATAAAATAAGTGTTTCATCTAGAGAAATAACCCCCCTTTTATATGAGTGCCTATGTCAGGGACACAATTTTCTTTTCTTCTAGCTTTCCTACCATGGGATGGAAATCGACGACCCAAGAACCTACATCAATCCACATTTACCATAGAACCATTTTGGATTCAAACTTCTATTTATATTTTTACAAAATTTTCCATAGAGTCATGTTGCTTATGCACCACATGATATTCAATGAGAAAGCCCCTAGGGTTTCCAAAGAGGCTAGTACAGACATTATTTCTATTTCTAGATGGTTTGCAGAGGAAAGTTTCATATATATCAAAGTATTTGGGAGTTATTCTTCTCCTCATGTCCTACCATATTAGGTTCCTCATAAGTTACTTCCAAGAGAGATAACCTACCAACTTCTTGTAAATGGCATTTCTAAACAGCTTAAAGATGCTAACAAGGTCATTTGGCCTATTTTCCCTTTATAGTGCGGTAATTTTACACTTTTTGATATTGTTCATTCTTACAAAGAAGTTTCAGAGGTTAATCTATTAAATTTGGTCGTAATGCCAAAACGGCCATATCATTCGAATGATGTAATTAAAAAATACATCACATAGCTCAAAATAAGCCTTGTGCGAAAAAGATAGATACATTCGATCATTTATTTCAAGGCATTGAAAATTTTTAAGATGTACTTAATTTTGCATCCAATCAACTTAATCAAGCTGACTTGGAAGCCTTCCAGGCATATAGAAATAAGATATTGGAAAATATTCCTCTATATTTTTTAACTATTGAGGATTTCAACAAACCTACTCCAAGTATTAGCTTGCATAATGAAGTGTAAGACATGTCTGAAGATGAGTCAACATAATTAGAGCATCAATCTCAGAATTCAGATCATTCTGAAAATGAATTTGAAAATAGAGATAAGAGACTAGAAAAGATAATTGATCAAGTAATCAAAGAGATTGAAATGAAAGAGACAGGAGGAAGTAATGGGAAAGAATCATCTTCCCAAGAATTTCAGCACATCTAAGATACACCTGATCAGTTAGACAAATCTAAGCCAAAGAATTTGAAGAGTGAATAGTATAAGTTTTCAAAAGCACTTAAAACTCCTCAAACGAATCCTAATACTGATAAATCTACTAGTTTTTATACATCAGAGCATTCGCAGAAAATAGTGGAAATTGTTACTCCACTACAATAGCCACCTAAAACTCATGATCGAGAGATCATTCCAGCCTACCCTACAGAGTAGATAATTTTACATGTTGAAGAAATCCCATCACTGGATGTTTTCTACAGTCCTAGTCATAAGCCTATCGTCAGTAGAAGACAAAGGAGAAGAATAGATGATATAGTCTCAAACCTTAAAAATGAATCTATTGATGTTATATTGAAAGACCCTATACTTGATCCCACTGAACATTGAACCAAGCTATAACAGTTTGCAGGAGCATATGCTACTTCCACTATTGATAAAGACACTGAATTTAAAATGTTACTAAAGAATAGGGAAAATAGAATACAATATTTAGAGAGACAATTAGAGAAAGAAAATTCTAAGTCCAGTGAGAAAATGGAATTGAAAATTTCCCAGTTTCAAAAAGATATGGAAAGACTAAATTTGCAGCATCAGATGCAAATTACTGATAAGGGGGCACATTTGGAAGCAATAGTAAAAAAATTACAAATCTAGCCACAACTAGAGCAATTCGTAAAGGAAGCATTGGAGGTGAATGCTAAACCAAAACAACAACAAGAATTATTTTTCCAACAGGTTTCTATTACTAGCTCTTATTACGACTCAACTGAAATCATGATCCAGCAAGTGGCTATCCAAACACTTGAGTGTGAGAAACTGGAGAAGAAAATCAATGAACATATTTAATGGCAAACATCCAACTCAGGAAAGGAAGTAGATCTACCTCAGATAGATAAATTTCATAAAGAAATTTTATTCAAATATTGCTAAGCACAGGTAAAGAAAGCAGACAAGGCAGTAGTGAAAGCATCAAATTTAACAAAGGAAATTGTTGAATCTGTATTTGAAAAATTGAAAATAGAACTTATCAAAGAGTGTGCATATGAAGTACTCTAAAAAATAAAGCAGTTAGAAGCACAGTGGAAACAAAAGATGGAAACACAGGATGAAACAATTAAAAAGGTAAATAAGTTTGACCAAGAAAATTAATGGAACTTTCTGATCAAACCTTATCATCAGTACCAGACGCTGCTTTCTTTAACAGATTCGATAAGAATATCACAACCAACAATATTAAAATGACATATTAGATCACATATTTTGTAGCCAGCTCAGCTCAAGCCCATGGTAGATATTTATCAACTTGTTGGAAATATGATGCAGAGTGTTGTCCTTGATGGCAACCCATTGAATGAAGATGAAGACATGCGACTATTGACATGTGTTGTCCTTGATGGAAAACCACCTGATGAAGTTATTCATGACTTGATGGACTTAGAAAATGATGTAAATCTGATATGAAATGATGTGATGCTAAGTGTTGTCCTTGAATGGCAACTCACTTGATGAAGAAGATGGCAACTTCTTGATGAAGTTGTGCTTGAATATGTCTTGATGAACTAAATCTGATGTTGAGTACAGAAGGAAATGAAGAAAGGAATTCAGTATGTGATAGATTTATGATGAAAAGAGTATGTCTCTAGGCATATGCGGATTTGCCTAAGGGAAGTCCCGTATGCACGCGGGAAAGAACGTGCCAAGTCGCGTATGGGCAAAAGCGCTCAAAAAGTGCAAAACCAGGGGTAACCACCATGGTATTGACCCATTGTATTGGGTAATGATTCGTCTAAATGACCCCGTCCAGGAATACCATCGGAAGTAATGTAGTTTTGGGCTCATGGTATTGTTTTGGCTCATGGTATTGAAAAAAGGGGCTCATGATATTGAAAAAAGGGTAAACCTATATAAGGAGAAGAAATTCATTGTGCAAATCATGTGTGTGGGAGCAAGATGTTTGAGCTTGAATGAATACTTCTCTGTGAAGTATATCTGTATGGAAAGGGTAAAGGTTTGATAATAGATCTGAATCTATGATGCACCTATGAAGAAATGATGAAGCGAAATATCTAGATCTGGAATGTATTTGTATTTGCTAGATCTGTTTATGGAAGGCTTAGATCTGAGATGAGGCGAACATCTGTCTGAAGTAAAAGGGTAAATCTGAACTGAATATCTGATCTGAAGAAGTATGCTGCTCTATAATAATTGAAGATCTATACGCTAGTTCGCCGTAGAGGAAGCGCGTATATACGCGGCTTCGCTGAAGAGAAAGCGCGTATGCGCAATGAAATATGTACAGAGGTATACGCTGGTTTATGTGAACGGAAGCGCGTATATACGCGACATCAGTGAAAGGAAAGCGCGTATGCAAACTAGGGTTTGCTAAAGTCTGTGGTAAGAAATGTCTGATCTGTTCTGCTGGTTTACTGATATCTGTCAGTGAGTTATATGTATCTGTTTCATGGTTGACTGTGCTTAAAAGTATGGAAAGGGTCCAGTTTGAAAATATGATGAAATGTGGCCTGCAAGTGGTGTCCCAAAGGAAGCTTTGGATCTAGTGTGAAAATTGATGAAACGTGGTCCATAGAGGTGCTGAGGGTTGTAGCCTTCAGTCAGGGGGTTGTAGCTCCCTTCCAGGTGAGGCTGGTAAACGAGATCAGGGGGTCGTAGCTCCCTTCTAGGAGAGGCTGGTAAACGAGTCAGGCGGTTGGAGCTCCCTTCCAGGAGAGGCTGGTAAATGAGCGCAGGTGGGTGCCTGCGTGCTGGTAGGAGTCTGCGCCAGCACATATGTTGTAAGATGTTTTATCTATAATAAAATATTGAAGGCTGAGCAACTGCAGCGGTGGTTTTCTCCCGACTTGGGTTTCCACCTAAAAATCCTGGTGTTCATGTGTGATGCTTTGTGTGATGGTTTATTCTGTTCTTACTGCACATGCTTACTGTTTATAGAACATCTAATGAATGAATGATGGAATGATATAAATGAAGAACTAATGGCATAATTAGATCTCTGTGTATATGCGAGTTTTATGAAGGATATCCGCGTGTATACGCTAGTTGGCTTCAGCAAAGTTGCGTATGGGTTTTAGAGCATGAAAAAGTAAAAAGTTTCAGTTTGCCCTAAATACTGATTCACCCCCCCCTCTCAGTATTTTTCCCAAAAATTGGTATCAGAGGGAGGTTCTTCTGCAGAAGCTTGATCACTTGAAGGAGATCCGTCGCAATGGGAAAAGAAGGTTGCTCAAGGAAAGAAGATGCCGCAGAAATCATGTAAAGAAGAAATTGAAGGAGATGAAACATGTATTGATCATTGTTCTTGTATTTCACTTACTTGTATATGCAAAGGTTATGATAGTGAGGAAGAATGTGAAGAAGATCTTAGACTTCTCATGGCATTTGAACAAAAGGAAGAAAAGGATACTTTTATGGATGCTCTTGAGGAAAATGATTTTCTTGAAGAAAACAATCAACTCAAACTACGCTTAGAAGAATATAAAATTCTCTTAGAAGAACAAAAGATAATCAAAGAGACCATTGAAAAGCAGTTTGAAGAAGCAAAGAAACACATTGAGAAATTAGAATGTGAAGTGGTAAGTCAAAGAAAAGAAGTTGAGAAAGTAAAAACTTTGAATCTTAGATTTGCTAAAGGATTTGAAACCTTAGATGAGATTATCAAGGTACAACGTTCTCCTCTTATAAAGACAGGTCTTGGATATATCGGAGAATCTTCTCAAGCTTCAGCACCAAATTATCTAAAAGCAGCTACAGGTGGTTTACTACATTCAACCTCTCAGCAAGGGAATAAAGGATCTTTACGGGTAAAGCATGACCATCTCAATTCAAGGAACACTGACAGGGATAGCTTTCAAAGAAGCTACAACCAACAGGTAAATTCTAATAGAAGATTTCATGATCACAGAAATTTCTACTTCAATGGACAATGTTTCTCATGTCACAATTTTGGTCATAAAGCTGTTCAATGTGTTGCATATAAAACCATCATGACAAGAGAAGCAAGAAAGAAAAGGATGAATATTGAACCAAAAAAGAACACCTATAACAACTTTTCTCCTCTTCAAAACGAAGTTGAATGTACTTATTGCAATAACTTTGGTCATGAAGAATCTGAATGCAGGAGCAAGGTCCAGCCAAAAGAGCATGTTCCATCAAGCTCTAAAGTGTGGAAAAAGAAAGAAATACCGGTTGAAAATTGTGGGATAGTGTTATTTGCAGAAGGTGAAGAGAATAAATGGTACATTGATAGTGGGTGCTCAAGACACATGACAGGGGACAAAAGCAAACTTCGAACATATAACGCTCTAGAAAAGGAAAAGAAAGTTACATTTGGAAATGATACTCCTGCTGTAATTAAAGGAAAAGGGTCAGTATTTCTAAAAGAAAAGGTGAAGGCTAAAGATGTCATGTATGTGGATGGATTAAGGCATAACCTGTTAAGTGTAAGTCAAATGTATGATCAAGGAACATAAGTGGTCTTTAGTTCAAAAGAATGTGTTGTTCGTGATCTTGATACAGGTAAAATCATTATAAGAGGAAAAAGAAATCCAAGCAACCTGTATGTACTAAACGGCATAGATAAATGCTACTTGAGCAAGTCTTCATAAAATTGGCTATGGCATAGAAGGCTGGGGCATCTGAGTTTCTCTCAAATCAACAAAGCAAGCAGACTTCAAGCTATTCGTGATCTTCCCAATATTAATCTTCCAAAAAATGTCATATGCAAATCTTGTCAATTTGGTAAGCAGACCAGAGTACGATTTAATGCCAAGGAAGGATCATCTAGTAAGCCTCTTGAACTCATTCATACTGACATATGTGGACCTATGAGGAAAAATACACCACGTGGGGAAGAATACTATATCTTATTTATTGATGATTACTCTAGAATGTGTTGGGTCGGGCTCATTAAACACAAAGATGAAGCATTTGAAAATTTTCAGAAATTCAAAGCATTAGTTGAAAATGAATTGGATCTAAAAATCAAGTGTCTTAGATCTGATCGAGGAGGAGAATATACATCAAATGAATTTCTTGAATTTTGTGAACAACATGGCATAAAAAGACAATTCTCTGTAGCTGGCACTCCACAACAAAATGGTGTAGCAGAAAGAATGAATAGAACACTTCAACAAATGGCTAGAGCTATGATTGATGATTCTGGAACACCTCACACTTACTGGGGAGAAGCAACGCTTACAGAAGCAAACATTCTCAACAAAGCTCATGTTCGGGTAAACAATGATAAAACTCCATATGAACTCTAGTATGGTAAATCTCCTTCCGTAAAGCATTTTAGAGTTTTTGGAAGCAAATGATTTATCAAAAATAATGATGAAAAGCTTGGCAAGTTTGAACCTAGATCAGATAAAGGAATTTTTCTTGGATACTCATCTCCAAGCAAAGCATACAAATGTTATAATGAAAGGCTTCAAAAGATTGTTGATTGTATTGATGTTGATATTGATGAGTCTCCGGCAGCTCCTAAAGAAGAAAAACAAACAACAAAAGAAGATGATGATGACTTATGGCCTTCTACTTCAAATATAAATGATATAGACAGTGGATCCAATGAAGAACCTGAAAATGATCTTTCTGAAAAGGCTCCATCCAGATATGTTCAAAAGAATCATCCTGAATCTCAAATTTTGGGACACAAGGAATCAGGTGTACGAACAAGGAGAACACTTGTGGGATCTTCTAGTAATCTGGCACTTCTATCCACAATTGAACCACTCAATGTCAATCAAGCTAGCCAAGATGAATGATGGAACCAAGCCATGAATGAAGAGATTGATCAAATTGAAAAGAATGACACTTGGGATTTGGTACCAAGACCACATGATAAAAATGTCATTGGAACTAAATGGATCTTCAAGAACAAGTTAAATGAGAATGGGGATATTGTAAGAAACAAAGCTAGACTGGTTTGCAAAGGGTATACTCAACAAGAAGGTATAGACTTTGAAGAAACCTTTGCTCCTGTAGCTAGACTTGAAGCCATAAGAATGTTTCTTGCTTTTTCAAGTTATCAAAAAATCAAAGTTTATCAAATGGATGTTAAATCTGCTTTTCTTAATGGTGATCTAGAAGAAGAAGTATATATAGAACAACCGGAAGGATTCATTTTGGGAAATGATGAAAATCTTGTTTGTAAACTTAAAAAGGCTCTATATGGTCTCAAACAAGCTCCAAGGGCATGGTATTATCGTCTTGACAAATATCTTCATCAACAAGGATTTTCGAAGGGGTCTGCTGATAGCAACTTATACACAAAAATTGAAAATGATAAACTATTGATTGTGGTTGTATATGTTGATGATATCATTTTTGGGAGTAACGAAGAATCTATGAGTCAAAAATTTTCTTTTGTCATGCAGCAAGAATTTGAAATGTCCTTACTTGGGGAACTAACATTCTTTCTTAGCTTGCAAGTGCATCAAACTGCAGATGGTATATTCCTTTCACAAGCAAAATATCTTAAGCAAATTCTGAAGAAGTATGGCATGGAAGAATGCAAACCTGTAAGTACACCAATGATAACCGGATGCAATCTCAGTTCTCATGATGATTCTCCCACGGTGAATCAACCAGAATACAGATCAATGATAGGAAGTCTACTTTATCTCACTAGGACTAGACCGGACATTATGCATGCAGTTGGGATTGTCGGACGATTCCAAGCTAATCCAAAAGAGTCTCACCTTCAGGCTGTCAAAAGAATATTCAAATATCTACAAGGAACTCAAGATTTTGGACTATGGTATCCTAAGAATGTTGATCTTACTCTTCATGCTTACACTGATGCAGATTGGGCTGGAAATGTTGATGATCAAAAAAGCACTAGTGGTGGTGCATTCTATATGGGGCCCCGGTTAGTATCTTGGTTCAACAAGAAGAAAAGCTCTATTGCCTTATCTACAGCAGAAGCAGAATATGTGGCTACAACATCATGTTGCACTCAACTTCTTTGGATGATGCAAACCTTACAAGACATTCAAATCAAATGTTCACCTCCTATCTCCATTATGTGTGATAATACAAGTGCCATCATTATCTCAAAGAATCCTATTATGCATTCCAAGACCAAGCACATTCCCATCAAGTATCATTTCTTACGTGAACAAGTGCTTGAACAAAAGGTGAAGTTGGAGTATGTTCCCTCCAAAGAACAAGTTGCTGATATCTTTACCAAACCTCTGCCCAGGGAAGCGTTCGAATATCTAAGACAGAAGCTGGGAGTGTTCTCTGCCAGTCAAAAGAACAAATCTGCATAAATTTAGAAGATGGCATTGGATACACGGGTTTCCTGAAACACAGTCGCGTATATACGCGAGTTCATGCACAGAAAACCACGTATGTCTGATTGCTGACAAATTTTGCTTGGAGTCAGCTCTCTTCAGCACAGCTGCAGTGCTGTTTGATGTCTCTGATACTGTTTGATATCTCTGGTGGTGTTCCAGTTCTTATAATATTGTTTCGATCTCTGATGTTTTGATAAAGATGTCCTGATGATTTGTTGGTGAAAGTGTTCAGGATGCACAAACTAAGGGGGAGCCCTAGTCATATGAAAAGGATGCTTGGATGCATAGATTCAGGGGGAGCATTAGCGTTGCTGAGTATAATGCATTGTTGGTATTATGATGGTTCTGAAATATGTTCTCTTTCTTGAGGACTTTCTGGTGTTGGTCATAAATGGTCATTTTTGTAGTTTGATGAAAAGGTCATGTTGAGACCCATGATGTAAATTTGTAATTTTCAGTCATGTAAGGACTTGTCAAATTTTGTAAACCCACTTAGTTGGGTAGCTGAGTCAAATTTGTAAACCCACTTGGTTAGGTAGTTGAGTCTCATATGTAAATCCACTTGATTGGATATTTGATGTAAGTATGAGTCATTGGTGATAGGAAAGTCATAGAGTCATGTACTTCATTGGAAATTATGTTTGAAGATTCAGCATGAACTCAGGGGGAGCTTGGTCACTTCAGTATATATCAGATCTGCAGAACGCTTCTTCCACATGAGGAGAAAAAGGGGAGAGTATGTTGGTTTTTGATCCGCCCTTTGCCCTTGATGTCAAAGGGGGAGAGTGACATGGTGTTTGAATGAAGAGAAAGAATGGTGTCAAAAATGGAGAGAGTGACATGGTGTCATGGTATTCTTAATGTACCTATCTTTTGTGGTGATCAAACACCATCGTGGTTGCCATCAAGTCCAAAGGGGGATATTGTTGGAAATATGATGCAGAGTGTTGTCCTTGATGGCAACCCACTGAATGAAGATGAAGACATGTGACAGTTGACATGTGTTGTCCTTGATGGCAATACACCTGATGAAGTTATGCTTGACTTGATGGACTTGGTAAACGATGTAAATCTGATGTGATATGATGTTAGTTAGCAATATGATGCTAAGTGTTGTCATTGAATGGCAACTCACTTGATGAAGAAGATGGCAACTTACTTGATGAAGTTGTGCTTGATAGAATATGTTCTTGATGAAGTAAATCTGATGTATCTACAGTGTGTACAGAAGGAAATGAAGAAAGGAATTCAGCATGTGCTAAATCTTGATGAAAAGAGTATGTCTCTAGGCATACGCGGATTTGCCTAGGGGAAGTCGCGTATGCACGCGGGAAAGAACGTGCCAAGTCGCGTATGGGCAAAAGCGCTCAAAAAGTGCAAAACCAGGGGTAACCACCATGGTATTGACCCATTGTATTGGGTAATGATTCGTCTAAATGACCCCGTCCAGGAATACCATCGGAAGTAATGTATTTTTGGGCTCATGGTATTTTTTTCGCTCATGGTATTGAAAAAAGGGGCTCATGGTATTGACAAAGGGTAAGCCTATATAAAGAGAAGAAATTCATTGTGCAAATGATGAGTGTGGGAGCAAGATGTCTGAGCTTGAATGAATACTTCTCTACGAAGTATATCTGAATGGAAAGGGTAAAGGTTTGATAATAGATCTGAATCTATGTTGCACCTATGAAGAAATGATGAAGCAGAAGATCTAGATCTGAAATGTGTTTGTATATGCTAGATCTGTTTATGGAAGGCTTAGATCTGAAATAAGGCGAACATCTATTTGAAGTAAAAGGGTTGAATCTGAACTAAATATCTGATCTGAAGAAGCATGCAGCTCTGTAATGATTGAAGATCCATACGCTACTTCGCCGCAGAGGAAGCGCGTATATACGCGGCTTCGCTGAAGAAAAAGCGCGTATGCACAGTGAAGTTTGTACAGATGTATACGCTGGTTGATGTGGACGGAAGCGCGTATATACGCGACATCAGTGAAAGGAAAGCGCGTATCCAAAATAGGGTTTGCTGAAGCATGGGGTATGAAATCTCTGATCTGATCTGCTCTGTTCTAGCTATCTGTTGTTGATGTTTGACTGTGCTTAAATGTATGGAGAGGGTCCAGTTTGAAAATATGATGAAATGTGGCCTGCAAGTGGTGTCCTAAAGGAAGCTTTGGATCCAGTGTGAAAATTGATGAAACGTGGTCCATATTGGTGCTGAGGGTTGTAGCCTTCAGTCAGGGGGTGGTAGCTCCCTTCCAGGTGAGGCTGGTAAACGAGATCAGGGGGTCGTAGCTCCCTTCCAGGAGAGGCTGGTAAACGAGTCAGGGGGTTGGAGCTCCCTTCCAGGAGAGGCCGGTAAACGAGCGCAGGTGGGTGCCTGCGTGCTGGTCAAGTCTGCGCCAGCACATATGTTGTAAGATGTTTTCTCTATAATAAAATATTGAAGGCTGAGCAACTGCAGCGGTGGTTTTCTCCCGACTTGGGTTTCCACCTAAAAATCCTGGTGTTCATATGTGATGCTTTGTGTGATGGTTTACTCTGTTCTTACTGCACATGTTTATTTTTTATTAAACATCTGATGAATGAATGATGGAATGAGTTAAGTGAAGAACTAATGACATAATTATATTTCTGTGTATACGCGAGTTTCATAAAGGGTATCCGCGTATATACGCGAGTCTGTTTCAGGAAAGTGGTGTATGGGTTTTAGAAGCAAGAAAAAGTAAAAGTTTTGAATATGAAATAAATACTGATTCACCCCCCCCCCCCTCTCAGTATTTTTCCCAATAATCTTTGGGGGGAAATCGAAAAGAAATATCGAAACTCATAAGTCATATTGATATTTTATTTTCTTAGATTGTAGTCAAAGTGAGTCTTACGAGGGTGGTTTCTTGAAACCTCCTCTATTTTTTTGTAATAATCTATTTTAGAACATAGTTAGTTTAGTATTTAAACCCCTTTCGTGCATTTAGAGAAGGGTCCAGAAATCTGTCAAAAACATTTGCAAAGAATGCACTATTGTAAGATTGTGAATGCTTTGATGAATTAATGGAACATAGTTTGTTAGCTTTTGATAATTAAAGTTGTTTAGCTGATGTTGCGCTATTGTACTCTTCAAATTACTTGAAATTGAAGAGGAGTCGATCAATTACTGTCAGTTTAAATGAGTAGAAGTTCATACATATGGTACTTATATTCACTTTTATTAAGTCTTGCTTTCTAGATTGACACTCATATTATTATTTCATTATATATTTGAAAATGTTATTATAGATGAATGTTACATGCACTTCTGTTCTAATATTTGTCTGTGATTTCTTATTAAATATATAATGACACATATGTATGAGACATATTTTTCACAATTATTCTAATCAAACTATTTTGTTATAAGGATAATCTTATATAATTTTCATCTCTTCCATCTGTTAAATAATATACATTACTAATAGTTAAAGGATATCTCCTTAGATTGCATAAAGAAAGAAACACCCCACGTATATAGTGGAATAGATAGTTTAGATAGATGCATGTGATAGATTAGAATCATTTTCCATTTCATGTTGTATAAGCAAAACACACCCTAGAATCATCCTTATCGGGAAACTGGTCCCCCTATCCCTAGTCAGAGCCACCAGACCAAACAGAAAAGGAGCTGCTTTAAGGTCCAGACCAGGTGGTTTTCCCCCATGTTTTGGCAGTGAAATTCTGAGGCCTCAACATTCTAGCACTAGAAGGAGGGCCTTGTGAATGGAAAAAAGGTATGATTAATCTAAAGGTCAATCTAAGAGTCTCTCTCCCTCTATATCCCCATCAACTTCTAGAAAATTATCCAGATCCTCATCTTTAAAATCAGAAGTTGATCATCCTTCTCCTAAGTCTCCTTGTGATACTCAATCCATACTATCTCCTAATTCTCATAAAAATTCCCGAGAAGTTCAGTATTTGATAGAAAATTTAGAGAGGGTATCCATTTGTGCTGAAAAGAATGAATCTTCTTAAATATCAGATATCAGTATTTGTCTTCTTTACAACCTCGAAGAATATTAACTCGATGAGAAATTCAAAAGACAAGAATTCTTTGTTTTGAATTTACCATTGATAATACTCGAAAGAGAATAAAGAGGACTCAATCAGAGTCAATCGCCAATGAGATCTTATCTCATTGACCATCATTACCTCTGCTCACTTCCACAACTTCCATTCCAAAAGTCAATGATACTTTAACTAGTTCCAATACTCAAACTACTATCCCTTCAACCAATCCTAACACTCACCCTGCCTCTTCTTCAACTCAAACTCAATCTATAACATCCACCCAAGCTCCAATGGCAAGCCAGGTACCTCCACCAAATTTATTCCATGGAAAAATCCGGGGGCTCTAAATATGCTCGCTCCTCTTCATGATCTTCCAAAATATCCTGAAAGGTGGTTACCTAAATTTAATCCTAATGATGGTCTTCTGGTAGAAGAACACATTCATAGTTTTATGTTAAGCATAATTATAAAAGAATTAGTTAAAAGGATTTCCTTGTAAGATTATTTCCATATACTCTAATAGGATCTACAGGATCCTAGTATTTTTCACTGCATGCCAGCTCTATAACTAGCTAGAATATATTCGAAGAACAATTTGTAGCTAATTTTTGGGATGACAGGACCACTTCTACGCTCATCAATGATTGATTAAATCTAAAAGCTAAAATAGGTGAGAAGATAAAATATTTTAATTCAAGATTTAATAAATTACTAAATAAAATTCCTGCTACATCATTTCCTGGTGAAAAAGTTCAAACTGAGTGGTATATTTCATCCCTTCCATCCAATATCATTATTTTTTTTGATAGAGAAAAATTGCCGACACTTGCAGAAAACATGAAAGAATGTCTATCTGTAGAAATACATAACTTATCTTGAGAAGAATAATTCTCAAGAAAATTGAAAATTAAAGAAGGTATCTTTCAAAGATGATTCTAAAAGGAAGTTTCCAAAGGACCCTTTTTATGTGGAAGGTCTTCAAAACATTTTGAACACTATGACAAACGAGATGGCAGATATGAAGAAACAAGTCCCTGAAAATTCTAGCTCAAAAAATACTTTCAGAAACTTCAAGAAATGTTAGTCCTCTAATACTCAACCTCCAAATATCATATGTAATGCTGAATCTAATCAAGATACATAGGAAGAGAAAACAGAGGAAGAAGAAGATGATGATGAAGTAGAAGTTGAACTAAATGGAATGTGGGATTTCATCCTACCAAATGAAGAACAACATGAGCACAAGGAGCAAAAATACTACTGAAGCAATGCAACTGAATCAACAACAAAATATTTCAATGCCTGGTAAAGATAAATCAGTAAGAAAAAAGTATACTTCAATGGCTACACAAAAAAGTCTCATTACTCCAGATACTCCACCTGCATCTAAGATAATGGTAGTTTTAGACACTATTGAGTATAATGTAGTTGAAGATATGAAGAAAACCAGGGCCAACATTTCAATTCATGAGCTTACTAAGTTAAAGAAGCAACATAAAATCTTACTTAGAGACTTAAATGCGGTTCTTGCTTCAGCCTTATCTGCTCCAATAATAGTACAAGCTGCTAATGAAACAGGTTAGCCACCTTCTAATTAAAATAAAATAGATGCTACATACTTGATTGTGATAGGTGTTTGATCAATCTCCCATACTCCATTTCTCTTATCCTATGAGATATGTTTCATCTGATTTTACAAAGGTCTTGGTTTGGGTTTAAAAACTTTTCATCAAAGTTTGGATTTAAGAGCATTTCTTGGAAGCAGTATGATTTTGCAAAGAATTGTTTTGGTTCTAAAGAATTTTCTTGGAGGACATTTCTTGGAGGCGGCCAAATTTTGCAAAAAATTGTTTTGGACTTACGAAATTTTCCTGGACGTACATTCAAAGGACATTTCTTGGAGGTATGTGATACATTTTTTGAATGTTTTTTTTGCTTCATTTTTTTTTAAAGTATGGAGTAGGGCTTAATTTCAAAAAGACATTTTCTGGAAGTATTTTTTAAAGTGACGTTTTTTTTTTAAGTTGGAGGCATTTTTTGAAGTGAAATTTTTTTAGAGTACGTGTTTTGAGTTGAAGTAAATTTTTTGAGCTTTTTTTCAATTTATAAGACATTTTTTTTTCGAATTTTTTAAAGTAAGTGTTTTGGATTGGAGTATGTATTTTTTGCAAAAAATTTAAAATGAATTTTTTTTAAATTAAATCTTTTGTGATGTTTTTTCTAATTGAGTTATTGTCTAATTTTTTGATGGAAATTTTTTGAACTTCATACCCTATTATCATGGGAAATCGAAGGACTTGTGTGAGAAAACATGATCGAAAAAGAGACCCTAAGGAACGTAGAGAAGAGATGAGACAATCTCGCAAAAGGAAGTTAGAAGCCCTCTCAAATATTGAAGAGGAAAATCAACCTCAAGCAGAAATTGAAACAGGTATGTAAATGTAAATATTATGATCTATTGATATATTTAAAATTTTCCTAATGTAAAATGTGAAGCTTAATTTTTATTTGATGAACTAATTTGAAAAATATTTTGTTTAATGTAAACAGACAGAGATATTTCTCGAAACATTGATGATGAGATACAAAATTTTGAAAGAGAAAGTGAAAGAGATATTGAACCAATGATTGAAGATGGTGAAAATATTGAAAGAAATCCAAATAAAGAAATTGAATCACAAGGTATGTATATGTATATATATATATATATATATATATATATATATATATATATTAAACACATGCACATATCATTGAAATTATAGATATATTTATTAATTTAGTTATTTATTGAATATGTACTATTTTTTCGAATATGTACAGATGAAATCACTATCGATAATGAGATGTTAGAAAATGTTAACACTCACACATATGGAGATAAAAAACTTGACCATGCTATATGATATCGTGTTAACTGCATTTTTGAAAATTATTTCTTAAATGAGTGGGTGACAGTTCAGGCTCAAATTTTGAAAGGACTCCTACCATTAAGGAAATTAAAAGAAGCTACAACACTCCTGGGTATTCGAAAATCAACCAAAGATAAAAAAATGAAGGAAGATGTGATAAAAAATATGAGTAGTGCAATAAAGTCAATTAAGAGATCTAGAGAGAAATAATTTTCAATTGTACGTAGAGGAATACATATGGCAATGGTTTCATCAAGTACTCAAGAGAATCATTTGGTAACATCTATGGCACGAGCACTGGGAACCTCGCGAAAAAATTTGCACAAACATCAGAAATTTCGGCTGCAAATAGATGTAAATGATGAACTCGCTTTTTGGAGAGCTATTTGTAGGAAACCATACAAAGATATACTTGGAGAAAATGTTAAAAAAATAATATATGAATATTGGAAAAATAATTCTCGTGTTTCGCCAACTGCAAGGCATGTGATGCGAAGAAGAATAGCACGAAATCAGTACAAAGAACATGAAAAATATTTCTTGGAAACCACTCAAATAGAGTTATTCAACAAGTTCAAATAAGAGAATCGTCAAATTCATGTTTCACTCAGTGCTTTTGTTCAACAAAAAACATGGTATGTAAAACCTATCACCATATGTGACACTTGTTTTTGTCGTTATCATGTGGAATTTGAGTTATATTATGACACATTCCTTGATTTCGGTAGAACATTATGGAAGGATTCACCTCCTCCTTCCACTATCCCTAATTTCATATCTCAAATTCTATGTGAAAGAGAAAGTGATGAACTATTTTACAAAAAGAAACGTGTTGGTGGTAAAAAATGTGATGATTGTGGAAATTTGACTAAATTTCAAAACAAATATCGTATTGATGTAAATGATCAATCATTGTCCAACATGAAAGTGAAATGGAAGAGATATGAATATATCGATACATCGATTCAAGGTGCAAATAGTGTTAAAAGAATTGAATTACTAGAAGACGAAATTTTTATGATAGACTTTTTGAGAAAGTTTGAGGAAGAAATTTACAAATACACCAAGCATTCCCATAGAGCTCGATGGCAAGACTTGCAATTCAAAAAATCTCGTGAATTTTTTCCACCAGGGACCATTTTGTCAGTGATTGATTTTGCAGAAAACTACACATTTGTTCCACAAAAAGAAATTCAGAGTGAATACTATCATTCTGACCAAGTCTCCATGCTCGTCCATATTCTATATAGACATGATGAAAAAAATGTTGATCATATAGAAAGAACGAGTGAAAATCGACATATCATTAAAGAATATCACTTTTATATCAGTGACGATCGTACACATGATACGTGTTTTGTACAACATTATTTTGGAAAAATTTATGATTCCTTGAAAAATCATGGAATAACATTAAATGAACATTGGATATGGTCAGACGGATGCGTAGGTCAATTCAAATCTGCATGATCATTCTTTTGGTTGTGTTGTCTTCATAAGAAAACCTGCATTAAACATTGTTGGAATTTCTTTGAGATTGGCCATGGAAAAGGAGAACATGACGGTGCAGGAGCATGCATAAAACGAGCACTTCGAAGATATCAAATGAACCACTCTACAAGCCGACTTGTGAATGCTAAAGAAGTTGTTCAATGGTGCATTGCTGCTCTAAGCCATGAGACTAACCCATCAAGGGTAGTGTGAAGGTACATTCAATTTAATTTATATTGGAAATCTAATTTTAAACATTGTACATTTCTTGTGCAATGATTATCTTTGATTGTATTTGATATCATATTTACAAATTCTTCTTCTAATTTTCCATATAAAGGTTTTTCTGGCATATTGGGATCGAAGATGTAGATAGATCAATTGGAAGTGACGTTGAAACAATAAAAGGGACTCGAAAATTGCATTCAATTCAAACAAAGTCGTCCAGAAATGTGTTTGCATTGGATAAAAGAAAATATTCTTGTTTTTGTGATGTTTGCATAGACAACACAAAATTCAATTACGTTCGTTAAAACTAAATGTATGTGAACGATTGGAAACATACAGAGCTAAATACAAAGGGAAAAATGTCTATTGCAATGTTTGAAGAAATGCAATCAGAGGAAACTACAATATGATCCGATGGTGATCGAGTTTCTGATCTTGTTAGAGAAGGTAACATTTGA
This sequence comes from Pinus albicaulis, assembly GCA_034641835.2. Taxonomy (NCBI): domain Eukaryota; kingdom Viridiplantae; phylum Streptophyta; class Pinopsida; order Pinales; family Pinaceae; genus Pinus; species Pinus albicaulis. The sequence continues at coordinate 1,623,210,076 of CM076578.1, forward strand.
ATTACTTTCTAATGATTTAAAGATATAGAAATAAATTTAAATATGTATAATTTTGTTAAGTTTTTTTTATTATGCAGGAGATGGTTTTGCTGTAATTGCACCTATTGACAATGATGAAAATGTGAAGTATTATTTGATGCGTTGCACTAAACGAAAAATGAAATTATTAGAAAACTATAATGATCACGGATTTCAATATGACAGAGGGTCTATTATACTGAAAGGTTATTTTTTCAGACAAACTCATCAATGTGGAGACTTTGTTTACTTTGAAGACTATGAACCTGATTCCATAAGTTGTCAATATAGTCACTTGGTGTGTGTAGCACGCATAAAGTTGATAGAAGTTCAATCAAAGAAAAAATCGAAAATTAAGAGATGGAAAATGTCAAAATCCGATCATGAACGGATTATTGAAGATGGAATTCCATTAGAATTTTTTTGATTGAATTGTCCAACAATTTATTCTCTTTGGATTAAATATGTTTTAGAACTTCTAGTACTCAACTAAAAATTGAGCTGCTTATGTTATTTGTGCAAGTGTTTGCACATGTACAAATTGTTTTGGTACAAGCACGTGCTCTAGTATCAACTGAAAGTAGCTTTTCTATACATGTGCATTGATGAAAAATGTTACATGTATTGGATATATATATATATATATATATATATATATATATATATATATGTTCTAGAATGAAATTAATTGTTCAAGTAGTTTTACTATGTGCATTGATGAAAAATTATTTACGTACTCAATATATATGTTCTAGAATGCAATTAACTGGAACTAGTTTTTCTATGTGCATTGATGAAAAACTAGTTGGATTTTCTGGTAAAAGGTATGGACACAATGTAAATAAATCATCTGCAGTATAGCTTTGTACGAAAATTCCTTTCAGACAAGAGACTCGGAGCACTTCTCCGACTTTTGGTGGGATTTGACCCACATCTCTATTCCTGATTGAAAATCTAGTACAAAATTTGTTTGTCCAATGGTCGGAAATGTTCAATGTGCATTGATGAAAAATGTTACTTGTATTGGATAGATATGTTCTAGAATGCAATTAATTGTTCCAAGTAGTTTTTCTATGTGCATTGATGAAAAACTAGTTGGATTTTCTGGTAAAAAGTATCCACAACGTAAATAAATCATCCGCAGTATAGTTTTGTATGAAGATTCCTTTTAGACAAGAGACTCGAAGCACTTCTATGACTTTTGGTGGGATTTGACCCACATCTCTATTCCTGATTGAAAATCTAACTTACAAAATTTTTTTGTCCAATGGTCGGATATGTTCAATGTGCATTGATGAAAAATGTTACTTGTATTGGATAGATATGTTCTAGAATGAAATTAATTGTTCCAAGTAGTTTTTCTATGTGCATTGATAAAAAACTAGTTGGATTTTCTGGTAAAAAGTATCCATAACGTAAATAAATCATCCGCAATATAGTTTTGTATGAAGATTCCTTTCAGAAAAGAGACTCGGAGCACTTCTCCGACTTTTGGTGGGATTTGACCCACATCTCTATTCCTGATTGAAAATCTAACTTACAAAATTTGTTTGTCCAATGGTCGGATATGTTCAATGTGCATTGATGAAAAATGTTACTTGTATTGGATAGATATGTTCTAGAATGCAATTAATTTTTCCAAGTAGTTTTTCTATGTGCATTGATGAAAAACTAGTTGGATTTTCTGGTAAAAGGTATCCTCAACGTAAATAAATCATCTGTAGTATAGTTTTGTACGTAGATTCCTTTCAGAAAAGAGACTCGAAGCACTTCTCCCACTTTTGGTGGGATTTGACCCACATCTCTATTCCTGATTGAAAATCTAACTTACGAAATTTGTTTGTCCAATGGTCGGATATGTTCAATGTGCATTGATGAAAAATGTTACTTGTATTGGATAGGTATGTTCTAGAATGAAATTAATTTTTCCAAGTAGTTTTTCTATATGCATTGATGAAAAACTAGTTGGATTTTCTAGTAAAAAGTTTCCACAATGTAAATAAATCAACAAGGCTACCTATTTGAGTGCATTAACGACATTGACCCAAATTCAAAATATATATATATATGTACTAGACTTATACTTCCAATCAAAATTAAAGGGATAATTTGTACATATATCTACTTCCTTTTAAAATCTTTTTTCAATTAGAGCTCAATTGATACATGGTTAGTTGCATTGAAAAGCTAATATGTTCTTCCTATTGGAAATTTTTTCATTCAAACAAGACTACATGTAGAGAACAAAAGCAATCTTAAGATTCCAAATGTACTTCAACCATCCAAAAGAGATTTTTGCAAACATTACTTGACATGCCATGCAAATTATAGTGAACAAATATCCAATAGAAACATTTAATATTATATACCACATGTGCCAAGTGTAGATTGAAACCATCCAAAACTTTAAAATTTTAAAAACTTTTTGATAATATATCGTGCAACATTAAAACATTAAACATTTAAAACATTAAATATCACATGCGAAATATAGATTAAAACCATTCAAAACTTGAGTTTTAAAAACTTTTTGATTATATATATCATGCAACGATACTTCACATGCCATGCCAGTTATAGTTCAACTAGATCCAATAGAAACATTTAACATTATATACCACATATGGCAAATGTATATTGAAACCATCCAAAACTTAATTTTTAAAAACCTTTTGATTATATATCGTGCAACATTAAAACAAATTAAACATTTAAAACATTAAATATCACATGTGAAATGTAGATTGAAACCATCCAAAACTTGAGTTTTAAAAATTTCGCATGTCATGCCAACTATAATTCAACTATCCAATAAAAACATTTAACATTATATCACATGCCAAATGTACTCCAAGCATCCAAAACTTAAATTTTAAAAACAAAACAAATTATAACACATGTCATTACATAACATGCCAAATGTAGTTCAGATGACAACATTAATTTATAGATGACAACATTACTTCACATTCACATGCCAAAAGTACTAAAACCATCCAAAAATTAAATAAAACAAATTATATTAAAAATGTAATAAAATATGTCCAAAAATTGTAGATCTCACAAGTATCAAACTGTATCAAGTTTAACAAATTTTAAAACCATCTAAATCTTGAAATCAAATCTACAAATCATGTCCATCAAATAGAGACGGATCTAGCGTCTTTCCTATCAGGGTCTCAATCCACGCCCTATCATGTGAAGCATCATGGGAAACCTACATACACAATGCACATGTACTTGAACATTAAAATTTGATGTTTTAAAAATGAGTGAGAATATATATATCTATAACTTCATGTAAAAAACAAAATATAACAAAAAAATCATTCAATACCTCATGAGGTTCCCTCTCCATTTGATGAACAAGTCCTGCCCCCATAGGAACATCTGCAGTGGTAAACTGTACAATATACATGTGTAGTTAAATATATATATATATATATATATATATATATATATATATATTAAAAACTTTCAAATGAAAATGCACGTGTACATATATAAACTTATTTTCAATAATATTAAAAAAAGGAACTAAAGACAACTTGTTCAAATGTTGTGGATGTTCCTATCTCCGTCGCTAGAGTCCGCAGATTAAAGAAATCTTCTATAGGAACCTAAATTCAAAAAAATTTAAATAACTCAAAATATAGATCTCTCTCTCTCTCTCTCTCTCTCTCTCTATCTATATATATATATATATCTCAATTTTTAATGGAACTTTTTGAGGTGTAATATCTATATATATATATATAACTTTTAAACATAAATTTTAAACTTGTGAAAAATTGTCCATACTTGTGGCTCATCTCCCAAGGAAGTAGAAGGTACATATCCCAATGAAGAAGAAGGTACCTCCATCCCAAAAACATCAGACGAAATCTGTATCTATTAAAACATTTTATCAAATTATATATATACATACATGTACATGTGTGCACAATTATTTATTTTAAAATCACTTAAAAAACACTAACATTTGCCAACATATCTTGATGGTCAGACCCATCTACATTGTTTGAACCAGAGGTCCCGAACGTGATATTAACATTTTCGTCATGCATCATGTATGAGAACTGCAAATGGTGTTTTAACATATAATCATACATTTTTGTTAGATTAATGTAAATACAAATAAATGTATACATGTACATACACATGTATTTATTACAAATTGTACACATGTATATGTATGTTAAAATAATTTCAAACCCTAAGGTCATTAGTTACACATATTGTTCTGGTGCCCTTTTCTTCATGAAGAATTAGGTCTTTCAAACCATTGCGACAATTTTTTGCATATATTCGGAGATCTTGAACATTCATGTTGTCAATCTCCTCATCTATACAATACACAAAATTGACACGTGCATTTTCACGTGCTCTTTATCGATTTAAACAAACATCGACTCCACCCAATCCATTGCAAACATTGTTGATCATAACATCCCTTACTTCTCGACTTATTTGAGAAGTCGCATCAATCTCTGACCGCAGAGTTTTGACCCGAAAAGGTCGACTCACCAATGGCGGCTCAGGGCGAGGTAATTCCACATCTCGCTTAGCGCCCTTAAGGTTATATAATCGATATTTTCCCGGGACAAAAAATTCTGACAGAAGGTCATTGTAGTTGGGTTTCATGCCCAAAAAAAATTCTTCATAAAACATATGTGCAAAATAAATAGGAACCTTGTCGTTCCATGGGAGCCTTCCATAGGCCGCAAGGTGCCTATCATACAAAAAGCGAACTATGTCTGGGTGCTTGAAATATTGCACCTTCAACATTTTTCTTTTTGGCCCTTCCTTGAAATTAAACATTGAATTGGCCACATCTTTTGTAATTTTTTTTTTTACATCCTCCCATTTATTTGGACCCATTACTGTTTCCTTTCTCTTTCTCATCACTTCTACAAATGTATCAGTCATTGGCCCGAGATTTTTGTACACATTTAAAATTTCGCCCAATGAATGTGTAGCTACTTCAAGGCTTTGTCGACTCTTAGCATGTAGAGACAAAACCATGAGATCTCTCTGCAATTTTGCATGAAGTCTTTCACACCTTTGTAAGTTGCATTTCGCCATGTTTGTTTCCCATGGTATTTCATTAATTTCGTCCGGATAAGTTGTGCTAGGTAGATAACCTTCTTCTTGAATGTAGCGGTTTGCCCTGCGTCTATTTTGACCACTAGTTGGAGCATTTTCGGCCTCTGCATCAATATATATATAATTTCGTATATTAGAAAAAACACATGTAAAAAAGGTTATACAAATTTAATGAAAAAAATAGTGAAATTGATGACAACCTTGACGTTGTTGGTTAGCATGTTCTCCAACATGACCCTGCTGAGAACCAGACCCAAAATGACCCTGCTGAGAACCAGACCCAAAATGACCCTACTGAGAACTAGTAGTCGTTGATTGGCCTTTGGGGGAATAAATATCACCCCCTTCATGCAACCTACTATCACTCATTGATGGCCCTCTAAGTGGATTTGAACCACCACCATCCTCTCGAGAGGAGAGAGAAGCTTCATAAACAAATATGAATTTATAATCAATTGAAAAATACATTCATGTGTACATATAAATACATATACATATTCATTTATTAAATTGCGTGAACCATACCACGACTGGCTGAACCATGAGCACGCTTCATGGATGGAGTAGAAACCCTTCTCCTCTTACCTCCCAAAAATTAAAAATTGAAACTTATTAACAACTAATTTAACTCACAAAGTTAATAAAAAATCAATTCCATATGTACACACATGTATGGAGATTTAAGATTATATTTAAATACCGTGAACATCCCCCGATCCCTGAACCTCCATATGGGATTTGGTTGATCTTCGTTGTTCATCCTCCATGATATATATATCTATTGGTGGACATTTACACAAAATAGATTTCAAAAAATCAATTTGTAATTTAGTGTACACAAATTATGTAGAACACAACTTTCAAAGCAATAATTGATGTGGAAAACTCAATTTAAGAAAAAAAGAAACTATAAAAATGATAAGTTCATCAAATTGTGCTTTACATGGTGGGAGCACACTTGGTATAAAATTTACCACTTAAACACTTTAGTTTGTGGGAGAAATGACACATGTACATAGTTTACCTTAAAGTTGTTGTGTTTTATGGATATTAAAATGAAGAACTTCTATTTAGATCCATTCCAAAGATTGACTGTAGGGGCATTTACTAGATATGTCACCTTTCATAAAAGATGAGATCCAGAGGCTACCTGGCCCTTTACAGACTCTGCCTATAGAACTTGTAGAAGTAAACACTAGAGGCATTAACAATATCAAATAACGTTTCCATGCTTAGACATGGGAATGTGTCTCTTTCCTTACGCAGAAAAATAGTTCAAGGTAGTTGATCTTCATATACATGTCATCAAGCAAGTCAATGTGATCATCCCCAACTTAATTTTCATGAAATTAGGCTTGGAATCCTCTACAACTTGGTGGATGGAGTTGAATTGGAACTAGGTCAAGGCCTTTACAAAATACATGCTAGTGAATAACACTTACTAGGTTATGCCAACAAATAAAGTGGGAAAAATGTTTTCTCCTCAAGGTTATCCAATTGGGTGTGTAATAACAACTTCACCCATTTCCTAACAGGTTTCTCTCATAGGTTACGAAGTGTCTTAGGCCATTAACTTCCATAGAACTCAGTAGATTATTAGAGCTGAAATTCTATTTCTCAAGTGTGTAAGAGAAGAAATAATTATTGTTTAGATTTTAACAATGGCTAAGATGGTCAAATTTTTATTTTGGATTTAACAAATAAGCTACATATGCAAGACTTCATTATTTAGATGCAAATTTTTTTTCAAATGAAAAAGTTAGTAGGATGTGCAATATCTATGCCAATTGCAAGAATATTTACGGGATCTCTTTGCACTATGAGCAGGAAACAATTTATTGGTTCTCATACTGTCAAGCTGATTTGTCTCTGGAATCACAAAATTCTAGTAGAAGGCCAAGTCATGAATCTAATTTTTTTGATTGCTAAAGGTGAGAATCACCATAGCTAGTCCATGTAGTCCTCCACCACTACCCTAGATTGATAAGTTGTTAACAATTTTCCTAATTATCTCAAAGAATAAGAAGCCCACCAATTATTTTTATCATGTTAATGATGTTTGAATTTACATTATCACAATTTTTAGGGAAATAATAATGGTTGTGGTCCATTCCTAATGACAAATAAGGTACCCCTTTAATTGCAAGTTTCATCATGATAGTTAGTGAATTGTTTGGAAATCTATGAAAACTGCTTTTCTTCCTTTATGGAAAGAATTTTGGTTTTTCCCCCTCTTATTTCAAGCAGATTTAAAGAAATGTTTCTTCTAAAATTTATGGACCCATGTGTCAATTTTGATAGGCTTTATGTTGTTGGGAAACTTTTTATAGATAGAAGGGATTTTCACATGACTTTTATTCAATCGTTGAGACTTCTCAACTGGGAACCATTTTGTGTGACATTACTAACATGTAATATATTTTATTGATAGTTAAAGGAAGCATTTTATATTGAAAATGAAATAGAAAAAAAAAATTCAACATTGAAACTAGGATTCATCATGTTTAAGCATTCTTCCATAGAACATCCATCGCATTAGAACTATATAAATGAATAGGAAAAGAGCTATGGTAGGACATGATGTCATGATCCTCATGATGATTGAACACTGAAATTGATGCACACTAAATACCCATTACTAAAAATATTCATGATGTTAAGCACAAAATGTGTACAGTATTATGCCAGATGTCATCTATTATCCGGGTAGCAACTCAATCCAGCACAAATTATTTCCTATCTTGTGGAATTTTAGTTTGATCTTATTTAAAACCTTATTAGTTATATATTTTTCAATTTCCCGTGGATTCCTTGAATTTTTTCTCCTACCATCTCCCTCTCTCACTCCCCCAATTATTGTCATCAAACATGCCCCATTGAGGATCTGGAGCAATGTTTGCACCATACTTAGAACTGTCATTGCTGCTAATTGATATTGGAGAGTCATGTATACTAGATTTCTTGATTTTGGTGGCTCTTACTTGGAAAATATCCTGAGATGAGTTTGACATGATGGTCATATGAGGCTGGAAGCTACTTGACGTAATTTTCCTTAAATCTTGAAAAAAACAGAGCAAAAATGTCATTTTCGATCATTTTTTATTAAAGCTTCTGCATACAACAGATGTTATCACAATTTCAACACAATCATGTTCCATGAGCATGAATTATGAATGTTGCAAGCCAAATTTCAAGGAAATTTGCATTCATTTTAGGAAAAAGAAGGCTATGACATTAAGGTCCATGCTAGAAAAAATTATGCAAATAAGGTTGCTGAGTCAATACTTACCATGTGTTTCAAATCCATAACGAAGGTTCGCTTTGAGAGTGTCCTCCCAAAGCCCTGTCTTGAGATGAAATTTAATTCAATGTCTCTTAGAGTTGCAAGGTGGAATTGATAGAACTATTTGAATTTTTTACCATAGATAGATATCTCCTTTCATCTATACCTTTCTCTACCATCTTATTTCCAAGTGAAATGGGAATTTTCACATTTTGAATGCCATTACCATGTAGTTTGGTAGTTAGATAGCTAGACCTATCACAAGTAAGGTTGTCATACCAAACTATTTCTCTTGCTCAACTCAGTGACCATGACTCTCTTCTCACACTAATTACAATAGGATCTTCAGTTGTACATGTCATGCAAAGTTGGGGGACGTAGGTCTACACATATTAGGTAAATATGTATTTTATGGCATTGTGGTCCTTAAATTTGGAGGTGTTCCACCTGAAAAAGTAGGCATTAAATATGGATGAAAATGATTTGTTTTAACTTTGATAGAATTTCCTTGTGGAATTACTAAATTTCTCAACGACATGATGCTAGATTTGCTCAGAGAAGAAGGTTTTGGAGGAGAAATTGAATTCTTTTGACTTATTTTTGGCATTGAAGTTTGAAATAGTAGTTTTGATGACTCCATTGATGACCTTGCTGAGGAATTTGATGCACACAATATTGACTTTGAAGATGGTTTAGAAGACATTGAATAAGTTGTAGATTTTGGTGTTGTCACTGAATGTTTCTTTTTTGTTGGACTTGATCAAGACACAATTTAAATTTATGAGCAGATTGAAGACCTTGAAGAGGTTTTAGATTTTGTTGTTCTCACTAAAGGTTTTTGTCTGGTTTTGTTTCTTAAACCATCATTTCCATAGGACATTTTTGGTGAATAGATTCTTGACCTTGATGAGAGGATATGATACCTTGAAGAGGCTACATCTTTTGGTGACATCACTAATTGTTTCTCTGTTATTGTGTTTGTTAAACCTTTTTATCCCAGAGGAGGGTGTTATCAAATGTGAATTTGAAACCCCCCTCACATTTTTCAATGAAGGTTCTATCTAAATGTTAGGGAGCTACACATTATAGAAATTCAATATGATGTGCCAAAAACTTTACAAACATCCCAAAAATAGAAACCACCTATTATATGTCAATTAAATCTACATGGAACCAGCAAGCATTATCGTAAAATATAGAATTAAAAACCCCTTCAATTAGTAAAATATATATATATATATATATATATGAAGAAAGCACCCAGAGGACTAGAAATAACAATATAGTAGATAAAAATAATAGTATCTCAGCAGCTATAATTACAAGTCATAAATTAATATCATATATTCCAATTTCAGCACTAAAAGAAAACTCAAAATAACATAAAAGCAGAGACAACATTGTTTTACATGTAAGTAAACATTGTTAATGGAAATATGAAACATGGATTGGCATAATCATGCCTTCATCAATGAAATTTCATCAGAACATTGAAAAATTGTGCGCTAACAATATTTAAATAAGTTAAAGGAATAAATTGACCTATATTGTACAGTTTATGGGACAGAAATCAATATGTAGAAATATTCACTTGGTTTTTATAATTGGGTAGAGGAATGACTTAAAATGACCTTGTATGTCTTCTCATTTTAGAGCTCAAATTTTTAGGAAGGATTTAAGTATCCACATTTCAATAATCACTAGAAGAGGTTGATAAAGAATATAGGAAGACAAAAAACTAACCAGTGGTGTAATAAATGGATTTCTTGGGAGGTAGATTGGCATATGGACTTTTGGTAGCTAGAAATTTTCCAAATAAGTGAATGTATTTGAAAACCGAACCTCTAGTTTATTTTGGTTTAGACAAGGTCTAGAATTTGAAAAGTGAATTCCCTCTTTCTTCCTCTTACATGTCCAATGATCGAAATCTGGATTGAGGGAAAAAAAATTCCAAAATAAAAATTTTTCATTTTATTTGTTGTACACATGAGTTTTTAAAAGCTAATTAACTCATAAATTTCTCACAAAATACAATTAAAGACTGACACATTTAAACCCTTTCCCAATTGGCTAACTTTAGATGATCCTATTTACACATTTTTATTTAACTGATGAGGGAGATAGCACAACAAAACTAGTTTTTCCATGTATTCAAATCAAGTTGGTATCAAAGTACAATTTAGCTCATTTTAGTCAAGGTTAGCTAGAAGAATTAGCTATTGGTTTTTGTATTTATGCAAGGAGAGTTTAGTTGTGTGCAAGTTTGTGTGTGAAGAGAAAGTCAATATTGAGAGCTCAGTTCTAAAATCACAACAAATAAGCTTTTTATGCATTACAAGTGTGATGGAAGCTTCATCGAGTATCTCTTTTAATCAATATTCCTTAACAAAAATATTTGATAAAGAGATGTTGCAGAAGCTCTACATCATGAATGATATGGTACAAGAGATGTATGAATATAATAGGGAGAACATTATCCTTCAAGAGAAGTTGATTTCCAAGAATGAGGATAAGCAAGAAATTCTTGAAAATATGCATGAGATAGACTCAACTCCATATTGAAAATGAAAACCAAGCAAGGATGCGTGACATGGAAATTCAAATCTATGATGCAAAGGAAGCCTTAGCCAAGTATGTGAATGAAAAAGAGGTATGCGATTCAAGTTTGTCTTCAATTTCCTCTCAAAGTGAATGTGTACGTGATTTTGAGAGACACACTAGAGGAATAAGGCCCAAATTTTTGATTAAAATGGGCTATGAAAGTAAAGGGTTAAAGGCAAACATGTACAAGGCATAGTTGAGCCAAATGTTGTTGAGGAAAGGCCTAATTATTTGGGTCTTGGTTATGGAAAACATGATGGAGAATGCTCCAAAGCCAAGGAGGCACATGAAGTTGTTCCAAGAAGGAATTTCATTTCGTGTTCATTACCTCAAGCTTGTGAAGTTTGTGTCCATTATAAATGGAAAAGTATGACACCCACTTTGCAAGAAGATGTTAATAATCATGCAGGTAATGAGAATGTAAAAGAAGAGGATGTTGAAAGCTCTAAAGTCATTGAATTCATTGCTAGTATTCCGAGGAGAGCCACTACCTCATCAAATCCACCTCCTTAAGAAGGCGACAAAGGTGAATGTTCAAGGTATAAATCTGCCTTTAATCAAATTTCTTTTGATTATGATAAACATGGTAAATATTCACATAGATTTGGAAAAGTTTGCATGTTCCTTTTGTGGTTTGAATAATCATAATGTTTATAGATGTTGGAAGAAGATATCCATGCACATGAAACTTTCTAAATAAATGAGGCAAAAAGTCAAAGGCCCATTGGACAAGGAAAATGATGTTGAAAATAAGATGCAATTGTTTTGCACTCATTGCCATAAGAAAGGTCAAATTGTAGACAAGTTTTGGACTTTGTATCCAACAAGTCATCCACAATATTTGAAGAAGGTGGAAAGAGATATTGACAAGAATGGAAAAGAGGATTTCGTAATCAATGAGGGTCAGGATGATTCACATGATGATGAAGTGCAGCTGAAAGAAGCGCCATTGAAATGGTTTGGTAATGGAGGGTTAGATTTCTTATCCAATTAAGGCCTTGCATGTATTTTGATGTTTCATGAATTTCTTTGCAAATTAAGAGTATGGTGCATGTTGCATGAAGCAAGATGTTGAAATTAGAGTTATTTTGACACACTTAGATGCAACAACTATGGAAATTTGTGCATTCTATTATTTGACTTGAGAGTTAGTTGTTTGAAGAGGCATGTTTTGTCGACTTGTGTTTGGTTGATGGTTTTGTACACAAATATGTAAGAGTACATGGATATATTCACATGATGTGAATTTTTTTCTCTGAAGGAGAAAAATGATATGTCAGCGAGCTATGTTTCTTGCATGATGTGTTTTTCAGTTTGATGGTTTTGTTTGTGACAAGATGTCACAATATTTTGAGAAGGTCCACTCTTGAGCGAGAGCCTCATGATTACAACCTAATCATGAGAATCAAATGGGAGTGCATCCTTATTTTGAAAACAAACCTCTAGATAATATTCTAAGCTACCTAGGACTCAAACCATTATTTTTAAATTTGAAATATCATGGTGTGTTGTTTCAATGCCTAAATCCACAACCCTAACATAAATTGTTTTGTTCTTTTTTGAAGGATTTAGTTGTTTATATTAAAATTCAGTTGAATTTAAAATTATTGGCTTAGTGGCATGAACCAAACATATTGTGTATTAAATGAGGAATTTCGCTCTCCCAATCATTTCTAAATCACCCATATCACAAAGAAAAAATTTTAAACATACTTTCGTATGGGAAAGACCTTAGGTCCTTTGACTGTGCACATGTGGTGTGAAAAATTGAAATTGACAATGCAAAAAAAGTGAAATTATGAATGAAACCATGAAAACAAAAAACCCAAAAGTGGTAAATGATTTAAATAAACCTAATTAATTATTTACCAACATAAATTCTTCAACTTCTAGCAACTAAATGATAAGTAAATAAATAAATAAATTTGTAATTATGGTTCGAAAGTTACATAATATTAAGAAGCATTTTAAATTAATTCTGTCTCATAAAAAGTATCCCTCCTAACTTAACAAATACTATCTCTTCCCATAAGGTTCACGACCTCCCTTCCATAGCACACAAGACATAAATACAATTAATATTTCAATATGTTAATTCCTATTGAAACAAATGATAAGTTGTATAAATGGTTTCAAAGCGAACATAAATGGAAATGTAAACACAGAACGTACATGGACTAAAGAAAATGTTGTAGTACATTGAGGATCAGCGTGCAAAATATGACTCATAAATCTTAGACAGTTACACAAGAAATTGTAATGGTTAGAAGCCACGAGGGCCACAAGACCTAAAAACTTGGTACATGCGTGCTGCAACACACGTGAAATAATACAGCTACCAAGATTATCCAAAAGAGGGAAAACTAGCCCAAAGTAATTTGCACTAGAACTGTAAAAATTCATGAATTATTAGCAGAAAAGAGATTCACGACTCATTGGACACTGTAATTTTCGGTAAAATACCATTTCAAAATAAAAGCAGTGAAAACACTACTGTGTGTAAGACTTGAGGATCATCGTACAAAATATGACTCATAAATCTTAGACAATTACACAAGAAATTGTAATGGCCAGAAGCCACAAGGGCCACCAGAGCTGAAAAATTGGTACATCCATGCTGCAACACACGTGAAATAATAATGTTGCAAAGATTATCCAAAACAGGGAAAAACACCCCAAAGTAATTTGCACGAGAACTGGAAAAATTCATGAATTATTAGCAGAAAAGAGATTCACGACTCATGGGATGCTGTAATTTTCGGTAAAATACCATTTGAAAATAAAAGTAGTGAAAAAAATACTGTGTGTAAGACTTGAGGATCATCGTGCAAAATATGACTCATAAATCTTAGACAGTTACACAAGAAATTGTAATGGTCAAAAGCCACGAGGGCCACTAGAGCTGAAAAATTGGTACATCCATGCTGCAACACATGTGAAATAATACTGCTGCCAAGATTATCCAAAAGAGGGAAAACCATCCCAAATTAATTTGCACGAGAACTGGAAAAATTCATGAATTATTAGGAGAAAAGAGATTCACAACTCATGGGATGCTGTAATTTTCGGTAAAATACCATTTGAAAATAAAAGCAGTGAAAACACTACTGTGTGTAAGACTTGAGGATCATCGTGCAAAATATGACTCATATTTATCTTAGAAAGTTACACAATAAATTGTAACGGTCAGAAGTCACTACTACAATCCATTCATTCGTTTCATAAGTTTGAAGAGAATCTAAATACTTGGGCTCATCATGCTATACTCGCAGAGAGAAAGAACAACAAGTAGTTTATGCTTTAGTAGCCACTGTTTTACCAGCTTCAATATTCATTGGGTTCAAGAAATGGAGCATTATTCTTTATTTTGAGCCTGGTATAGTTCCCAATCCCAACCATGGTGCACGGAAGAGAAGCTTGGTAGGACAAGGCCGGTGGTTAGGCAGACGCCCCATTGTTTGGGGTATCACTGCTATGACTGGCATGGATAATCTCCATGGAGGAGGGGGTAGGTCATGCTACGTCCAAGAACAATTGCTCACCAGGCACTGTAGCACTACGTCCATCCAAAAAAATTGAGTGACTGGAAACTTACGTAACAAGTAGAAATAATACAATTACAATTCTTCCGAAAAAGAATATAGTCATCTCAAAACATTGGACGGATAGTGTCATTCATTATTTACCTAGAGTACATACACGAGGGCCACTAGACCTAAAAACTTGGTACATTCGTGCTGCAACACACATGAAATAACACTACTGCCAAGATTATCCAAAAGAGGGAAAACCAGCCCAAAGTAATTTGCACGAGAACTGGAAAAATTCATGAATTACTAACAGAAAAGAGATTCACGACTCATGGGACGCTGTAATTTTTGATAAAATACCATTTGAAAATAAAAGAAGCGAAAACACTACTGTGTGTAAGACCTTGGTAGAAGAGGTGAATTTATATTTATGAGCAGTGAGCTACAAGAGCCCATGATCAACACAGAAATCTGAAAAAAAACTAGGAGATGTTTTTTTCTTTTTCTTTTTTTGGGTTAAATGAAAAATGTAGGATGATCCAGTAGGGGTCGAAATGTAAAGAAAACACGTTGTTGTTCTGTGTGTTTTAATTCATCTTAAAATCTACCAACTAAGACATAGGGGAAAAAAAACAGAGTGTTGTCTTTTTGGGTTGGGACTTACAAGGACATCTGAGGTCTGCTACAGCAGGCATTCAGAAACATAGAGAAAAATCAACAAATCAACAATAAATAAAAAATATATGAATTATTATAATGATCAAAGACTTAAAACCAGAAAAGAAAAGAATCGACATATTTTCGACTATAAAAGAACTATACACCATTTTTATTGCCCATACCTGGTATTGCAGTGGACCAACAACGTGGACGAGAGGAGCAAAAACGCATGAACAAACAGACCTACAGTATACCAACAGTGCGGACGGGAGGAGCGAAAACACGCGAACAGATAGACCAGTAGCAACAGTGAAAAAAATGCGCGCGAACAAAGAGACCAGTAAACAAATCAACTTCACGGGTGATTTATTTATAGAAGCTAGTTCGGCCGAACTATTTTAAAAGTAAAAGTTCGACCAAACTTTTTTTTCCGATTTTCCCATCTCCGACAAAAATTATGTTTTCCCATGCCGTCAGTGTGACGTTAATCTAAACGGAATCACGAGTTTGGCCAAACTTTCTAAAATTTTCGGCCTAACTATTGCCGAAAAATAATTTCGGCCCCCGATTCTCACAAAAGTGTAACCCAGCTTCACGTTTCTGCCCATCTATAATAAAAACGTTCATAATTATTTAATAGACCTTGGGGCATCCTCTAATATAATGTCAAAATTAGTTTGTGCTAAGTTGAACATAACTCCTCAGATTTCCCCTGTTCATATTGTACAACTTGATAGGACTAAATTACAAGTTGTAGGAGAAATAAATTTTGTCTCCATCAAATTGTCATCAAACCCCAATTTTTCTCAAATAATTGATATATTGGTGGCTGATATTCCTAAGTTTTATGGCTTAATTTTAAGTTGAGACTGGTCTAAAAATATTCATGGATATTTTTCCACAGACCTAGTTGCATATGTGGCTACCATATAATGGAAATCCAAATCAAATCCAGGTAGATCATGAAAAGTTCATGAAGCATACAGTCATCAATCTTGAAGGAGTAAATGAGCTAGTAGCATTCAATAATAACATTATTGGAAACTACTCAGCATAGTCTTTTTTGGGAAATTTTAATTCTCAGCCATCACCTTTCTTTGATAATGTAGTTGTTTTTCAAATTGAGAATTTTTCCCAGACAGATTGTTCCAAGTGTTAATGTGAATTCTAATTGCAAGCGTACGAATAAAATTTCACTTTAGCTGTGCATAACGAGCAACCCTAACATCAAAGATGGCTTCCAATTTCTTTAGATCTAAATTTAGTTGACCAAGATAAATGCTACAAAATCTAGATCTATGCAGTTAAAGACATTAAACAACAAATAAAATCAAGAGTTGCTCCATGCATCCAATAGACAAGATAATAATATTTTTAAATAATTTTGTATTTATGACACCTCCGAAGGGAACCTAGAAAGATGTTACCAGTCCCCCTCAATGGGATGGGTTCTTATATGTCCTCAGCGCTTCAGATCTAAGATCCCTCTCTCTTGATGGTGTAGAAAACCTAGAGAAAAATGGAACTCAAAGGGAGCTCACAAGAAAAAAGATAGAAAAATATGACAATGATGGAGGATCAAAGTCAGACAAAAAGTATAGATCGAGAGTGATCTTTAGGTAACAAAATTTAGTGAATGAATGGAAAAAACCTTCTATTTATAACAAAATATTGAGTTATTCTAGATATTGGTGCATAATTAAAATATTATTAACCAAATCTAAATCCAACTTTTATGGAATATTTTATTATTTTTTTTTTGAGGGACAAATAATTTGAATTTGGTCAAATCCTGTTATTTGTAAATAATAAATAAATAAATGATTTATTTATTATTTTAAGAATGTGGTTGAGTAATAATTAAATAAATAGTGATTTATTCAATTACTTATAAATTATTTAGTCAAATTTAACAAGGAATATTATTTAAATAATGTTTAAATAATTATTGCTAGAAAATAATAAGATAAATAGCGATATATCTAATTAATTTTCCTTTTTTGGGTTAAAGATGACCAAAAATATTAATTGAACTGATGTTTAATTAATTATCCCTTGGGGAAAATCAAATAAATAGGGATTTATTCAATATTTCCCCATGTAGTTTCCTGTTTAGACCATAAAAAAGTTAATACATTATGAATTACTAAGTTATTTCTCATAGTGAGAGCAATTTTACTTAGGGTAAAATTGGTCTTACATGGTGTACTTTGGTCCATCTAATAGTAACAGGTTAGATGACCAAAAATTTGTGTAAGATATTTCCCCTCAGCGTGCGATCATTAGGAGCTAATCATATGACCGAAGTACATTGTAAGAACTCAATCCCTAGACACTTAAGGGGGAGTCAGAGAGAGAGAAATATAAGGTACACTAAAGCTCTAGAGGACAAGACCCTGAGGAGGCGAGACTTACAAATGCGACAAGTCTCTTTTATGAGTGAGTACTTATTCTACATAAAGAGGGGGAGGCATAACTATGCCCGCTGAGATAACAAAGTACAAAGAATAATGTGTCAAATAAACAATGGGCCGAACTATATAGTACATGATGGCATAAACATGGGCCAGATAAAGACATGGTAATGGATCCCACATACATATTGTTCCTAGGACAACATCCAAGACTTATACAATAATATCTGAGTACATGAGTGTTGGGAAAAATACTGAGAGGGGGAGCGGGGGGGGTGAATCAATATTTAGTGCAGACTGAAAACTTTTTAACTTTTTCTTTCTCTACAACCCATACGCTACTTTACTGAATAAAACTCGCGTATACACGCAGATATCCTTCAGAAAACTCACGTATGTTCAGAGATATAATTATTGCATTTAATTCTTCACTTGGATCATTGTATCATTCATTCATCAGATGTATAGTAAGCAGTAAACAGATGCAGTAAGAAAAAAATAAATCATCACACATAAGCGACACACATGAACACCAGGATTTAACGTCGAAACCCAATTTGGGAGAAAACCACCGCTGCCGTCGTCTCAGTCTTCAATATTTATTATGTAAAGAAAACTTCTTACAACCATGTACTGGCGCAGACTCATACCAGCACGCAGACACCCACCTGCAGAAGGCCACAACCTTCTCTCGTTTACCAACCTCTCCTAGAAGGGAGCTACAACCCCCTGCTCTCGTTTACCAGCCTCTCCTGGAAGGGAGTTACTACCCCCTACTCTCGTTTACCAGCTACTATTGGAAGGGAGCCACTACCCTCTCACTAAAGGCTTGACCCTCAGTACCACTGCAGACCACGTTTCATCAATTTTCAAACTGGATCAAACATTTTCAACACAACCCTTCACTTATCAACAAATATACTTCGCCCAATGCTTCAAAAAGAACAGTGAAACCACTGTAACCAGAATATGAGAGATAACCCAGACTTTAGAATAGATATGCAGAAACACATTCAACCTTGAGAAATCATAAGATCAAATTCCATACGCACTTTTATTTAATCAGACCCGTGTATACACGCGCTTTTCATTAAACGAACCCACGTATACATCTATGCATTTTTTCAATAAACCCTAACTTCCCACATGCGATTTTATTATATCATATCCGCGTATACATGCACTTTTTCCACAACAAACTCGCGTATAGATCTGTAAATGAAAGCTTTACAGAGCAGACCAGATCTATAAACTTACCCAGATTTCTTCATTACCTTCAGCAGACTTTGCGCCAGATTTTCACCAGTTCTTCTTCTGCAGATCATCTTAGAGATTCATCATCATCAAATATAAGGATTTTGAAACATCCACGGGTGCATCATAGATTCAGATTTATCGATCAAGAAAAAATTTCATTCATGCATATATACTTCAAGGTGAAGTATTCATTCAATACCCAGACACATGCACACCTTGCACTATTATTCTTTACTCCTTATATAGGTTTAGCCTTTATCAATACCATGAGCCAAAACCACACCACTTCCGATGGTATTCCTGGACGGGATCAAATATATAATCCAGCGCTCAATACAATGGGTCAATACCATGGTAAATTCCCCTGGTTATATAAATTTAGTGCGCAATAGGGCATACGCGACTTGGAACGTAATTTTCCGCGTACATACGCTACTTCTCCTCATAAAACCCGCGTATGCATTGTGACATACTTTGTTCAACATTATTCTGGCACTTTCTGAATTCCACCTCCATCAAGAACAATCTTCATCAAATAGGTTGCCATCAAGGACAACACATTGCATCATATCGCTAACAGTCTTATTTCATCAAGTAGGTTGCCATCAAGGACAACACATGCCAACAATCTCCCCCTTTGGACTTGATGGCAACCCATGATGGTGTTTGATAATCACAATAGATAGATACATTGATTATAACCATTATGCAAACATTATGAAACTCTCCCCCTATTCAAACACCATGTTGCTCTCCCCCTTTGACATCAAGGGCAAAGGGTAGATTAACAACCAAAACAAGGTTTTTCTTCTCATGTGCACTGAAGTTACCATGCTCCCCCTGAGTTCATGTTGAATCTTCAAACATATTTTGCAATGAAGTACATGACTCTATGACCTTTCCTATCACCAAGGACTCATACTTACATCAATGATCCAACCAAGTAGATTTACATATGTGACTCAAGTACCCAACCAAGTCGGTTTACACATTTTGACTCAACTACCCAACCAAGTGGGTTTACAAAATTGACTCAAGTCCTTACATGACTGAATATTACAAATTTACATCATAAGTCTCAACATGATATTTTCATCAATTTACAAATATGACCTTTTTCACCAAAAACCAAAGGACCTCAAGAAAGAGATCATATTTCAGAATCATCATAATGCCAACAATGCATTACATTCAGTAAGGCTAATGCTCCCCCTGAAACTGTGCATCTAATGCATCCTTTCCATATGACCAAAACTCCTCCTTAGCTTGTGCAACCTGAACACGTTCAACAGCCAATCATCAAGGCATCTTCACCCAATATCAAAGAATAAAACAGAAATATAAGAGCTAAAACATCATCAGAGATTCCAAACAGCATCAGAGATACCAAACAGCACTGCAGCTATGCTGAAGAATGCTGACCCCAAGTAAAATTTGTCAGCAATTAACCATATGCGGTTTTCTTTGTATGAACTCGCGTATATACGCGACTATCTTTCAGGAAACCCGCGTATCCAATTTAATCTTCTGAATTTAAGAAGTTATGATTTTCTACATGGCAGAGACTACTCCCAGCTTCTGTCTGAGATATTCAAACGCTTCCCTAGGCAGAGGTTTGGTAAATATATCAGCCACTTGTTCTTTGGAGGGAACATACTCCAGCTTCACCTTTTGTTCAAGCACTTGTTCACGTAATAAGTGATACTTGATGGGAATGTGCTTGGTCTTTGAATGCATAATAGGATTCTTTGAAATATTGATGGCACTTGTATTATCACACATAATGGAGATAGGAGGTGAGCACTTGATTTGAAAGTCTTGTAAGGTTTGCATCATCCAAATAATTTGCATGCAACATGATGCGGCAACCACATATTCTGCTTCTGCTGTAGATAAGGAAACAGATTTTTGCTTCTTGCTGAACCAAGATACTAACCGGGGCCCCATATAGAATGCACCACCACTAGTGCTTTTCCGATCATCAACATTTCCAACCCAATCTTCATCAGTGTAAGCATGAAGAGTAAGATCAGCATTCTTTGGATACCATAGTCCAAAGTCTTGAGTTCCTTGTAGATATTTGAATATTCTTTTGATAGCCTGAAGGTGAGACTCTTTTGGATTAGCTTGGAATCGTCCAACAATCCCAACTGCATGCATAATGTCCGGTCTAGTCCCAGTGAGATAAAGTAGACTTCCTATCATAGATCTGTATTCTGGTTGATTCACCGTGGGAGAATCATCATGAGAACTGAGATTACATCCAGTTATCATTGGTGTACTTATAGGTTTGCACTCTTCCATGCCATACTTCTTCAGAATTTGCTTAAGGTATTTTGCCTGTGATAAGAATATGCCATATGTAGTTTGATGCACTTGCAAGCCAAGAAAGAATGTTAGTTCCCCAAGTAAAGACATTTCAAATTCTTGCTGCATAACAAAAGCAAATTTCTGACTCATAGATTCTTCATTACTTCCAAAAATGATATCATCAACATATACAACCACAATCAATAGTTTTTCATTTTCAATTTTTGTGTACAAGTTGCTATGAGCAGATCCCTTTGAAAATCCTTGTTGATGAAGATATTTGTCAAGACGATAATACCATGCCCTTGGAGCTTGTTTGATACCATATAGATCCTTCTTAAGTCTACAAACAAGATTTTCATCATTTCCAAAAATGAACCCTTTTGGTTGTTCTATATAAACTTCTTCTTCTAGATCACCATTGAGAAATGCAGATTTAACATCCATTTGATAAACTTTGATTTGTTGAGAACTTGAAAAAGAAAGAAACATTCTTATGGCTTCAAGTCTAGCTACAGGAGAAAAAGTTTCTTCAAATTCTATACCTTCTTGTTGAGTATACCCCTTGCAAACAAGTCTAGCTTTATTTTTTACAACATCCCCATTCTCATTTAACTTGTTTTTGAATATCCATTTAGTTCCAATGACATTTTTGTTATGAGGTCTTGGTACTAATTCCCAAGTGTGATTCTTTTCAATTTGATCAAGCTCTTCATTCATGGCTTGAACCCAACATTCATCTTTGCTAGCTTGAATGACATTGTGAGGTTCAATAGTAGATAGAAATGTCAGATAGCTAGAAGATCGCACAAGAGTCCTTATTGTTTGTACACCTGATCCCTTATCTCCGAAAATTTGAGATTCTGGATGATTCTTTTGAACTAAAGACAACTTCAGTTCCTTGATCATAGATTTGACTTACACTTAGCAAGTTATGCCTTAATCCATCCACATACATGACATCATTAGCCTTCACATTTTCTTTTAGAAATACAGACCCTTTTCCTTTAATTACAGTAGGAGTATCATTTCCAAAAGTAACTTTCTTTTCCTTTTCTAGTGTACTATATGCACGAAGTTTGGTTTTTTCACCTGTCATGTGTCTTGAGCATCCGCTATCAATGTACCATTTATTTTCTTCACTTTCTGCAAATAACGCTATGCCACAATTTTCAACCTATAATTCCTTATTTTTCCATACTTTGGAACTTGAATGAAAATGCTCTTTTGGCTGAACTTTGCTCCTGCATTCAGATTCTTCATGCCCAAATTTATTGCAATAAGCACATTCAACTTCATTTAGAAGAGGAGAAAATTTTTTATAGGTATTCTTCTTTGTTTCAATATCAATCCTTTTCTTTCTCGCTTCTCTTGCATGATGGTTTTATATGCAACACATTGAACAGCTTTGTGACCAAAATTGTGACATGAGAAACATTGTCCATTGAAGAAGAAATTTCTGCGATCAGGAAATCTTCTACTGGAATTTACCTATTGATTGGTGTTTCTTTGAAATATATTCCTGTTAGTGTTCTTTGAATTGAGATGATCATGATTTACCTGTAAAGATTCTTAATTCCCTTGCTGAGTGGCAGAATTTTGTAATCTAGTTGTAGCTGCTTTTAGATAATTTGGTGCTGAAGCCTGAGAAGATTCCCCGATATATCCAAGACCTGTCTTTACAAGAGGAGAGCGTTGTACCTTGATAATCTCATTTAAGGTTTTAGATCCTTTAGCAAATCTAAGATTCAAAGTCTTTTCTTTCTCGAAATATTTTCTTAGACTTATCACTTCACATTCTAATTTCTCAATGTGTTTCTTTGCTTCTTCAAACTGCCTTTCCAGAGTCTCTATGGTTATTTTCCTTTCTTCTAAGAGTATTTTACTTTTTTCTAAGTGTATTTTTGTTTGATTGTTTTCTTCAAGAAAATCATTTTCTTCTAGAGCATCCACAAAAGTATCATTTTCTTCTCTAGATTCAAATGCCATGAGAAGTCTAAGATCTTGTTCATATTCTTCCTCACTATCAGATAACCCATCACTATCTTCATGAGTATAGTAACCTTTTCTAGTGCTAGACCGGTTCTTATTCCTTCTTGCTACATCTTTTCCTTTTGCAGATATTTATTTATAAGGACACTTAGCAGCATAATGACCAACTCTTCCACAATCAAAACATTTGAAAGGAAGCTTACCTCTGAACCGTCCTGTGCCAAGTTGAAGTTTCTTTACAAAATTTACCTCATCTTCTTCTAAGATATATCCTGATCCTTCTGCTTCTTGCACTTCTTTCCCTTTTGTAGAAGCTCTAAAGATGGCTTCTTTGACTTTAGATGGTCCTCCTCTTCTCATTTCATATGCAGTTAGTATGCCATGAAGTTGCACCACAATAAGATTTTGAAGATCCTGTTTTTCTTCAAGAGCAGAAACTTTTGACTCAAATTTTGTCGTTAGAGATCTTAAAATTTTCTCAACCAAAGTAGATTCGGTTATTGTTTCTCCCATATTTCTCATACGATTTACAACATCATCAAGATGTAAAAATAAACTGGCAATACTCTCATCATTATGCATCTTGAAATTTTCATATTCAATTCTGAGAGTTTGGAGTTTTTCACTTTTTACCTTTGCATCACCTTCATAAATTAGAATGATTTTGTCCCACATTTCCTTTACTATATTCAGATGCATGACTTTGACAAATTTAGATTCAGTTAGACTTCCCGTTATAACATTGACCGCCTTTGCATTTGATTCATAATTCTTCTTTTCAGTCGGATCTGTTGGTATTGTAGTTGTATATTGATATCCTTGTTGAACAATAGCCCATACATCTCTTCCCATAGACTAAAGATAGGATCTCATCCTTATTTTCCAGAAGATTAAATTGCTTCCATTAAAGAGCGGAGGCTTGATAGATGTTGTTCCATATTAATTTCTCATCTTGCTTGATCTTCCTTCTAGCGGCTAAGCTTTTTCAGAAGGACCTGCTCTGATACCAATTGTTGGGAAAAATACTGAGAGGGGGGGGTGAATCAGTATTTAGTGCAGACTGAATTTTTTTTAACTTTTTCTTTCTCTACAACCCATACACTACTTTATTGAATAAAAATCGTGTATACACGCAGATATCCTTCAGAAAAATCGTGTATGTTCAGAGATATAATTATTGCATTTAATTATTAACTTGGATCATTGTATCATTCATTCATCAGATGTATAGTAAGTAGTAAAAAGATGCAGTAAGAACAGAATAAATCATCACACATAAGCAACACACATGAACACCAGGATTTAAGGTGGAAACCAAATTTGGGAGAAAACCACCGCTGTCGTCGTCTCAGTCTTCAATATTTAATATGTAAAGAAAACTTCTTACAACCATGTACTGGTGTAGACTCATACCAGCACGCAGACACCCACCTGAAGAAGGCCACAACCTTCTCTCGTTTACCAGCCTCTCCTGGAAGGGAGCTACAACCCCCTGCTCTCGTTTACTAGCCTCTCCTGGAAGGGAGCTACTACCCCCTGCTCTCATTTACCAGCTACTACTGGAAGGGAGCCACTACCCCCTCACTAAAGGCTTGACCCTCAGTACCACTGTAGACCACGTTTCATCAATTTTCAAACTGGATCAAACAACTTCAACACAACCCTTCACTTATCAACAAATATACTTCGCCCAGTGCTTCAAATAGAACAGTGAAACCACTGTAACCAGAATATAAAAGATAACCCAGACTTCAGAATAGATATGCAGAAACACATTCAACCTTGAGCAATCATAATTTCAAATTCCATACGCGCTTTTATTTAATCAGACCTGCGTATACATCTGTGCATTTTTTCAATAAACCCTAACTTCCCACACGCGATTTTATTATATCAGATCCGCGTATACACGCTCTTTTTCCACAACAAACTTGCGTATAGATCTGTAAATGAAAGCTTTGCAGAGCAGACCAGATATATAAACTTACCCAGATTTCTTCATTACCTTCAACAGACTTTGCGCCAGATTTTCACCAGTTCTTCTTCTGCAGATCATCTTAGAGATTCATCATCATCAGATCTAAGGATTTTGAAACATCCACGGGTGCATCATAGATTCATATTTATCGATCAAGAACAAATTTCATTCATGCATATATACTTCAAGGTGAAGTATTCATTCAATACCCAGACACATGCACACCTTGCACTATTATTCTTTACTCCTTATATAGGTTTAGTCTTTATCAATACCATGAGCCAAAACCACACCACTTTCGATGGTATTCCTGGACGGGATCAAATAGATAATCCAGTGCTCAATACAATGGGTCAATACCATGGTAAATTCCCCTGGTTATATAAATTTAGAGCGCAATAGGGAATACGCGACTTGGAACGTAATTTTCCACATACATACACTACTTCTCCTCATAAAACCCGCGCGTATGCATTGTGACATACTTTTTTCAACATTATTCTGGCACTTTCTGAATTCTACCTCCATCAAGAACAATCTTCATCAAATAGGTTTCCATCAAGGACAACACATTGCATCATATCGCTAACAGTCTTATTTCATCAAGTAGGTTGCCATCAAGGACAACACATGCCAACAATGAGATATAAGTACAACCAAAGAGGCCCTTGAAACAGGAAAGGGCTCTAAAAATATGAATGATACATGCAAACCAAAGAGGGGCTACAAGTGGCTGGGGCCGGAACCATCAAATCTATGGAGCTGCATCCAAGTTTGTAGTAGAGAGGTCATTTGGGCATGTGGGGGGCTACCTGAAGGGACACCCCCTCATGAGGTGTGAAACATCTCACACACACCCAAAAATCACTGGTATAATATGTTGCATCAATGAACCACCAAGTATATGGATCTCAATCACGATGCAAGGACTTGGAGCTGAGAAACAATCGAGTCAAAGGGCAACAAAGAGTCTCTCTGCCTGATCCGAAGCACCGAACAAGAGTGGAAGCTGGAACCAAGGTACGCTGCCCTCTAGACCTATCTTCTAGAATGAATAAGTTGATGTAGACAAAAGGAAGTCTGCCAAAGGTGAGTCAATAATCGATCTTCAACTAAGGCATGAGAGATAATAGTAGAGCGACTGATAGACTGACACCAGGGATAATGGTGGAATGGGGGGTATTGAGTAGCGGGCTGATGAATTCCCTTGTTAGAGCATAAAGGGAATGGATGACGTGCATATGGGGAATTTGGAGGTCTAAAATGGGCCTCCTAAGAATATTATAAAATAATAGTGGAAATAATAAAATAAGATTTGATTACATGATCAGATTTTAGAAGGAAAAAACCAAAAAACTACTTTTTCAACTCGTATTTTGAACTTATATCCCTAAGGTTTTACTCAAATTTCAAGCGGGAATACTCGTTGCATGAAAAATTTAATTACTCATCTAAGGAGTACCCATGTTGCATACTTTTGATGGAATTTTCTATACGAAAAATGAGAAATACATAAAAAACATGATTGCAATCACGTTTTTTTTTTGTATTTCTCATTTTTCGTGTAGTAGGGTCCATCAAGAGTATTCGACATGGGTACTCCTTGGATGAGGAATTAAATTTTGCATCCAACAATTATTCGTGTTTGAAATTTGAGTAAACGCTTAGGGAGATAAGTTGAAAATATGTTATGAAACCAACTCCAAAAATACAAGAAAAGAGAGATCAATGCCTTAGAAATCAACTACTTTGAGGGGGAAACCTCCAATACATTACATAACTGAACAATTATTGGATGATACAAATGACCAAAACCTCCTTCTATATATAGGATTCCATGGGCCCACAATACAATCCTAGGCATAATAATAACAATATTGGGGTTACAGGGGTACAACAATAACAATAAGGGGGCTACACTAATAAAAAGGGGCTAAAATAGTAATATAGGGACCTAACATGCCCCTCTCCTTCCAAAAATTTTTGTCCTCTGAAATATTCTTACTTAGCCTAAGCTAAGAGCAATATACATTTTTGTTTCATTTTCTGTTGCATAAATAAATGAATAAAGGAAGACATGTAAAACTCTTGAAAACAATGAATAAATCAATGCACATGTGAACAGGGATAAATCTGGGCCATGTAAACAAAACACTTACAGGTGCAAATGGGTTTGAGCTATGAGACTAGGTCAACCTTGACAAAATCTACAGCGCAGTCTAGATTCAATGTACCTCATGGATGGACAACGCAGTTTTACATGGAGGCTCCACATGTGAAAGGAGCTAATTCACTGAAGTGGTTTAGGGTTTGACAAGGATTTCATCTTATAAAAGGAAGAGGAGAATAGCATGAGAGGGTTGTTGATTATGTACATTTCTGAATATATTGTCTGATTAGACATATATGATTTTCTGTTTTTTAGCTGAGGATAATGTTGCTTATCATTAGGTGTTCCTGAGCGGGAATCCCACCTTCTTCCTAGAGCAGCTCTTAGAGGAGCCTTGTTTGTCTTGTCTACTATCTTGCAATTGGCCAAGCCTCATCTTGCACTTACAGTGCTGATCCTTTTTCGGATTTGGTTGTCCTTGTGAGCTACAGCAAGTGGAGGATATATCTCTTCATATATATGCATCTCTAGCACCCCTTTTCACTGGGAGACTCTTATATCCCTTCGACAAGAGTTTTCTAGACCCTTGGAACTTCAAATCCATATCTTGGCATCAGGCCAAAGCATACTCAGAGCCTACAGCATATTCCCTCTTCCTGGACTATGTTATTTTCATAAGCAGAGTTTCAGGGAGTTCTAGCATCATCTTGGAGGAGAGATCTCTAGTGATTGGATTCTTTCTTTCACTGTGGTGATCTATGGATTGGCCATCCAATCCATGTTGGTTCAAATATGATCTACTTTACATCATATTCTTTAGAATTTTCTGAATATTACTGCAGATATGTAACTTAGATCTCAGATCTACTCACTGTTATTCATGTTTTTCTCAAATCCCCAAGGGGAGTGTACAAATGAGCCTTTCTTGTATGCAGATCTGAAATGGATTTATAATTTTGTGTATAGATTTTCTCTAGATCTAATATGTAGTCAAGTATTTCTTTAGCCAATGAAAATAATTCTGTGAAGCTTATTCCTCTATCTCTTATGGTTGTAGCACCTCATTTTGAGGGATTCTTCTTGTATATTCTTTTCCTTTATGTTATACACTGTATAAGATGCATTATAAATCTATTTTGATGATGTATAGCTGAATAATGAACCTTCATGTTGGTCTCATTCTCTAAAATAGTTGAATTTTGTTATTTCTGAAGCAGTTTCTTTCATATAGCTGCAACCCCTCTCTTTGGGTGTTTTTCAGCTAGACTAGGTGGTGGGAGGTCTGTTTACCACACCTAGCTTGATTTGTTTTTTTCTCTCCTTTTGGATCTAGACACTATATCCATTGATCTAAGGGATCCAGGAGCTGCAAACTCATTTTAGTGCACAGATTTCCCAGGAGTGTGTTACTATAGCAGGCTTTGTTGAATATTCCCATTTGGGGATATTATAGTGGTATCAGAGCTTCTTTCTTGGCACAACCTGTGCTTTCATTGAAGAGCGAAAACCAAGATGGATTTATGAAAACATGAGCCTCTTACCGACAAAGAGAAGATATATCTAAATATAGGACATAGGAAATTTTATTACACCAATGATGATCAAGACAAGGGTAAAGCCCCTGAATTTGGAAGTGATAAAGAAGGAGAAGATTTTGCAAGAACTCTTTTGGTAGCCATGAAATATATTTCTATAGAGATAAAAGAGATGAGAATGGACAGGAACAAGGAGTCTCCTAAGAGATTTGATCCTATAGAAAGCTTTGGCATGTCTCACCATTGGAATGATCAACCAGTGAACGAGCCACAAGCTCCACAAGCTCCATAATGCTCTACTATGCCTACCTTCTTGGCTGTGGAGAGTGAAGGGCCTCAAGAATACTTTGAAGTATATGAGTCTCAAAATCAGAGATTCAAGGACCACTTGAGTTTTCAAGAGTTTTTTCACCTCAAGGATGAAGGAAGACTAAGGCATCAATATAGAGATGGTGGATTCATTCAGAATCATGATCGACATCACTCTATGGGAATATTATTTTTACCCAAGTTTGATGGGTCATCCAACATTTTTTCCAAAACATGGGTAGAAAATCTGGATATCTACTTTTAGTTGAACAAAGTCCCTGAGATGAAAGCCATCAAGATTGCAACGCTGCACTTTGAAGGTGAAGCACATAATTGGTGGTTCCATGGGTTGTCTACATTGGGCCATGCCAATGTGACTACCTATTCTGAATTCACTAGAATACTGTTGGAGAAGTTTGATAGAAAGGATCCAGAAGCACCTTTCATGAGCCTTACAAAGTTGAAGTAGTCAGGTAATGCAGAATCTTATATCTCTAAGTTCCTGAGATTATCTGTTATGGTTCCTGATTTTTCTACAGCAAGCAGGGTGTACATGTTCATCGATGGATTGGATGAACCTCTGCATGGGTTGGTTAAATATACCAAGCCCATCACTTTGCATGATGCCATTGAGAGGGCTAAAGACCTTCAAGGTGACTTGCCAAAAGCAAAGGCAAATTTTCAGAACAAGGCCCCTTACCTTTCTAAAGGGAGGGAAGAGAAAGTAGCTCCTTCCAAGGAGAGCTCATTTAAGAAGCCTCTTGATATTGAAGTCTAGAGGGAGCTAAGGAATAAGAGGCTATGTTTCACTTTCCAAGAGTCATGGGCACCTGGACATAGATGTGCTGCTGGGAAAGCACACTACATAAAAGTCTTCTCAGATTTTGAGGAGGAAGAAGCAGATGATGAACCAAGGGGAGGTCACAGCGCTGACAATGTTGAAGGAGATCCAACACCATCTGGATATGGAAATGGAGCATTTTATCCAATAGGAGTAACTCTTGAATCTTTGAGAGGAGTACCCAAGTACTTGACCTTAAGAGTTCAAGGTTCAATCATGAATCAAAGGGTTTTTGTATTGATTGACAGTGGGGCAACCCACAACTTTATTGATGCTCATATTGTGCAGAGGAGGGCAATAAAAACTAATACTTTTGAGGCATTCTCTGTTTTGGTCCTAGAAGATAGAACAATGCAATGCATTATGTCCCATCACTTTCAGTCACTATGGGATCCTACACTTTGGTGGATCACATTTTTGTAGTTGACATACCAGACACCAATATCATTTTGGGTATTCAATGGTTGATTACATTGGGGAAAGTCACCACTGATTGGAAGGCTCTGCAAATGAAATGGGTGGACATGAAGGGTGGTGAACCTCAAATGATCCAAGGCATGCATACTTACCCCTCACCTAGCACTTCCACACAGACAATAGAGATGGATTTCCAGAGTGGAAGAAAGGACCTCACAGTCCCTTCTCTTATGTTGATGATATTTCTGCATGGGACATTCTTATCTAGTGGAAAACCACTTGGGAGGCCACCAGATTCAGATATTGTGGGGAAGGCCTCACAAAGTGCTGCTCCAAAATTAGATCCAGGAGGGATCGGAGCAATGGAAGATCAAGCTACAACGCTGGGAGGCTTGGGACAACTCAAGAATAAGGGGAACCTTCTTCCTTTATCACTACCACCCCATCTCATTTCTGGATCTACGTTGTGGGAGGAGAAGAATTGGAGGATCAGCCTTCCAACACACACCTTTGGCATGGGATATGTCAAAGAGGAGATCAGCAACATGACAGACATTCTTGTGGATGTATCATCAACACTGTAATTATTGAATAGTGTAGATTTGTATTGGAAATCTAAACTTATTGTAGAGTATTCCAAAGATCTCCACACATGTATGATACTGGATGACATGCAAAAAAAATACAGTTTCTTAGTCCAAGGGGGAGTCATCTATCATCATTGTAGGGTCTTCTTGTCTAGAGCTTCCAAGCTTAAGAAGAAGATACTACAAGGAGCACAGAAAGAGTTATTTTTCAGCCACATGCAGTCAATGAAGATCTACACCCTAATCATGAGGAGCTTTAATTGGGAAGGCTTTAAAGGGGAGCTACATCAGCACTTTCAAGAGTGCTTGATCTATGTTGATTTGGTGCAGCCAAGGGACTCTATGCAAGATTCATTTCAGTCATCTCTTCCTTCTTTTGAAAGAGGAGGGAGCCCATGTACAACTCCATGTGTATAAGGAACTGATCATGTCAAGCAAGTTTCATTTTCTGATTCATCACATTCTTTTACCATTTTTTTGCAGGCCATGACTCTTAAAGGGAGTGATACATCATAAAGATCTCATGGCATTTTTTGGCCAATAAAATTTCTGAACATGGCCACTCCCTTGTTGTGCAAAGGGAGATTCCTTTTCATGATGGGTGCTTCCCAAAGGCACCAAACATATCTTACATCTTCAGCCATGTTAAGAT
This sequence comes from Pinus albicaulis, assembly GCA_034641835.2. Classification (NCBI taxonomy): domain Eukaryota; kingdom Viridiplantae; phylum Streptophyta; class Pinopsida; order Pinales; family Pinaceae; genus Pinus; species Pinus albicaulis. The sequence goes on from CM076578.1 coordinate 1,623,241,676, forward strand.
GACTTATGCCGTAAATAATTGGTGGGGAGGCCACTTACCACACCTTGATCTAATGCAGGCAGGAGATGTGCTACGCTGGTATCACATGTGGGATTTTGATCCACCTCCTCATGCTCAAATTTCTGTTTGTATATATGTGATTATGCTTCCATACTTGGATGATATAGTTATGCTATTTATGGGACTGTATGGAGGGAGGATGGGTATTTTGTATGTACCACATGGAATGGAACTCCTCTATGTACCTGTAATGTTCCAAATTAGGAACATCTACACAATTGGGGATATCTCAAGATATTACCAATGTGGATATCAGCAATACATAAACATGAGCTAGAAAATAGCAGTGAATGCATTAAAACCAAAATGACGGAAGATCCACATGACCATTATATTAGATTATAGCAGCAACAAATGTATACAAGATATTCAGGAAATGATCTCTCAAGTTAGGAAATGCAGCCTCAATGAAACATATACATGGAAAATGGAGAAATACTACTATACAAGAGAAGCCTTGGCTCTGACTGCGCAATCCTTGAAGGAAAAATTCTACAAAATATCAATAACATGTAGATATGATAATATATAGCTCAAATAATAAGGGGAGAGCAATATGTCAACCCCTGGAAACATACAATACACATTCCTAGAAAGGATTGGCTGGAATAAGTACAAATGGAAAATCTGCAGAAATGTCGGAGTTTTTGGGCAGCAGCTGCAACTCAAAATTGGGAATGGATGTAGATAGATGATGATGCTGCAATATATGGTTGAATCTGATCCAAAGGCTCTCTAGAGTGAAAGGTTGATCCTCTCACCTAATATCTTACCCTCCAAACATGTGGAGCAAGTCCCCATTGCTAATACACTCAGAAATAACGCAGTCTAGAGAAGGGACAGTGTTGTTGGGGAAGAGAAATGCTTGGCCTGATTCCAATGATCTGCAATATTCTCCTATATCTCCCTCACTAACCTCCTAGAGGAATAGAATCTCCCTCCTCTGATAGATGAGCCAAGGAAATGGTGTATGGTGTCCTCCACTGCAACTCCCCAGCAACACTGTGTTATACTTGAGCAGAAATAACGCAGTAACTAAAAGGAGAAGCTTTGGCCTTGAGCCAAGAGATATGGAGAATGAAGAAAAATCGTTAAAGAGGCCCCTCAAGAAGGATTAGGGGTCCTAAATAGGAATTCCACGACAATTCTTGCTAAACAGCAAAGAATGCACAATTGTCAGCATAGACAATGAGATCAATCATCCATAACATGAGAAACAATAGTTGCCTTGCCCTCCTTTAAACAAGTGGAAGATCTCTCTCCATGGGCCCCATCCCTTAGGGTTTCCTCCACCAAATATCCTCTTCCTCATTCACACTGCGTTGTCTTCCAATGTAAGCCACTCCTCCTATAGCAGCATTGTTGACTTGGTCAAACCTGACCTTGTCTTCATGTATTTTCCCCTTTTCACACTTGAGGGTGAAAAATTAAACTAATCTGGTGATCCCTTTCACATTATGAGGGATTTTATTCATGTATTCAATAAGAATGGGTTCCCTTACCCATTTATTAATCTGTTAGGTGATAAAAGAAAAATTTTAATATTCCATTTAGCTATGAGCTAAAATGGGAACATTACAGTCCTCCCCTCCCAAATGTTTATTGTCCTCAAGCAACTGTAAGGATAGAACTGAAGAATCTCCTCCTAAGACATGGAGTCTGAAATATGTTGAGGAGCACAGTCCTCATGTATATCCTCCATCCCCCAAGCAATCATCCATACAAAGTGAGTTGCCTCCCAACATGGCAACTCCTGACAATCATCTTCCACGTTTGGCTCCTGTAATATAGGTGGGATAAAATTTTTATCATGGTAGACAAAATAGCCTACCCCATGCTGTCCTCCTCTCCACTTAGGATAAGTGTAGAGTATATGTTGATCTTTGGCTGCAATAAAGTTTCCCTCGAGTGGCAAGATGAAGACTAGACCTCCAAGGGTCTCTTCCCAAGTGTTATAAAACATGTTGTTCCAAATCACCACATATGTGATGAGTTGGAATTGACCATCATATGGCATCAAATCAATCATATGGCTCACCTCAAATGGAAACAAATGTTTTTCTATAGTGGCCACATGTCCTCTCATGCTCCCAATAGAACATGCAATGCAAATAATGTGGGAGATCTCTCCCCCAAGGGACACATCCAACCAATGTAACATTCCCACAATCATGCTCTCAACAAATACAAAGACAATATAAACATAATGAAACATTATGAGAACCATGCTTGCTGTCATGTGGGGCAAGGGAGAAGGAAAAATGTCCCTTAATTGTAACAAATGCAATTTTTCCCTCAACTGCAAAAGAGTGTGACAAAAATTGTGGCCTCTTAACCACTTGCTTGTTGTCCTACTCTCCTCAAATGTATGGAGAAAGTGGATGATATATGGTGCAAGGTGAGTAGGTCCTCCAAAATACATTTCCTCCCCAAGTCCTCCTAGGGAGTGGTTATCAATAGTGCTCATGGCCTCAATTAGACCATGGGGTGTAGAAATAAGAATGCTCCTCCTTGGAGCAATATCCTGTACATATATGGTTAAGGGATGAATATACAAATCATCATGAAAATAAAAAATACCCTTACCATAAGTTCTGTGTATGCAAATGGAGTGGCTCAAAAATGAGTCTCCTCTCACCCTCAAAGAGAAAATAGGTGGTTGTGCTAACTCCTCCAAAGAGTTATGTATCTCCTCCATCTGCACATGTTCTATGCTGATCTGTCAATACCATGTAAGCAAGATGATCCTAGGAATACTCCACCAAAAACCTGGAGTTCCAACATGGATCTATCCTCCATAGTGACAATGCTGGTGATTACCCATGAAGGACATCTGTCATATGGTTATCTCCCAAGGTCTCCTCTCCTCTGATATCAATCAATGGTGCCTCATCATGTGAAGCATCCCTCCTCCTCTGCTAGTCTAGTGGCCTCCCCGGTAAAATGTGTCCATGCAATGAGACATCCTCAATAAGAGATGACTGAATATATGAATGGAGAGAGCTCTCCATGCTTCCATTTTGAAATCCAATCACCTTCTCAGGTGTATCTAACTCCAGAAACGAATAGGGATGAGTACTCCTCATCTCATGATGCTGGGTCTTCTCCTTATCTCCTCCTTGTTTTTCCAAGGTTCCACACCTCTTCAACAATGGCACATGTAAAACATGAGTTGTGCCTTGATCTCCATACATGATATCCTGGGGACTTACTTGCAAAGATGCAATAATCCCTCTACCTGGAGCAAGAGATCCTCCTTCCTCTAAATGAGGCACTAGATAGTCTCTAGGTGGCACAACATTGTTGCCCTCAGCTTCCTCAAAATACATGGGCAATCCTCCAAAAATGTTGCTGCAAATATGGAATATCTCCCAAGGTGGAAGTAATTCCCGATCATCAAAGGTCAAGGAGTATCCCCTTTTCACCATGGTAGTGCCATCCCCTACTCCTACAACATCATACAAGAAATGAGAGAAAATCTGCCCTTGCTCTACAAGGTACAACCCAAGAAACAAAAGTTCTTACTGCTTACTCATGCTCTCATCATACAAGACATGTGATGAAGACATAGTGAATGTTGCATCATCACTATGCATCCATACTCTTTTTTGTTCCATGATGCTAGCATCCTGCCACATCTTCTCCATCCTCATACCCTTGGAAAGAGTGTATGCCAAGTGATGGCCAAACTCCTTCAAGAGTAACCAGCACAGTCAAGCCTCCTATTACCGAGTATCATAAATATTCAAGTAGCTCACCAGCTCCTTTCTCATCATCCACTCAAATAGTTGTCGATGTCTCCTTCCTTCCTTGACCTTGGTACTCCTCCCATAAGGGCTACCATCATCCCAAATCAAACTCCTGCATTTCATGCGATATTGAAATGCAATATTCCCGAGGATCAATTTGACCCTATCAGGATCCAAATAGGTGGTAGGAAAAAACCTCCCATCATGATGTGCATGGCTCAAGGAATGTCAAACACAGTCATGAGAGATGTTACGCATACGAAGATGTCCTCCATCTACAATCTATTCCTGTGATAGGGGAAGAACCTCCTCAAACTGTTGAGGAATCTTGCACTCCATGATGTGTGGGAGTGCACCTCCATTGAAATCTCTCCTTGAGATCTCCTCCTCATGCATGGTCCTCCAAAACCCAAGTGGCCTTGGATCTTCTGCCAGTATAATTCTCTCTTTGAGCTATGGCATTCTCATTGAGAGAGTGTCATCTAGAGAGGAGAAAGAGTTTCTTATCTCCATATGTCTACTCCTTCTCATTATTTCCTCCATGGCTTCCTCAATGAAGCTATACTTTGAGTGCTCACATGAGGAATGGCTCCTCTTTCCTCCATCATAGCTCTTGTGCAACGCAGTGCTATTCTGCTACTCTTGGTCAACTATATGCAATGATATTGACCCATCCAAATTTTTTGCTAAAATGACGAAAGATGGATTTTTAATCATAACTTGGTGAAATGTGGAAGCCCTTTGCAGGGTTGCAAGAGTTTCCTCCTCATAAGTGTTGGCCTCCCAAACTGTTGAAGATGAAGGTTGCTTCTCCATGGGTTCAACAGCACTGGTACATGCCTCATTAGCTGGGCGTGAGGGATCCTCCCTCCTTTTTCCAAACCTTCTGATCAATCTTTGAAAAAACTCAGGAAGAGTTGAAACCCTTGCATAGTTTAGATGGTTGATCAACCAATCATTTGCTTCACCTTAAAGGTGTAGTGCTGCAACTTCTACAACTTCTATGTCTACTACAATATGTAGTAGGAAGAAAGCCTCTAGCTTCTTCACCCAAACCTATGTTGCACATGTGAGTGATCGATCAAATGTGTACAATAGAAATATATTGCCTCTCATCATCCCATAGCTGTGGGATCTTCTTTCTTCCTTCTGCTGAATAAAGTGTGGAAAAGCTAGAGTCTCTTGGAAGGCTCTAGGTTTAGCTCAATATTCAGCAAGGTACTCACTTATAATTTTGAATTCCAAGTGTTCTTCATGCTTCTGGTCTTCTTCTCTGTGAGAGTACGAAGTGCATGGTCCTTCCTCTTCTCCTTCTTCACTCTTCTTGAAATCCTTGGAGAGGTCTCCTCTGGATCTGAAAATAGATGAGAGTAAACTCATATTCTTCATCATCTTGATCTTCTTTGGCTGAGACTCACAGGCTAAGCCAAAGATCATGCTTTGATACCATTGTAATGTTCCAAATTAGCAACATTTACACAATTGGCGATATCTCAAGATATTACCAATGTGGAGATCAGCAATACATAAACATGAGCTAGAAAATAGTAGTGAATGCATTAAAACCAAAATGATGGGAGATCCACATAACCATTATATTAGATTATAGCAGCAAAAAATGTATAAAATATCTTGAGGAAATGATCTCTCGAGCTAGGTAATGCAGCCTCAATGAAACATATACATGGAAAATGGCGAAATACTGCTAAACAAGAGAAGCCCTGGCTCTGACTGCGCAATCCTTGAAAGAGAACTTATACAAAATATAAATAAGATGTATATATGACAATATATAGCTCAAATAAGAAGGGGGGAGCAAGATATGGACCCCTAGAAACATACAATACACAATCCTTGAAAGGATTGGCTGGAATAAGTACAAAATGGCAAATCTGTAGAAATGCAGGAGTTGCTGGGCAGCAACTGCTACTCAAAACTAGGAATGGATGTAGATAGCTGATGATGCTGCAATATATGGCTGAATATCATCCAAAGGCTCTCTAGAGTTAAAGGCTTATCCTCTCGCCTAATATCTCACCCTCCAAACATGTGGAGCAAGTCCCCACTGCAAATACACTCAGAAATAATGCATTTTAGAGAAGGGACTGCGCTGTTGGGGAAGAGGAATGCTTGGCTTGATGCCAATGATTTGAAATAGACTCCAGGATCTCCCTCATTAACCTCCCAAAGGAATATAAGCTCCCTCCTTTGATAGATGAGCCAAGGAAATGGTGTATGGTGTCCTCCACTGCAACACCCCAGCAACACTGCGTTATACTTGAGCAGAAATAACACAGTAACTAAACGGAGAAGCTTTGGAATTGAGCCAAGAGATATGGAGAATGATGAAAAATACTTCAAGAGGCCCCTCAAGAAGGAGTAGGGATCCTAAATAGGAATTGCTCGGAAATTCTTGCTAAACAACAAAGAATGCACAATTGTTTGCATAGACACTGAGATCAATAATCCATATCATGAGAAACAATGGTTGCCTTGCCCTCCTTTTAAACAAGTGGAATCTCTCTCTTGATGGGCCCCATCCCTTATGGTTTCCTCCACCAAATATCCTCTTCCTCATTCATACTATGTTGTCTTCCAAAGTAAGACATTCCTCCTATGGCAGCGTTTTTGACTTGGTCAAACTTGACCTTGTCTTCATGCATTTGCCCCTTTTCACACTTGAGGGCGAAAAATAAAGCTACTCTGATGATACCTTTCACATTATGAGGGATTTAATTCATGTATTCAATAAGAATGGTTTCCCTTACCCATTTATTAAGATTCTAGGAAATAAAACCAAAATTTTAATATTCCATTTAGCTATGAGTAAAATTGGGAACATTATAGTCCTCCCCTTCCAAATGTTGCTTGTCCTCAAGAAACTGCAAGGATAGAACTGAATAATATCCACCTAAGGCATGGAGTCTGAAATATGTTGAGGAGAATCTTCCTCATGTAGGTCCTCCATCCCCAAAGCAATCATCCATACAAAGTGAGTTACCTCCCAACATGGCAACTCCTGATAATCGTCTTCTACCTTTGGCTCCTGCAATATAGGTGGGCTGAAAATCTGATCATGGTAGACAAAATAGCCTACCCCACTCTGTCCTCATCTCCACTTAGGATAACTGTAGAGTATATGTTGATCTCGGGCTGCAATAAAGTTTCCCTCCAGTGGCAAGATGAAGAATAGACCTCCAAGGGTCTCTTCCCAAGCGTTATAAAAAATGTTGTCCCAAATCACCTCATATGTGATGTGTTGGAAGTCACCATCATATGGCATCAAATCAATCATATGGCTCACCTCAAATGGAAACAATTTTTTTGCTGTAGTGGCCACATGTCTTCTCATGCTTCCATTAGAACATGAAATGCAAATAATGTGGGAGATCTCTCCCCCAAGGGACACATCCAACCAATGTAACATTCCCACAATCATTCTCTCAACAAATACAAAGATAATAGAAAAATAATGAAACATAATGAGAACCATTCTTGATGTCAAGTGGGGCAAGGGAGAAGGAAAAAGGTCCCTCAATTGTAACCAATGCAGTTTGTCCCTCAACTGCAAAAGAGTGTGACAAAAAGTGTGGCCTCTCAACCTCTTGCTTGTTGTCCTACTCTCATCAAATGTATGGAGAAAGTGGATGATATATGGTGCAAGGTGAGTAGGTCCGCAAAAATACATTTCCTCCCCAAGTCCTCCTAGGGAGTGGTTATCAATAGTGCTTATGGCCTCAATTATACCATAGGGTCTAGAAAGAAGAATGCTCCTCCTTGGAGCAATATCCTGTACATATATGGTTAAGGGATGAATATACAAATCATCATGAAAATAAACAATACCCTTACCACAAGTTCTGTGTATTCAAATGGAGTGGCTCAAAAATGAGTCTCCTCTCACCCTCAAAGAGAAAAGAGGTGGTTGTGCTAACTCCTCCAAAGAGTTATGTATCTCCTCCATCTGCACATGATCTATGTTGTTCTGTCAATATCATGCAAGCAAGATGATCCTAGGAATACTCCACCAACAACCTGGAGTTCCAACATGGATCTATCCTCCATAGTGACAGTGCTGGTGATTATCCATGAAGGACATTTTTCATATGGTTATCTCCCAAGGTCTCCACTCCTCTGAGATCAATGAATGGTGTCTCATCATGTGAAGCATCCCTCCTCCTATGCTGGTCTAGTGGTCTCGTCCGCAAAAAGTCTCCATGAAATAAGACATCCTCAACAAGAGATGATTGAATATATGACTGGAGACATCTCTCCATGCTTCCATTGCGCAATCCAATCACCTTCTCAGGTGTATCAACCTCTAGAAATGAATAGGGATGAGTACTCCTCATCTCATGATATTGGGTCTTCTCCTTATCTCCTCCTTGTTTTTCCAAGGTTCCACACCTCTTCAACAATGGCACATGTAAGACGTTAGTTGTACCTTGATCTCCATACATGAGATCCCCGAGACTTCCTTGCAAAGATGAAAGAATCCCTCTACGTGGAGCAAGAGCTCCTCATTTCTCTACATGAGGCACTAGATAGTCTTTAGGTGGCACAATGTTGTTGCCCTCAGCTTCCTCAAAATAGATGGGAAATCCTCCAGTAATAATGCTACAAATATGGAATCTCTCCTAAGGTGGAAGTAATTCTTGATCATCAAAGTTCAAGGAGTACCCCCTTTTCACCATGGTAGTGCCATGCCCTACTCCTAGAACATCATACAAGAAATGAGAGCAAATTTTTCCTTGCTCTCCAAGGTACAACCCAAGCAACAAAAGTTCTTGTTGCTTCCTCATGCTCTCATCATACAACACATGTGATGAAGACATAGTGAGTGTTGCATCATCACTATGCATCCGTACTCTTTGCTGCTCCATGATGCCAGCATCCTGCCACATATTCTCCATCCTCATACCCTTGGAAAGAGTGTCTGGCAAGTGATGGCCAAAATCCTTCAAGAGTAACCAACACAGCCAAGCCTCCTAAGCTTGGTATCATAAATCTACATGTAGCTCACCAGCTCCTTGCTCATCATCCACTCAAACAGTTGTGTATGTCTCCTTCCTTCCTTCATCTTCGTACTCTTTCCATGAGGGCTACCATCATCCAAAATCAAACTCCTGCATTTCATGGGATCTTGAAATGAAATCTTCTTGAGGATAAATTTGACCCTATGAGGATCCAAATAGGTGGTAGGAAAAAACCTCCCATCATGATGTGCATGGCTTAAGAAATGTCCAACACAGTCATGAGAGATGTTACCCATCCGAATATGTCCTCCATCTACTATCTATTCCTGTGATAGGGGAAGAACATCCTCAAACTGTTGAAGAACCTACACTCCATGATGTGTGGGAGTGCACCTCCATTTAAATCCCTCCTTGAGATCTCCTCCTCATGCATTGTCCCCCAAAACCCAAGTGGCCTTGGATCTGCTTCCAGTAGAAGTATCTCTTTGAGCTGTGGCATGCTCATTGAGAGAGTGTCATCTAGAGAGGAGAAAGAGTTTCTTATCTCCAGATGTCTACTCCTTCTCACTGTTTCCTCCATGGATTCTTGAATGAAGCTATACTTTGAGTGCTCACATGACGAATGGCTCCTCTTTCCTCCATCATTGCTCTTGTGCAGCGCAGTGCTATTCTGCTGCTCTAGGTCAATTGTATGCAATGATATAGAAACATCCAAAGTGTTTGCTAAAATGACAAAAGATGGATTTTTAATCATACCTCGGTGAAATGTAGAAGCTCTTTGCAGGGCTGCAAGAGCTTCCTCCTCATAGGTGTTGGCCTCCAAAACTGTTGAAGATGAAGGCTGCTCCTCCATGGGCTCAACAGCGTTGGTACATAACTTATTACCTGGGGGTGAGGGTTCCTACCACCTTTTTCCAAACCTTCTGATCAATCTTTGAGAAAACTCAGGAAGAGTTGAAACACTTGCACAATTTAGATGGTTTATCCACCAATAATTTGCTTCACCTTCAAGGTGAAACGCTGCAACTTCTACAACCTCTTTGTCTACTACAGGATGTAGCAGGAAGAAATCCTATAGCTTCTTCACCCAAACCTCTGTTTCAAATATGAGTGATCCATCAAATGTGGACAATAGAAGTCTATTGCCTCTCATCATCCCATAGCTGTGGGAACTTCTTTCTTCCTTCTACTGAATAAAGTGTGCAAAAGCTAGAGTCTCTTGGAAGGCTCTAGGTTTAGCTTGGTATTCAGTAAGGAACTCACTCATAATTTTTAATTCCAAGTGTTATTCATGCTTCTGGTCTTCTTCTCTGTGAGAGTTGGAAGTGCATGGTTCTTCCTCTTCTCCTTCTTCACTCTTCTTGACCTCCTTGGAGAGGTCTCCTCTGGATCTGAAAATAGATGAAAGTAAATTCATCTTCTTCATAATCTTGATCTTCTTTGGCTGAGACTCATAGGCTGAGCCAAAGATCATTCTTTGATACCACTATAATGTTCCAAATTGGGAACATATACACAATTGGGGATATCTCAAGATATTACCAATGTGGAGATCAACAATACATAAACATGAGATGGAAAATAACAGTGAATGCATTAAAACAAAAATGTCGGAAGATCCACATAACCATTATATTAGATTATAGAAGCAACAAATGTATACAAGATATTGAGGAAATGATCTCTCAAGATAGGAAATGCAGCCTCAATGAAAAATATACATGGAAAATGGAGAAATACTGCTATACAAGAGAAGCCCTGGCTCTGACTGCATAATCCTTGAAGGAGAACTACTACAAAATATCAATAACATTTAGATATGACAATAGATAGCTCAAATAATAAGGGGGGAGAAAGATCTCAACCTCTGGTAACATACAATACACAATCCTTGAAAGGATTGGCTGGAATAAGTACAAAATGGAAAATCTGCAGAAATGTCGAAGTTGTTGCGCAGCAACTGCAACTCAAAACTGGGAATGGATGTAGATAGTTGATGATGCTGCAATAGATGGTTGAATCTCATCCAAAGGCTCTCTAGAGTGAAAGGATGATCCTCTCACCTAATATCTCACCCTCCAAACATGTGGAGCAAGTCCCCACAGAAAATACACTCAGAAATAACGCAGTCTAGAGAAGGGACTGCGCTATTAGGGAAGAGAAATGCTTGACCTGATGCCAATGATCTGAAATATGCTCCTGGATCTCCCTCACTAACCTCCCAAAGGAATAGAAGCTCCCTCCTTTGACAGATGAGGCAAGGAAATGGTCTATGGTGTCCTCCACTGCAACACCCCAGCAACACTGCATTATACTTGAGCAGAAATAATGCAGTAACTGAAAGGAGAAGATTTGGCCTTGAACAAAGACATATGGAGAATGAAGAAAAATCCTTCAAGAGGCCCCTCAAGAAGGAGTAGGGATCCTAAACAATAATTCCCTGGCAATTCTTTCTAAATAACAAAGAATTCACAATTATCTGCATAGACAATGAGATCAATAATCCATAGCATGAGAAACAATGGTTTCCTTGCCCTCCTTTTAAACAAGTGGAAGCTCTCTCTCCATCAGCCGCATCCCTTAGGGTTTCCTCCACCAAATATCCTCTTCCTCATTCACACTACGTTGTCTTCCAAAGTAAGCCACCACTCCTATGGCAGCACTGTTGACTTGGTCAAACCTGACCTTGTCTTCATGCATTTGCCCCTTTTCACACTTGAGGGTGAAAAATCAAGCTACTCTGATGATCCCTTCCACATTATGAGTGATTTTATTCATGTATTCAATAAGAATGGGTTCCCTTACCCATTTATTAAGCTACTAGGTGATAAAAGAAAAATTTTAATATTTCATTTAGCTATGACCTAAAATGGGAACATTACAGTACTCCATGCTACATGTTATAGAGAGAGCATTGCTCCAGCCATGCTTATTTCTGTTGAATTTTTCACTCCTTGTGGGATGGGTTATGCACATTTTATGATGACTTTGTAGGAACAATTAATGATGGGTTGGATTGGTGGACACTTAGCTTGTGAGGAGAGCTTGATCTTTTAAGGTGTCATCAACGAAGGAAGAGAAGTGTTGCAACACTCACCCTATCAGTTGCTTGAGGACAAGAAACATTTTGGAGGGGAGGACTGTAATATTCCTACTTAGCCTAAGCTAAGAGGAATATACATTTTGTTTCATTTTCTGTTGCATGAATAAATGAATAAAGGAGGACATGTAAAACTCCTGAAAATAATGAATAAATCAATGCCCATGTGAACAGGGATAAATGTGGGCCATGTAAACAAAGCACTTGCAGGTGTGAATGGGTTTGAGCTATGAGACTGGGTCAACCTTGACCAAATCTACAGTGCAGTCTAGATTCAATGTACCTCATGGATGGACAATGTAGTTTTAGATGGAGGCTCCACATGTGAAAGGAGCTAATTCATTGAACTGGTTTAGGGTTTGACAAGACTTTCATCTTATAAAAGGAAGTGGAGTGCAACATGAGAGGGTTGTTGATTATATACATTTCTGAATATATTATCTAATTAGACATATGTCATTCTCTTTTTTTTAGGTGAGGATAATGCTACTTAGCGTTGGGTGTTCCTGAGTGGGAATCCCACCTCCTTCCTAGAGCAACTCTTAGAGGAGCATTTTTGGTCTTGTCCAATATCTGGCAACTGGCCAAGCTTCATCTTGCACTTACAATGCTAATCCTGTTTAGGATTGGTTTGTCCTTGTGATCTGCAACAAGTGGAGGATAGATATCTTCAGATCTATGCATCTCTAGCACCCCTTTTCACTGGGAGACTTTTCTATCCCTTTGACAAGAGTGTTATAGACCCTTGGAGCTTCAAATCCATATCTTGGCATCAGGAAAAAGCATAATTAGAGCCTACAATGTAGTCCCTCTTCCTAGACTGCGTTATTTGCAAAATCAGAGTTGCAGGGAGTTCTGGCATCATCTTGGAGGAGATCTTTCTAGTGATTGGATTCTTCCTTTCACTGTGGTGATCTGTGGATTGGCCATCCAATCCATGTTAGTTTAGATCTGATCTTCTATACATAATATGCTTCAGAAGTTTCTGAATATTAATCCAGATATAAAACTTAGATCTCAGATCTACTCACTGTTATTCATGTTTTTCTCAAATCCCCAAGGGGAGTGTATAAAGTAGCCTTTCTTGTATACAGATCTGAAATGGATCTATCATTTTGTGTATAGATCTGCTCTAGATTTGAGATGTAGTCAACTATTGCTTCAACCAATGAAAATAAAGTTGTCAAGCTTATTCCTCTATCTCTTATGGTTGTAGCACCTCATTTTGAGGGATTCTTCTTGTATTTTCTTTTCCCTTCTGTTATACACTGTATAAGCTGCATTGTAAATATATTTTGCTGATGTATAGCTGAAGAATGAATCTTCATGTTGGTATCATGCTCTCAAACAGTTGAACTACATTATTTCTGAAGAATTTTGTTACATATAGCTGGAGCCCCTCTCTTTGGGTGTGTTTTAGCTAGACTGGGTGGTGGGAGGTCTGTTTACCACACCTAGTTTGATTTGTTTTTGCTCTGCTTTTGGATATAGACACTAGATCCACTGATATAAGGGATCCAGGAGCTGTAAAATAATTTCAATGCATATATTTCCTAGGAGTGCATTATTACAGCAAGCGTTGCTGAATATTCCCATTTGGGCATATTACATCCTTAACGCTTGAGTAGCTCTAGGTGTTTCTGGATAAAATTATGATCCTCCCATGTAGAATCTTCAGTGGGTAAATTCTTCCACTTTATGTGATACTCTTAAATTGATCGATTTCGTAGCTGTCGAGTTCTTGTTTCTGTGACCGCTTCAAGTTCCAATATGATTTTTCCTTCCTCATTAAGTTCTATAAATATTGTTTGAACTGGAATATTTTTACCTATAACCTTCTTTAATCATGAAACATGGAAAACTGGATGTACTCACGAAGAAGCACAAAGATCCAATTTGTATGCCATAGTACCAATCTTTTGCAACACCTTGTAAGAACCATAGTACTTTGGCAATAATTTATTATCCTTCTTAGCTTGTTTGAGGCAAATTTTTTTGTATGGTTGTACCTGTAAAAATACCCAGTCTCCTACATCAAAAATTATCTCAATGTGATGTTGATCTCCCTATTGTTTCATTCGATTTTCTGTCAAATTTAGGTTATGCTTTAATAGTTAGAGAACTTCTTGTTGATGCTCGATGTGATCTTCCACTGCTTGAACCCTAGAATTTTCTCTTAAAGATGATTTGATGGACGGTGGATGATATCCATAAAGTTCCATAAATGCGGTCATTTTTGCTGCAGTATGGAAGGAACTTTTATACCACCATTCAGCGAGAGGTAATCACTTGACCCATTGTGTTTGTTTATCAGATACAAAATAACGAAGATATACTTCCAAATATTTATTCACTATCTTAGTTTGACCATCAGATTGAGGAAGATAAGATGAGCTATGAGCTAATTGAGTACCCGAACAAGAAAATAACTCCGTCCAAAAATTTCCATTAAAAATGGGATCTCTGTCACTCACAATAACCTTTGGGTTTCCATGTAGCTTTTGAATTGTGTCCATAAATGTAGTATCAACTGTACTTTCTTTAAATGGATAAGATAATGCACAAAAGTGTGCATACTTGGTAATTCTATCAACTACCACCATGATGACACTCTTTCCTTCGGACTTAGGTAAACCTGTGAAAAAATCCATTGAAATATCCTCCCAACGTTGACTTGGAATGGATAAACGTTGTAGAAAACTCGGGGTCTTAATTTTCCCAACTTTATTTTGCTGGAAAACCAAACATTCTGCCACAAAATTTTGAATATCATATTTAAGGCTATCCCAAAAAATTATTTCTTCACCCTGTGGTAAGTTTTTAAAAATCCTGAGTGTCCTCCTAAAGGAGAAGTGTTCAATTTCAAAAGAATATTTTGTTTTAGTTAGGAATTATTACAAATATATAAGCGATATTTATACCATAAGGAATCATTTTTCCAACTAAATGTATCAGATGTACTAGGATCCTGCTGCAACTTTTGAATGAGTGTCCACACTTTTTTTTCCTTATTCCATTCATCCCTTGCTTCGCTTATCCAATCTGGTTGGATAATAGAAATGTCACAAAGCAATGCTTCCACCTCTTCATTATTTCTTGAGAGTGCATCTGCAACAACATTTAACTTCACTTTTTTGTAGATTATTTCAAAGTCATAACCTAACATCTTTGTGACCCATTTTTGTTGCTCTTCTGATGATATTATTTGTTCGAAAAAGTGTTTAAGACTATCATGATAATTTTTTACCTTGAAGTGTCTTCCCATTAGGTAAGGTCACCATTTCTTTAGTGCATGTAGTATTGCTAACATTTACTTCAAATAAATAGCTTTCTGTAAATACTTTCCTTTGATTGGACGACTTTCAAAATAAATGGGTCTTCCTTCTTACATTAAAACAACACCAATTCCATTTCCTGAGGCATCACATTCCACAATAAAGGTTTTTTTGAAGTCTGGCGTAGCTAAGACCGGAGCTAGGCACATTTCCTCTTTAAGATGTTCAAAGGCCTTAGTTGCTTCAGGAATCCATGAAAATGCATCTTTATTCAATAATGTTGTTAGAGGTGCTGTTATTCTCCCATAATTCTTAACAAACTTGTGATAATACCTTATTAACCCAAGAAATACTTGCCACTTCTTTATGGTTGTGGGGAATTTCCATTCCTTAATGGCTTTAATTTTTTTAGGGTCTACCTTAACACCCTCGTGAGATACAATATGACACAAATATTACACCTCTTGTACTCCAAAGAAACGTTTTGATTTTTTTACAGATAATTGTTTCTCCTGCAATAGTTTGAGCACCCTGTCAACATGTTGAACATGATCCTTCCAAGACCTATTGTAGATTAGTATATCATCAAAAGTTACTAGCACAAATTTTCTAAGGAAGGGTTTGAAAATGGAATTCATCAACCCTTGAAATGTAGAAGGTGCATTGGTAAGGCCAAAAGGCATGAACGAAAATTCATAATGACCCCCATGAGTTCGAAATGTTGTTTTCATAATATCTTCAGTCTTCATTCTAATTTGATTATATCCTGTACAAAGATCCAACTTGGTAAAATAAATTGCTCCATGTACTTCATCCAATAATTCATCAATCACAGGAATGGGAAATTTATCTTTAATGGTGAGCTTATTGAGCTCCCCATAATCCGGACACATGCGCCATGATCCATCCTTATTGTGCACCAATACTACTGGAGTAGAGAAAGAACTATGACTAGGTTGAATTATACTAGCCTCTAACATTTCTGCAATTATACATTCAATTTTGCTCCTTTAGACATAAGGATATCTATAAGGCATGATGTTTGGAGGAACACTTCCTAGAATCAAATGAATAGCATGATCATGATCATGAATAGGTGGGAGTCCTTTGGGAGTTTTAAACACCTTGGAATGATTGCCCAAGACTTTTTGGAGATCTACAGAAATAGATGATTTTTATGTTGGAACTTCTAGCGAGCATAATTGGGTAGTTATGCCTCGTTGTTCTTTCTTTAGAAGGATTTTCATGACATTAGAGCTTATTATATTTCTCGGCTTCCCTACAATACCCCGTAATTTGACTTCCTTTCCTTCTGAAAAAAAATTCAAAAAAAGTTCTTGAAAATTAAAATCTACCATCCCCAAATATTGTAACGACTGTACTCATAGTACAACATAAACACCTCCCATAGGAATGGAAAGCATTGGAATATTCAATACACATTCATGCATGGTTAGCTTGATATTATGGAATTTTCCAGAGAAATTTATAGTTCCTCCATTTGCAACCATCGCTTGACATTCTAGTGCTGGGTATAGGAAACAATTCAATTCCTTGGCTACCTTACAATGAATAAAATTATGGGTACTATCTGAATCAATCAACTCTATTACCTTTTTATTCTTGATATGTCCTATCTTGAGAGTTTGAGGAGTGGTAATTCTTGCCAATGCATTACACAATACGGCCGGACTCATTTCTTCCTCTTCTAGTTTTGGTTCCTCATGTATGTCCTCTTCTTTTGAAGATTCTTGTTCATTTTCTTCTTCCTCTTCACAATCTATGTAAAATAATTTATTCTCAGCACACTTATGACCTTTAGTGTATTCTCTATCACAACTGTAGCAAAGCCCTTTTGCTCTTTTTTCTTCCAATTTTTGTGGTGCCAACCTTGTAGGTTGTGGCAGTCTAGGAGTAGCAACACTTCCATATTTATATATGTGAGTGGTAGGCTTACTTGTCACCATAATTTTACATTCAATTTTTCTTGCCAACCTGAATGCCTTTTCCAATGAATTAGGTTCCCAAACGCGAACTTCATGTTGGATGTTATCCTTTAAAGTCCCTATGAAGACATCAATCCTGTGTTCCTCTGGAATATGAGTTACCCTTATATTCAATTTTTGGAAGTCCTCAATGTGCTCCACCACTAAACCCTTTTGTCTAAGATTTATCAATTGGCTAAAGAAGGTGTTGCTTTTTGTATCCTGTTAATGTGCTATCATTTCCTCTGTAAAAATTGACCAAGTGACATTTTTTTTTCAAGAAGAAAGCCATCGATACCATACAAATGTATTTTTTTCTAAATGTAAAGTTGCAATGTGCACCTTTTATGTGTTTTGCACATTATTGAGATCAAAATATTGCTCCATCCGTAGTATCCATGTTACAGGATCCTTGCCATAAATCTTCCTCATATCCATCGTTGGAATATGGTGGTTCTTCCATCCAACATTAGAGTTTATGAAATCACGATTAACATTTATTTTGTTCTCATCATGAGTTTCCTCTACTATATTTTTTCCATTAGGAAACATTTCTTGTATCAACTTTGCCAAACCTTCGATGTCTACTTTTAGATCATTCTTCATGTTTTCCATGTTGACTTTCATTTTTTCATCGATCTTAGCTTCCATGTCATCCATCTTAGCTTCCATGCCCACTTCCATGCCATCCATCTTAGCTTACAAACCATTCATCTTAGCTTCCATGTCTTTCCTCAAACCATCCATCTTAGTTTCAACGCCTTTCTTCAAAATTTCCATTTCAGTTTTTGTTGCTCATTACGATAGTGAAATTTAGTACACTTGCTCTTGTAATTTTGATATACCATGTTGTGTTTCTTCATCTTCATGACTCATAGTAGAGCCTTTTGAAGTATTAATGGGTGTTGAATTCTTTTTAGGGGGAATTTTAGAACCCAATACTGATATCTATTCTTCAATAATCCCTTGGAATAAATTCAAACAAATTTTTTTCAAATGAGACTTATGTAGTTCGAAAACAATACACACCTTTTTCTTTCTTTTGAGGAGCTTGATATTGAAACTGAATTATCTTTGTGATTTTGATTCTTCAATATCTTAAATTTGGCCTTGAAGTAGCCCTATAAATCTTCTTTTGAATTCCATAGGTCTTACCTGATTTGGATTATTCAAGGCAAAGTTATGCCCAATATCCCACGATGACCTGATTATGGACTGTTTCAGTAGAGAGAACTTGTACGACTTACCACGTGTCACTATTTCCTCCTTTGGCTCTGAAATTGATATATCGAAAACCAAAGTCCTTGTAATTTTGGCCACTTTTTATAGAATCCCAATCTGTTGCTCAGAGAGAGAGTTATGATGTGTTTCCCATGGTCACCTCTTTGAGATGAAATTCGGGATCCTGAAACAATCATAGCTTCCACAGATCATACCTCCAAAACCATTGCGAACCAAGATCTAAAATTTTTACAGGAGATTCCTCAGGATTGCAGATTTTTACTATAAACACTTCAACTTCTGAAACTTCGTATAGGAAAATTTATAGCAAAAATTCCACGTTGACCTATTTTTGTTGCAATTTGGGAGCCTGAAAAAAGCCTAACTTCCCCAGATCATATCTCTGGAAATGTTGCGAACCAAGATCTGAAATTTTTACAGGAGGGTCCCCAAGAGCTTGGCTTTATGTTATAATAATTTCATCTTTTGAACCTTCATATAAAAAACTTTATTGTGAAAATTCCACGACGACCTGTTTGGAGCAGCGAAACCCTAGAATCCAAAGCTCTGATACCAAATGTTATGAAACCAAATCCAAAAATAGAAGAAAAGAGACATAAATGCCTTATAAATCAACCACTTTGAGGGGTAAATCTCCAATACATTACATAAATGAACAATCCTTAGATGATACAAATTACCAAAACCTCCTTCTATATATAGGAGTCCATGGGCCCACAATATAATCCTAGCCGACCTAACAATAACAATGTAAGGGCATGATAATAACAATATTGGGGTTACAGGGGTACAAAAATAATAATAAGGGGGCTAAAATAATAAAAAATAAGGGACTAAACTAGTAATATATGGACCTAACAAAATACAAGTTGAAAAAGTAGTTCTATTATTTTATTATTTTTTAATCTTTTTACCTTTTTACTCTAAAAGTGGTGAATCATCCCACATGGTTGACATCTTCATCTTGAATCCTATTGGTTGTTATAAAATTTATTTTAGTTGTACATTTTTCTTAGGAAACCCATTTTACACCTCAAAATTCCCCTAATAGAAGCTACTGACTTGACACCGGAGGGGATAGGGAACAATATGACTGGAGCCCAAAATGTGCGACACGAGAGAGGGACAAAGTAATGAAGGATGGAGAAATATAGTAGGATACAAAGGGACTCAGGATAGATTCCATGGATGCGATGATGACTTAACTCGGATGCTCTAAACAAGGGAGACTTGATGATGCTGCCACACAGAACAGGCCCGGTGGGGACCATAAAAACATGAGTAAAAGATGGTTACTCACGATGAAAAAAGACATGAGCATGGACAAGTATGAAGGAAAAGTGGTGCCCCAAGTACAAGTGTTGTAAGTGAAGAAATTTTATTTTGAGAGTGGTTAAGTGACCCTTCCCGGAAAATATGTGTCTAGGTGAAGCATCAAATCACAAAAAATAAAGGATACCCATTTGAGAGCTCAGTGAGAGCTTTCACATGGTGCTAATGGTTTTTCAAACTGATCTAGAGTTTGGTCACAACTGGCGAAATAAAAATATGCAGTTTCTCTTTTCATAAGGAATTTTACCTCCAATTTGATTCATTTTCAAGTGTAGCTATTGTGAATGTAGAGAGGAGAAAAGGCCCTAAATCTTGTGGCGATTGTAGTAGACCAACCAACTGTTGGAATCAAGGTCCGTCATTTATAGGTAAGCGGCCTAACCATACTCGTTCAACTTAGTGGACTATATTTTTAGATTAGGCACCCAGAGCTCAGGAACAGGCTGGGTCACACTTTTTGGAGTCTGTTCTATGACTTGGGTAGTAGGTACTGGGCAAAAAACTATGACCTACCCCAGGAAATGACCTGAAATGTGTGACTTGTTAGAGAAATGGTGTTTCAGTGTTGTTTTTGGCTGAGAGCTGGGTTTTTATGGTTGAGCAGCATAGGTTCCCCCAAGAATGTCATGTTCATGTCAAAATGTATATAGAAAAGGGGAATCTAAACACATTTTTCTGATGTGGTGCACCATTTTTTTTTGTTATGGTTATGCACTTTGAGAAAGGGAATGGAGGATTATCAATCTCTTTTGGTACTACATATATGAAGCAAATGGACTAAGTTTTTGGGTTGGCGTACATGGTGTCACTATCCCAAAGAGTGGATTTTGAGATAATGAATTGGTGCTCTCCTACAAAACCCACAGGTTGGTAATAATAATGTCTAAGGGACTGGATTGCTAATGTAAGAGGAAGGAATGGGAAGGGTAATCATCCCTTTAGTGATCTGAAGTGATATGGGACTCTAGAGGTTCTTCTAAATAGGGAAGAATGATGTTACTAGAGTTGACATGACCAGATGCACTATGAAAGTTGTGGAGAATTGCTTCTCCTGGACTCGCAAATATGGGTGCCCCATTACCAAAACATTGTGTGTCAATGTAATGAAAACAAGGTGTATGTGGTTCGAATGTATGGTTTCGATGTAGTGGGGGATAGATAAAGTAAGGGGTGGTGATTTCTTCCATAATGTCATCATCGTAATAGAATATGGGTTGACTGGTGAAAGAAAAACCACGTGAAATGGTGAAGCTACCTGAATCATCATCATGAGAAGAAACGTTCACATGCGCATCATCACACAGGGTGACTGAAGAAAATGTAGATGAAGTATCAACTGATGTTGAACCCAATGTGTTCACTAAAGGGAGGTCAAGTGAAACATAAAGGGAAGTCCTATAGGGGTCTTCCACCGTGGGTGTCATAGATGATGATAGGAAGGAAATCGTGGTCGAAGGCTCCATCATCTTCACATCAAGAGGGGGATTTCAATGGGAGAATTCATGTCCTATAGTTCTTCCAAAGAAAAACATGCAAATAAGGGAGAGGTGGACTCCTTGCATTGGGCCTCGAATTGGCGGACTGCTTCCAAAGAGGTGTAGTAGTTTTCGAGGTGGGGATATAGGTGAGTGTAGTGGCCATGGAAATCACACAAAGCACAATGATGATTTGTGTGAAAATTATTGAGTTTCTTGGTTGAATCAGGTAAGGTGAGATGGACCTCTGGGATATTAGACTCAGGAAATGCTTTGTTGAGGATGGGCCTGGTACGAGGAAATTCAGGAGAAGTATGGGTGGCTTGATTTACAATATCACATAAAGAACACTGTTGGGTACGCTTTGGAGGCTGAGGAGGAGTAGGGGTCGTTTGGGTGGCCTTGTACTTAGGTGCCTTCTTGCAGGCTTTTTCCCCCTCACCTGAAGCTTTCACAATACGAGTAAGTTCCTATTGAGGTGACTGGGGCACATAAGCAAAAGGGGGGGTCATGGTGACCGGTTGGACTCGGGATCAAAGTAGTATAAGGTTTGGGCTGACCAGGTGGGATAGTTTCTGGTGGATCAATGTACCAGACTGGGATCCCCAGGGTCATGTTAGGAAGAGATAAGGTAGCCATAACAAGTACCGAAAAGACTCCAGGAGCGGGAGCTAGAAGCGGTATCTGACAGGAAGGGTAATGGCTAGGCAGGACAAGTCCAAGATGGTTAAGGCTAGGAGGAACTGTTAAAGGAGGGTAGATAGTCTTATGGATACCAACTTCAGATGAGGGGCCTTGAGGAGGGGGTCTTGAAGGCTGAGTGGAGGTGCTAGGACCAGGTTTCAGAGGGTGGGGCTGCTGACTAGTCGAACTAGTCTACTTAAGGTCAGACCGAGACAATTGCATCATGCAAACATTCGACGAGCTGGGATCAGAGATAGGAGGAGAAAGACTAGGGAATGAACCAAGAAAATAGGAGTATTTTTATACTCTGGGTGAAACACTAGTGAGAGGTTTGAATATTTGTTTATTGGCCACTGAAGAGATGATGGACTCAAGGGAGGTCTGAGACTTCGGTGCGTAATATGTCAACTTGTCGATGGTGACAATATTTCCATTATGAGGAAAGAAAATCTTACAGTGAATCACAGATGGGACTGCAGACATTTCATAAGTGTATCTATGATCCAATGGAATTTTGTAGTCTAAGGGGGCATCAATGAATTTGACATCAACAAAAACAATCTTACCTGCAAGAGTAATCAGACAATTGCGGGACATGACAAGGGCTAAGAAGAGTGGCCATCCCACGCTCGGAGGGTGATATTGGAAGGGTCCAACTCAGGAGATTCAAGTTGCTTCCAAGCCGAAGTGGAAATCACACAGGTGGATGCCCCCCCGTGATACAATGGGAGACGTTGGCATTCCAGATCTTGATAGGTGTTGGAACAGGGTCTCCTAGAAGCTGCAAGTTTTGTCCATTTTTTGTATATTTTTTTAATATTTAGTCTAACGCAGGGGTTTTGGGGGTGGGTCAAAGCCCCTAATGCATTGTGACAGGTCAAGGGTAGACCAAGAGTTCGCAAACCATGGTTTGCAGACCATTGATGTGCAGGATAAATTGGTATAAACAGATAAACCTTTTTGAGTCATAGGGTGGAAAAACAAGAGAAATTGATGATAGTTGTAAATTGTTAGATCTATTTGGGTTTCTAGTGTAAGGACACCTATTGGCTTTATGCATGGAGATCCTCATTCCTGCTATGTGCGGACCTTGCTGGCGATGTGTGCAGCCTGTGTTGGATTGTATTGGGTTATGGATGATAATATATGCGAATCTAGTTAGAATATCTCTGCATTACCTGAGTTAATGTATCACTGTTGATGTAAACTATTGTATTTGTTACAAGTATTGTGGATATCTAATTTGATCTGGATTTGTTCAGTTATAATTTATGCGAACTTGGATTTTCTAATTAAGCTGCGAGAATATCTATGTGATAGTTGCGCAAGTATTCTTGTTTTTGTAATATGAATCTATGATTTGTTAATTGCTGCAATTATAGTTACTATACTAATAGATTGGTATTACGGACCTGGATGTGATGGTAATCATTAGATTTGAGCTCTGTGTTATAAGCCTGCACTTTATCTGTTAAATGAAAATCTTGATAAGTTGGGAACATAGCTCTGCTTGACTTACCTACTCTTTCCCAAGGTGTGGAAACCTAGTTCCAACACACTCCCATACTGCTTCAGGTGAGACTTTGGCCTGCACAAGCAGGTCACTGCCTAAGGGCCAGTAATATAGGGGTTTGTTGGCAAACCTTAACATCCAAACCTTGGTTAGGACCCCTCGAGCCAACAAATTGTTCTGTTTCCAGGACTGGGATCATTTTGAGAGAGAGATCGAGTAGTGCTAAGAGGATATTGGAACCCTGAGAAGAAAGAAATTGAGGAGTGGTTCGAAAAAAAAATTCAGAAATTTGCGATAAAAGAAAATCGTAGCACAAGGTTGATGGTGGAAAAGTGGAAGAACAGGTACATTTTCACAAAGATCTACAAAATTTTCTTTGTGACATTCACAACCGAGCTTCACGAGTGGCTTTCAAGGCTCGTAGATTTCTAGAAGTGTTGGAAGAACGAACAGGTCACATAGTGGACCCCAGAGCCCATTAAGTAGTTGAAGAACAATGATAACACCATCACTCGTATGGTAGATCATTGGATGGACAATGTGCTACGAGGGTTTGTGATAGAGTTTGGAATTGATCAATTCATCTCCTATTCTGAAGTAGATCAAAGGTTCTTCAAAGGTTTCCGAGGTAAGTTTCCGAAAACCTTACCATTGCTGATTAAGATATTACTATGCAAAAAGAGAATTATGTGTAGCCACACAGAGTGAATGAGCTCTGATAAAAGTGAGGGAACAACGCTCAATGGTAAGTATTACATAACTAATCAAGAAAGAGATCAATCTATCTACATTCCAGTAAGAAATTATGTTGCGCATAGCTCTCCATCTATGCCACCGTCGAAACCTCATAGGGGTAAGAACTCATTGCCTCCACCACTAGAAGACGATGTGGCCTCACACATGAAGCTACCCACCTTCAAGGGAATAGGAGATGAAAATATGGATCTGTTTTGGTTCATCGCAGGATCGGTATGGACTGCGCAAAACACAGCTAGTGATGTGGTAAAAAGGCCGCAACTAGCCCTTGCCTTTGAAGGAAGGGCCTTGGACTGGTATATGGGATACATCAACCAGCATGAAAATGGAACCATTGAAGAGATTAAGAATTCTTTGAAACAATAGTTCAAAAATCCCAAGTCCTACTCATAGATAGTGAATGATCTGAAGGATTTCAAGCAAGGATCGTTTGAGTTAGTATGGGAGGCAGACCAATGGTTAAAGAAGGTGATTAGAGAAGGAGGATTTCTGTACGATGATAGACAGCACACGGAGTGGTTCATTGCTATACTATTGCCCCACCTGCATGTGCTAATGGGACATCAAGCCATTGAATCGCAGGAAAAGGCCTTGGAAATTGCGATGAAGCTAGAAGCTGTGCCAAAAGATGATACTCAGCTCGGAGTGCAGCAAATACAAGGCGAGCTAGAAGAAATTCATATGGAGATCTAGAATCTGTGAAAGGAGCGAGGGATGAAGGCTAGCCCTGAAAGATGGTGCATACGATGCAGGGTGAATGGACACACCAAGGATAACTATCCCCTGCTAGCAGAATACATACAGGCTGGGGGACCTAGTCTATTACAACCTAGGGAAACTATAGGACCAAGTGGACTGGTGTTTTGGTGCGATGATTGTCGCATTGATGGGCTGCAAGATACCAACCACTGCCCCTGCCTTGCCGCATATGTTCCAGAAATAAAGCAACAATGGTGCAGGTTATGTAGGTCTATAGGCCATGATGAAAATAACTACTCGATGTATGATCTGATGATAGATAGAGGAAATCTATATAGGGTATAGTCGGATCCAACCTCGCCAATATCCCCCTCAAGCATAGGTGGCTCCCCAGCTAGGGGAAGGAGAGGGAGCCGAGGTGGAAGCGTGAGTAGAGGAAGAGGACAACTGATTTTCTATAACTGTGGAGAAATAGGGCCCTTTGTAAGGGACTGCGTGAACCATACGAGACAATCTTGTAGATATTGTAGACGACTGGATCATGTGGTCAAAGATTTCCCAATTATCATAGCTAAGATGCAAGAGAAGCAGAAAACACCCACACAGAATGTACCAAGGGTCAAGGCGTAACCTTGAGATGAAGGACAAAGTGTTAGTGTTATAACATGTAGTGACATGCCCACCAAAGGAGCTACAGAGAAAGCTGAGGCGGAGCCCCTCATCCATAAAGCGGTTGTTAGAAAAGAAGGTTTGCACTTGCAAAAAGAAAAATAAACCTTTGTCACAACTCGCCAAGACTTTTCTAAGGCTAAGCCACCTACTCCGCATGTCCTTGCGAATGCCAAAGCTGATGATGAGGTCAAACCATTCCTGTAGGCATGCTTGAAGCTGTTGCACAACTGAAGGGCCATAGAAAACCTCCAAGCCTTAATAGACAGTTGCACAGAAAAAACAACCCCAGCTGTGGAAATTAAGGATGTGCTCAAACTGTATAAAAATAAGAGATGCACTGGTAGGGAGATGTGGTTGACTGCATATAATGGTGATTATGAGATGGATCAGGTTATTCTGGACCTCAGCTCAGATGTGAATGTACTACCTAAGAAAACCTGGCGGCGAATGGGAGAACCAAAGTTAGAATGGTCCACTATCCAGCTGTGCATGGCTAATCAGTAGAAGATCATACCTTTAGGAAGATTATCAAAGATCATTGCAGACCTCGTAGGGGTCAAATTTCGGGCTGATTTTGAGGTTATTTAGATTGTAGAAGATGCGTACCACTATCCTGCAGTCTTAGGATTGGACTAGGCCACAGATATGGGCGGTATTATCAATTTGAAAAAAAGAAGCATGGTGTTTGAAAATGAAGGAACATGGGTGATCGTACCACTAGACCCCGCAGAAGGAGAAAAGTATACAGAGCCAGTGCATAAGGAAGAAGAGGTGGACCACATCTATAATTTAACTGCGAGGGATGAAGACTAGATCAATCCTATGGCTGATGGTGTGCTTTGCTGGGAAAGGGATAGTGAACGCTTCTCCGACTCCGACGAGGAAATGGAAAATTGGAAAAATCGACTGCATGATGTCTCTGCGCTGCGCTTCCTATGAACCACCAGGGACTTCCATTACATATCCTCCAAGGTAAGAGAACTACCCTACTTTCATGGTTCCGGGAGTATAGGAGAATTTGTGTGGACATTTGAAGCTCAAGTTCCAAGGGAATGAAGGCTATGCGCCTTTAACCTAGCTTTGCGTGCAACACCTGCATGATGGTGGGACATGCATAAGAAGGCATTCTAGGAATGGGAGGAGTGTCGGGATATGATGGTCCTACGATTTGAGCCTCTGTCGATGTGCGTGTCAAGATATTATGTGGCCCAGGGGATCCATGTGAACATTTGTTCACCTAGATGGAGAAATGGTGTGATCGTACTACAGAATAATGGGTTCAGTTTTTTATTCATGCCTTGGGACCAATTCCCACCGCATGGTACCTAGATGTAGAGCTAAATCAACAAACCCATCAATGGGAAACCTTGCAGCACAATTTTTTTGGGACATTCAGGTTAACAGGAGGATCAGAGGCGCTTGATGAAGCTCTGCAGGATATCAATACCTTTATATTTGGTGAATCCAGCCTTATGCAGCATATGAAATACCCACATGGGAAACGCAGATGTAGGATATTGTCAACTATCGCAATACAACTATAGAAGTGTGTGATGAGGATCCACACAATGTCTCTATCCCAGAATTAGAGGTGGAGCACACAATTATGGGACCTCCATTACAGACTTTGGATGTGACGCAACCTCTAAAACTATGGGAAGCCAACATTGGCATGACAGAGTAGCCTAAGTTGGCTAAAATTGAGGACTATTGGGATGATGACACTATAAGCAACATTTCCCCTGCTATCTTCTCGCGGATAGTTGTCACAATGTTCAAGGAATTCATCCAAAAATTTCTAAAAGTGTATTTCTATGATTGGAATGCCTTCGGCTCAATAAAGACACATGTTTTGAACCTGCACATGATGTTGGATGCCTGCCGGCAACACCAGTTTTCCCTGAAAAAAGAAAATGTATCTTCTACTCACTCAGACATATAGTTTTCTAACAAGGGTTGATAGTGGATCCTATGAAAGTAGTAGATATCATCAATCTGGCAGCACCTACGACTGAGAAAAATATGCATACGGGCTACTACAGAAAATTCATTCAGGGATAAACACCGATCATAGTACCTCTAAAAAGGCTTCTTTAGAAATATGTTCCATTCTTTTGGGATGATGAGTGCCAGAAGAGCTTTGAGCTACTCAAGGAAAAGATGGTATCTGCACCTATTCTTATTTCTCCCAATTGGGAAAAGGTATTTCATGTTAATGTTGATTTTTTGGGGATTGCACTGGGAGCGGTCCTTACACAGCCTGGCGCCACAGACATGGATCACCCAATCACAAATTCCAGTCAAAAACTCTCAAATGTGGAGCGCAATTATGCCACCACGGAGATGGAGGGGTTGTCCATGGTCTATGTACTACAAAATTCTCATCACTATCTGTTAGGAGGGCACTTTGAGATATTTATAGATCATTCAAATTTAAAGTGCCTGGTGGATAAGCCTGTGTTGGGGGGGAATCTGTAGATGGATGTTGCTGTTTTAGGAGTAAAATGTTGAAGTCATAGTCAAGACGAGTGAGGAACCCACTAACTTGGAGGAAGAATTGCCTGATGCACACTTGTCCGCCATTAAGGTCATTGATGCACACTTTGATGATATCATTTAGTTCTTGGTTATAGGCATGACACCTACAGAATACTTGATACCACAAAAGAAGGAGTTGGCTACATGGGCAGAAGATTTTACCATTATCGCAGGACAGTTATATAAACTAGGTGTGAATGAAGTACTGCACAGATACGTTCTAGAGCATGAAAGGCATGCTTTCTTGGCAGAAGCCCATGAAGGTGTCGTAGGAGTTCACTACGTAGGCAAGGCAACGGCACAAAAGATCTTGCAGGATGGGCTATGGCGACATATAATTACATTTGGAAGGAATAGAATTGGGCTGTAGTCAGTGCACTAGGAGCGTAGGAGGTATGCTCAAAGCGCAGGGGTGAGCTGGGAGCACAGGGGTAAGCTGAGTGCACCTAGGGTGTGAAAAATAGCCATTGGAATAGTCAAATCAGGTAAAGAAAAAAATTACCATTGGATGGGGTGGGTAGTCGACATTTAATGAGGCAATTTCTGGAGATTCCTCACCATTTACTTTATGGTAAGTCCCATGTGAATTCTACCCTAGCGTTGGGCGACTACCAAAGCTATAAAATAGGTGCGCTAGATTAGACAAGGGTTTCGTATCGCTTGAATAGCTCGTACTTGGCATGTTTGTCCTCGATGAATTTGTGTTGTAATAATTTCTGTGCCTATAGCATCTCCTTCATGTCCGAGCAACCTTCTCCCTCTGACAGTAGAAATCCCGAGTTTGTCTTTCATGCTAGGATGATGGTTATGAATCCTGCTAAACCTTCGGAACTAATAACATTGATGGAACAATGCACTGAGGAAGTGGTTGAGATCGAGTCTGAGGCTATAGAAGTCTTCTCCACTCCAGTCACAAAGAAGGGCAAGGAAATAGCACGAGGCTCAGGGAAACCCCCGAAACCCACAAAATGTGTTGGGGGGAAGCCTCGTACTTCCCTGCAGAACGTAATATCCCTGAAGGTGATGCCTCTGGTGTGTGCTGCTCAGGAGGAGGCCCAGCCTGCTGGCCCGATCAACTGGTTACCTCCCTTTGTTCGGCTATGTAGGACCTTGACGCGCACACCAAAAAACCTCTATGGCCTGATTGCTTATTTGAAGATGCCGATAACCCCGGGAGAGGTCCCTATCATTGGTGAACCTGTTGGGAAGCTTAACGAGTTCAAATTTGATGATCACAACTTGGCCAATTTGGAGGCCTTCCCTGAGCTGGCGCCTTAATTATACCTTGACACAATTCAGGTAGACGATGGGATCAAATTTTTCCTCAGTGCTGGCTGCGTGGATTGGCCAGGTCTAGGCTCCTAAACTTGCTAAGGATGCCACACTTCGATCACTACAACGTCATTAACCGACTAGCCTGACAATTTCTTCCCTTAATTCATGATGGCTGCCTGTGGATCCAGGACAGGATCCACATCAACGCTACGCTAGTTCACAGAATTATTGGCCTTCCCATACATGGCCCCAACCCTTTAGAACGTGTGGGTAAAAATTATGAGGAAGAAACTGCTGAGTATGTGCATAAGACCTACCATGTGGAGCGAAATACTCAAGGTTTTATAATCAAGTTCGTCAGTGACGAAGGCACGTAGTTGGGAACAATTTTGTTGGCATGCAAAATGATGTGAAAACGTCAGTTCACCTCTGTCCCATCCTACGTAATTTAGTTAGTATGCCAATGCAAGAAACAGGTATGTTTTAATTGGGCCCAGTATTTGTGTGATGAGTAAATGTCCATAAGACCTAGGAGCAGGGCCACGCCTTTTGTTATTCTTGGTTACTATTCCTCATAGCATTGTTTGCCTGGGAAGCCCCTTTGGAGTCAGTCCTCCTTGAGCTTACCTCAGACATGTGCAAAGGGGCTCGCTATGCACACTTATGGGATTCTAAGGATCCACAACCTCTCAAGGAAAACCAAGTTTTCTGGGTCCTCTTTCAGAGTAGCTTGGTCGCAGCCATTAACTCCTGACCACGGTTGTCCCCTACCGTGTATGATAGATACAAGGGAATTACAGCATTTCAGATCACTATGCACAACGTCAGATCAGAGCACATAAGGATAAAACCTAGACTTCACTCCCTTATATGGTGGCATATGAAGAAATTGATAACGTCATTACGCTCTGGCCTCCTAACTGGAAGATCGTCTTCATAACTGGTGCAAAGGGCATCGAAGGAACTAGCACATCAAAAGTCACCTCCCCTGTTGTCATCAAGGATACTAGAGGTGTGACCAAGAGTACTAGAAAAGACGGAAGCACGACCGCACAAAAGGATGCACAATAGGAGCAAACCCTTGAGAAGGACGTCAAGGCAGAGACTCAGGTTGATTCGTAGCCAGAGCTGGGTACAAAAGGAATGGATGGGGCAGGACCTACCTTCCCCCGCGGAACGAAGCGAACAAGCGAGCCTGTTAAAACACCTCGCAAGAAGCAGATCTATCAACGGACGAAATTAGATGAGTCAGTCACGTCGATTGATGGATACCTCAAACAAATCGCTGATGCAGTCACTCTAGCCACGGAAGACAAATGGGTAGCCTTCAAGGAGCAATAGAAAGCTACAGTTGAAACATTCCAAGCTGAGCTTCATGCACTACAGATGAAGAAAAATACGTTGCAGACTAGTGTGACTCAGGTATGCACACCTTTAGCCACCAGTAGTGTATCATTAGTTACCGATGAAAGCCGCCTCTACTCTCTTCCTGGCACAACCTTTTTGATCATTCCACCTAACCTGGGAATCAATATCCAGGCTAGTACAAAATTCCAACTGAATTTTTCTAGGCTACCTCATGAGGCCTTGCAGGGTCTCCACACCTCTATATTTCAGAAAATTCTCCATTGAGACCAACAAGTGCACCACTAGCTTGGAGTGGCTGAATAGACAATTGATGCAAAAAACGCCGAAGTGTGCCTCACCACCATGAAGCACACAAAGCTTGAAAATAGGATTCAAAAACTTTGTGAAAATTTTACCACAGAGATCCTAGCCACAACCACCCCTCAGGCAAAGTTTGAAAGGTTGGTCGCAGCACTAAAGGCCTCCCAGGAGGAATTTCAGATGGTCAAGGCACGAATGGAGTAGCATATCTCTGACCTCCAAGCTAAGTTACAGCCTGAAACACCTGCGGAGGTATGGGCCTAGCGAACTGCACTGGTCACTGTGGCTACAGACACCATTACAGGGACAATTGCACATGGTGCCCAATTATTAGAAATGGCCATGCAGATATTCACCAAGGTCCAGCACGACCCAATCCTGTGTAGCATCAACCAGGACCTCTAACATAAGGAAGAAGAGTTTGAGACATTAGAAGCCACCCTGCCCACTTTAGTTCCTGCTCAGTGTTTGAAATAGTTGTGCACTAGTCACACCCTCCAAGATGATATTGATGAACTTCGGCAAAAGAAGAAGGCCCTCAGTGAATACCTAAAGCCTTGGGCTGCTGAGGCCCTCAAGCTTTCATAGGATGTTGATGTCGCCGTTAAGCAGCTGAACTAGACTTTCGAAAGTGTCACTGCCGCAACAAAAGGCCCAATTTCAGAAAAATTGGTTGACACCGCACAGAATGCCATTGCTTAGAGTGAAGGCATGCTACCTCCATTAGCCAAGGTGATCTGATTTTTGCAGGTGCTGGTGGAGGCCCCACCATCGCAGTGACTCGAGACGAGTCGCAAGATTGTGTTGGGAGACTGTTGGAACATGGTCTCCTAAAAGCTATGAATTTTTTCCATTTTTGTATATTTTGTTAATATTTAGTCAAACGCAGGGGTTTTGGGGGTGGGTCAAAACCCCTAATGCATTGTAACGGGTCAATGGCAGACGAAGAGTCTGCAAACCACATTTTGTGGACCATTGATGCATAGGCTAAATCGGTATAAATAGATAAACCTTTTTAAGTCATAGGGAGGAAAAAGAAGAAAAAATGATGATAGTTGCAAATTGTTAGATCTGTTTGGGTTGCTAGGGTAAGGAATCTTACTGGCTATGTGCACGCAGATCCTCAGTCCTAATGTGTGCGGACCTTGCTGGATGTGTGTGTAGGCTGTGTTGGATTGTATTGGGTTATGGATGATAATATATGTGAATCTGGTTAGAGTATCTCTGCATTACCTAAGTTAACGTATCACTATTGATGTAAATTTTTCGATCTGTTACAAGTATTGTGGATATCTGATGTGATCTAGATATGTTTTTTTATAATTTATGTGAACTTGGATTCTCTGACTAAGCTTCCGGAATATCTGTGTGATTGTTGTGAAAGTATTCTTGTTTATGTTATATGAATCTATGATCTGTTAATTGCTGCGATTATAGTTGTTTTACTAATAGATTGGTATTATGCACGTGGATGCAACGATAATCATTAGATATGAGCTCTATGATATAAGCCTACACTTGATCTATTAAATGCAAAGCTTGATAAGTTGGGAATGAAAATCTTCTTGACTTACTTACTCTCTCCCAGGGTGCAGAAACTTGGTTCCAGCACCCTACCATACTACCTCGGGTGAGAATTTTTCCTACGCAAGCATGTGATTGCCGAAAGGGCCAGTATTATAGGGGTTTGTTGGAAAACCTTAACCTCCGAACCTGGGTTAGGACCCCTCGAGCCAACAACAGGGGTTTGGAAGACATCAAAGACGATCAAATGATAATATGAAGGATCCACAGTGCCCATGGAAGTTAGTAGAAATTTTCATTGTGAAAGGCATGATTGGAGGAATTCGAGCATTGATATGGCAGTAGGGGATTGCAACAAATCATCTACTATACTATACGAATGGATAGCTTTAGCAGAAGAAATGTTTCGGCATAATGGTCCCTTCGGAATCTTGGTATGAAACTTTGCCTTAGGTTGAGGGATATGTAAAAGACCACTGGGTGTGGAAAGAGGCTCCATGGGCCCTGACGAAGGGGGCTCAGGGGAAGACATAGTGGGCGTCTTATTGTACTCACGGGACCGAGTCTGATGGTTGAGGTCAACAGTAATGGGTTGGTCAAAGTTCATCATGAGAATCTAGTAATCAGAGGCGCCAAATGGAGGAGGTTGACTGCCCGCCTAACTTTAAGGGGGTTGGATAGCCACGAATCCTTGCTGGGGGAAAGGATTGGTAAACATAGCCAGTTGGATAGGTGCAACATTAGGAGGAACCAAAGGGGAGGCTTCATGTCCTCAGGATGCTACTCGAGCTTCCCACATCTACAGCATATGAGGTAAAAGAGGACAATCATGGGTGTAGTGACCATAGAAACCGCAACAAGAACAAGGTTTTTTCATGTGAACATGCCTGTCCTACTTAGGCTAAGTGCCCTATTCCTGGTTAGCAGTGTTAGGTGCATTCCCTTGGGGATTGGGTCCTGGATTACCTGGGGTAGATTTGTTTTGGTTTCCTTTCCTCTTATTTTTGGAAGTAGAAGGATTAGTCACACCATACTATGCATACTCCCGACCTTGGAGGGGTGGTGGATGCTGTTACAAGGGTTGATAAGGCGAGGGAGGCCGAGGTGATAACAATGGAGGAGTTGGAGCACCAGGCTATGGATACGGATAATAAGGAGTTTGGGCAACATTTTGGTAAATAGGTTGGGCAAAAGGAGGAGGCATGCCATATCCTAGATACATGCTATTGGGAGGCGGAAAAGTGCTGGAGGAGTTGGCCCCTCCCTAAGGGAAAACATAATCCATGGGAGGTTGAGTGTATGGATGAGAAAGGGCTCCAACGATACTTTTGGCGACATGGGATGTCCCCGATGCATTGGCACCACCAGGTCTAGGGAGATTAGGTAAGATGGTATAAACATAACCAGACTATGCATAGATTATGTTATGTTTCAATGCAATCTAGAAAACACCTTCTTCGGTCTGAGGGAAATGAGATGCGACATATTTTCCAATAGCAGGAAAAAGGGATCTGAGAAACTAGTCCATGTAGACACGGTCTTTGAAGGTAGGGGCTCGACATAGGCTCTTTCTTCTCTGCCATTCCTGGACATGATCGGATAGGCGAGTCGTAGATGATTGACAGAAAGAGATCAAAATTTTGGTACCATTGTCATAATGAATGGGAAGCTAGAAGTAAGATAGAAAATCCCTGGAAAGAGTCATAAAAGTAGTATGAGAGGAGGAGACCTAGTCGACATACCACTTGGAAGCTTTTCTAGTAGCCATACACTGGAACAACCAAAGACAGATAGAGTCATCGGTGACGGAGTTAGACAAACACCACATGTGGAAAGAAGGAACATGGTTTGTAGGATCCTCTCCAGCAAGACCTTCAAACTTGGGGATGTTTGAAGGGATCTTGGCTGGCATAGCAGGCCAACCAGGATCATGGTGAATGGGGTCATTGATCAAATTTTTAAAATCGAGAATAATGAGGCCTAACATATAATGGAGCAAGGGAGAAGCCGGGATAGTTCTTGTTGCGGTCCCACTAGTAGTATTCCCAGCATTAGGGTTGATGCTACCACCAATGGTAGGTCATGAATGAGACATGGTGAAGGTGACAAGAGGTGAACTAGGGATAGAACTAGAAGAGGAACCCGATGAACCAGAAGTAGAGTCAGAATTGGGACTCAATGGAGGACTAACTCGAACCCTACACAGAGGAGTAATTCTTCCTAATGGAAATTAAGGATGAAGGCCAAGAAGTCTCCAAGATAAATTCCTTGGGGGCACAATGATGGAAAAACAGACACAGATCACATAAGGAAAAGAGACCAACAAGTCCAAGTAGGTACAATATCAAATTATTACAAATTCAAAACAAGGGTATAGAGGTGCAGGATCAAATGATTACAATGTTATAGTCTTGGCCTCGCGGTGTAAACCAGGCACTCTTCACTTAGGGTGAGCGTGTATGTCATAAGTGTGTTATTTTTAATTAAACTCAAACGTGTGTAGACAAAAAATAAAAGGGTGATGTATAATTGTAAATAAGTCTAAAAATAACAATAAAGTAAACTGAAATATGACTGAAAATAAACAGCTAAAGATGCATCAATTTAAACCGAAGGAGGAGGGCTTCCCAACAACTAGTCTATGTGTGGGTAAAATCTAGTCAAAACACACGAAATGGCCAATGGATATAAAGTCAGGAGGGACAAGGATATAAATTTCAGATATGCTGGAAATAGGTGCAGAAAAAGAAGTGAAAAACCAGAGGGAAAAGTGTTGTAAATGAGGTGGCGAAAGGCCATAACCTGAAGGGAAATAGAAGGGACCCTAGAGGAGGACCAAAAAAAATGAAAATATGTGTTTTGGATGGATGAATAACCAATATCAAAAGGATCTGAAAGTATAGGATTAGATCTGAAAAATGGTTGAACACAGTGAAATCTAAAATGACCTGCTTCAGCTAAACTCGTCCTAAAAAGGTGGAAGCGTACTGAAGCCCTAAGGGGCTGGGTTCCTATTTCGACGAGTAAAAAAAATCAAGTACATGTCCAAAAAAGGTGGAGATGGAGGTCAGATAACCCTGAATAGTATCCTAGACAAACCTAGAAAATCACAGAAAAAATCTCGGAAAAAGGATAGGTGGCAAGTTCTGACTGTTTTCTGTTGAGGTCACAGTTTTTTGGTTGTTTTCTATGCCCTGAAAGTTGAGGTCGTATTTTTTGGCCCAAAAAGTGTGACCTGCACTTCTGGTCATCTCAGGAGAAGGTTTCAAAAAAAAAGTGTCGTCTCAGCTGCAACTGATAGTTGTCACCTGTGCAATAGGCCCAGAAACAAACACAAGTTAGAATTTTTACTGTTTTAGGGGGTTTTAAAGGTTAAAAACAACATCAAAAAAAGAAAAACAAGAATTTGAAGAAAAACCCTAGGTGTTGAAGTAGCTGGTCATGCCGGGATCTGAAAAACGACAGCGGTTGTAATTATAAACCCTTTTGGAGTAACCAATTGTTAGTGTGAATTCTAATCGTAAGCGTACGAAAAAAAGAAGCTCACTTTAGCTGTGCATAATAAAAAACCCTAACATCAAATATGATTACCAATTTCTTTAGATTTGTAGTTAGTTGACCAAGATAATTGCTACAAAATCTAGATCTATGCACTTAAAGACATTAAACAACAAATAAAAGAAAGAGTTGCTCCATGCATCCAATAGACAAGTCAAGAATATTCTTAAAGAATTTTGTATTTATGACACCTGTGAAGGGAACATAGAAAGATGTTACTAGTCCCCCTCAGATCTAAGATCTCTCTCTCTCGATGGTGTAGAAATCCCAGACAAAAATGGAACTCAAAGGGAGCTCACAAGAAAAAAGATAGAAAAATATGACAATGATGGAGGATCAAAGTCAGACCAAAAGTATAGATCGAAAGTGATCTTTAGGTAACAAAAGGTAGTGAATAAAAGAAAAAAGCCTTCTATTTATAACAAAATATTGAGTTAGTCTAGATATTGGTGCATAGTTAAAATATTATCAACCAAATCTAGATCTAAATTGTATGGGATATTTTATTATTTTTGTTGGAGGGAAAAAGAATTTGAATTTGGTCAAATCCTGTTATTTGTAAATAATAAATAAATAAATGATTTATTTATTATTTTAAGAATTTTGCTGAGTAATAACTAAATAAATAGTGATTTATTCAATTATTTATAAATGATTTAGTCAAATTTAACAAGGAATATTATTTAAACAATGTTTAAATAATTATTCCTAGAAAATAATAAGATAAATAGTGATTTATCTAATTAATTTTCCTATTTTGGGTTAAATATGGACATGAATATTAATTAAACTTTTGTTTAATTAATTATCCCTTGGGGAAAATCAAACAAAGATGGATTTATTCAATATTTCCTCATGGGATTTCCTGTTTAGACCATAAACAACTTAATATATTATGGATTACTAAGTTATTTCTCATAGTGAGAGAAATTTTACTTAGGGTAAAATTGGTCTTACATGGTGTACTTTGGTCCATCTAATAGTAACAAGTTAGATGACCAAAAATTGGTGTAACAGCAAGGGTAAAATTTTTGTAGATAAAGAAGTAGTTAATTCTTTATTTTGGACCCTTTATTTTGACAGTTCTAAATCTGAAGATGGTGTAGGTGTTGGAAATATTTTAATAAGCCCAAAAGGAGAAAATACCATGTTAGCCTGCAGACAAGAATTCGATTGTACAAGCAATATAGTTGAATAATAAGCATTAGTCCAAGTTTTGTATAAAGCCATTGATCTTAATATCAAATATCTGAAAGTCGTAGGAGGTTAAGAAATCATTGTTAGACAGGTAAGAAATACCATTCATTGTAATCCTGGACATTTAAAGTATTACCAATCATTAGTCCAAAAATTAACCATTCATTTCTTAGCTTTTAATATTTCTTCCGTACCGAACATATTTCTTTGTGGAGAGTTCAAAGGTGAAGGGAAGAAAAAAAATGGTTGGTGTCAGGGTTTCGCTTAGTTTTCTGCTACTGACGCTGACCTGAAGGACATTGCTCCAACGCTTGAATCCCCTCTCTCTATAGAAGCGATCGTGGTTGAACTTGGGACTGCACTGGTCGTAGATCCCCACTGAGAGATAGCCCTAACCTGGCTGAAAGCTCCACAAAGCTCTGCTGCCCACGCCATTATTGAGAGCGCCCTCTGCTCTGACGTCGCCGACCTCGAAGATCACAGCCATGCTACCGTCGCCATACCCGAATATGTTGTTACAACATTAGAAAGAGGGATTGATCCCCTGACTCTGATAACCACGAGACTGGAGGTAAAGAAGAACCCCATATTCTTTGCCATATATCCCCTTTCCACCAATGCCATCAGACCGTAGCCAGGCCACAAAGAATATTGCATCCAGTGGATAGTGGTCACGCCCCTATGCC
The DNA here is from genome assembly GCA_034641835.2 of Pinus albicaulis. Taxonomy (NCBI): domain Eukaryota; kingdom Viridiplantae; phylum Streptophyta; class Pinopsida; order Pinales; family Pinaceae; genus Pinus; species Pinus albicaulis. The sequence goes on from CM076578.1 coordinate 1,623,279,640, forward strand.
AGAAAGCTTCGGCAGACAGCCATACGTAGATACATGGGTTACTCTCCGGATCTGACTCCGGAACTGAGATTTTCCAGAAAGATACCTGGCACCTCCCCACCATGACTTCAGATCAAGTTGCACATATTAAAGATCAAGAAATAATATCCAATCTGGCTTCCACTTTGAAATCTGGTAGCTAGGGTTCCTCAGATCTTCGCTCTGCTTCCTTTCAAATCCAGATCTGTCTTCTCTCAAGCAGATCCATGCTACTTTGGGTCCGCCCTATGGATAAAGTTTATAATCTCTTACATGCCCTTGAGCACAGGTTGGGGATTCCCATTACTCTTTAAATACTTTTTTATGGAGGTAAACAACTTGATTCCTCTTCCCCCTTTCTTTCTACCACATTGAAAGAGATGCTAATTTAGTTTTATCCCTTTGTTTTATAGGAGGCACAACAGGAAATTACTCTTCTACTCCAGCCTTCTCCTATAAGGATGTTATCCATGCACAACCCAAGCAATATCCCCAACCCCCTGAGGCCCCCAAGACTTTTCTGGTTGATAAATTAGAGGAGGTCCCCTACACAGATATTTCCCATCCAGATCTCGCAGAACATCTACAAAAATTTGCAGATATTTCTATCATCTGCAAATTCAATTGACTTTGGCCTCACACAAAGGAACTCTTCGAGTTGATCTATGCCACCTGGACCCACAACTACAAAGTCAGCTTCTACTCAAAGGGTTTCTTCATAGTATTGTTTGATCACATCAAGGATTATCAACAAGCCCTGACAAAAGGCCCATGGTTTTGGGGAGCAACAGGGATATTCATCACCCCCTGGGTCCCAGATTTCGACCCAACAACAATAGTCATCAATAGGAATCCTTTGTGGGTCAGGCTTCCCAATTTACCTTCCCACTTATGGCACCTTTCAGTCTACCGAGGTATAGGAAACAACCTGGGCCACTATCTGACTACATATAACTTTCAGGAGTACCAAGGACTATACACATATGGCACAATATGTGTGGAAATAGACATAAGTAAAGGTCTTCCTGACCAAATTAATCTCAAGATAGGCAACTTCGTATGGAATCAGATCCTAAATTATGAGAATACTTCCTTCCGTTGCCGCCATTGTCACCAAGTAGGGCACCTTCAAAATTCTTTCCCCTCACTACTTTCAAAAAAAGGGAAAACTATACAAAATCCAAATCCAGAAGATGGATACCATGTAGTCTGCCTCCCATGGATGACACTGAATCCTCAAGTTCAGAGGATGAGAAGCTATATGCAGAAATGGAACATGCACAACAAATGAATGATTTGTCTTCCACCGTACCTGAGGATCCTACAAACACGACGATCTCTTAGAAACGCACTCATGAGTCCTCCTATTCTGATACAGATAAGGAGACTCCTCCCATAGTCAACACTAGTCTACAAGTGGTTCTTTCCTAACCACACCAAGATGGATGGGTTAAAGTCATTAAAAAGAAAGGTTAAAAACCTCGTATGGAGGCTTCTTCCCACTTTGGGTAGAATCCAGCTTATTTCTTCTAGCTCTCTCATCACGCTTCATAGCTCTTTTGCTTGTTTCATTTACTCTCTTCGAGATTGAGGTTGAGAGTTTATCATTTCTGGTTGGCCCGTTTCTTGCCTTTCTTGATTGTAAACTCACCTTGTAGAATATTTTTGCTTAACAGAATTAGTCTTATTCAGAAATAAAAAAATAAAAATAAATAAATAAATTCTTCCATGCCTAGAATGCAGAATGCTAGTGCAGATCTACTAGCTAATGTAGCATCAAAGCTAATTCCATCTGAAGAGTTTAGTCCCGATACATTTTCCTTTGAATTAATTTTTAGACCATATGTTCTTGATAATATTACCAATTGGAGAGTATTCAATACTAATTAATATATCATAGATTTATTAACATTTGAAAGATCCTATGATAGTCAAATTTTGGATGAAAAAGAACATGACATTCAGATTAAGGAAGAATAAAATGAAAATCCTATTTCTATTTATGTTTTCAAGTTAGAAGACCTATATGATCTGAAATATAGGTTTAAAAGAGTTACTAACTCAAAAACTCAAAAATCTACCTTAATATTTGAGTTAGTAAATCTAGGAACTCACGAAAAACCTCAAAATGCTAATCTAGGTCTTGGTCTATCTTCTAAAGAAAGATTATCATTTATTAAATTGTTTAGGATGTACAAAAGTGTCTTTTCTTGGGATTACACTAATCTTAAAAAATATGACACTTCTGTTATTCAACATACCATTCCTATGATCTCAGAAGAAAACCTATAAAACAAAAGTTGAGGAAAATTCATCCAAATCTTGAAAATCAAATCAAAGCAAAACTGAACAAACTCCTAAAGGAAAAAATCATCTTCCCAGTCAGGCATTCTAAATGGGTATCAAATTTGGTACTTGCCAAGAAGAAAAATGGTGATATTAGAATTTGTATTGACTTTAGGAATTTAAACAAAGCATGTCAAAAGGAAAAATTTCCATTACCAACCATGGAACAAGTACTGCAGACAGTAGTTGGTTCTGAAATTATGTAATTTATAGATGGATTCTTGGGATATAACCAAATTCTCATACATCCAGATGAAAAACTGAAGACTACGTTCAGGAATAAGTGGGGAATGTATGCCTATCAAAATATTCCATTTGGATTAACTAATGCAGGTGCCACTTTTTAGAGAGCTATGGACACAACTTTTAGGGGGCTCATAAATAAATCATTGTTTATTTATTTAGATGAAATTATAGTATTTTCTAAACAATTAACCAATCATGGGAATGACCTAAAGAAATTCTTCAAGCAATGTAAAAGGTATGACATCTCATTAAACCCCAAAAAATCATTTTTTGCATTAGATAAAGGAAAATTTTTAGGATTCATTGTGTCAAAAAGAGGTATCTATATTGATCCTGAAAGAATTGAAGATATTAAAAGAATTACTTTCCCTCACAAAAAGAAAGCTATGCATTTGTTTCTTGGGAAAATTAATTTTTTAAAAGGTTTGTCCCTGACTTTTCACAAATAGTTTTACCATTACAAAACATGATTAAGAAAAAATCAGTCTTTAAATGGGGACATGCTAAAAGAGAAGAATTTAATTTTATTAAAAAATTCATTTTCAGTGCTCCACTGTTGACCACCCCCAATTTTATTAATCCTTTTACTTTATATACTTTTTCATCAGATACATCATACATTGTTGTTTTAACATAGCTTAATGACAAACAAATTGAAGCACCAATATCATTTTTCAGTTCCAATTTGAAAAATGCAAAACTAAATTATTCATCTGTAGAGAAGAAAGCATTTGTTTTATTTGAGGCTATAAATCATTTCCGGCTATTTCTCCTAAAACCTCACACCAAAATGATAGTTCCATTCTTTGCAGTGAGACAACTATTAATGCAAAGAGAATTATGAGAGAAAAGGGCTAACTGGGTTACCACTTTACAAGAATATGATGTAGAAATTAGACCCTCTAAAATTGTTAAATGTAAAGATTTTTGCAGAATGCTTACAGTATCATCACATCTATCATCAGAAGAAGATTCAGGTAACAACGTGCAAATATCAAAGGTAAACCTCAACGATGCACTATCTCAAAACACTGATCTCATATTCTATTTGAAAAATGGATATGCTCCCACCCAAGTGAGTTACAAAACAAAATGGGCTTTGAGATTAAAGGCCAAGAAATATGAATTAATCAATGATGTATTTTTTAGGAGAAATTTTGATTATGTACAACTAAGATTCTTATAAAAATATAAAGCAGAGAAATTCTTGCAGGAACTTCATGATGGACCAGCTAGAGGACATTTTGGAGGAAATACGACAACACAAAAAATCATGCATCCAAGTTACTATTGGCCTACACTTTTCAATGATTTTCATGAATATGGAAGAAAATTCAAAGTGTGTCAAAGTGCATCTGGAAGACAAAGGAAGCCAGCCTTCCCATTACAGCCAATTAATATTGAACAATCATTTGAACAATGGGGATTAGATATAATCGGTGAGATTATTCCTAAATCTTCCAAAAAAGATAGATATATTCTCACAACTACATATTACTTTACTAAATGGCTGGAAGAAAGTCTGTTAAAGGTACCCAATTATGAGAATATCATTTATTTCATCGACCAATATATCATAACTAGGTTTGGTTTACATACTGCTTTAATGTTCGATAACGGATCTTAGTTCTCGAGAATTTCTATGATGGAATTTGCAATCAAGATAGGTTTTAAACTTTAGTATTCTGAAAATTATTACCTGCAAGGAAATAGTTTTTGTAGAATCCACGAATAAAAACATGATTAGAGTAATCAAAAGAACTGTCAATAAAAACAAACAAATTTTGCATAAGTCATTAATCTTTGCTCTTTGGGCAAATCGAATAACTCAGAAACCTTATATTGGCACTTCTCCATTCAATCTTCTCTATGGAAAATAATTTGTGCTTCCTACGAATTTAGTTGTTCCCTTTATTGCCTTAGTTAAATTCATTGATGAATCTCCTTCTTCTTAATGACAACAAAGACAATTTCAAATTCTTAAGCTAGAAGAGGAAAGAGAAAAGTATAAGCATACTCATGCACATCGTGAATAGATAGTAAAAAGCCTCATTTGATTCAACTTCTATTCCTCCATAAAATTTTCAAATTGGTGATCTAGTATTGAAATGGGACAAAGCGCATGAGGAAAAAGGTAAACCGATGAAGTTTCAAAAACAATGGCTAGGTCCATTTCAAATAATTCAAGAAATAGGCCCATCGACATTCTTGTTGAAAGATCTATCAAGAAAAACAAATTTTGTTCTTGTTAATGGGCTGATTTTGAAAAAATACTTTTCATAGGAGGTAACCCCTTCTATTCCCTCTATACTAGTGTCTTTCTCTTTCCCTTAGGAAAACAAAAGTTGCTTAGTATAAATTTTGGCTTTCCAAATAAATATCTCAAATGGTCCTTTTTTATTTATCACTTATAGAAATAATGAGTGTTGAGGAAACAATCGAAATATTTGAAAGAAATATAGATTTTATTTTTCACTGAAAGATGCAATTTCAATGAAGATATTTATTCTATGATAAAATCTCATCCTTATATAGCATGATTATTTTGTTATGAGTAAAGAAAAGAATCGTTAACATAGTAAAGACTCTTTTATAGAAAAACAATCTAAAACTCAAAATTATCATCCAGAATCCTCAAAAGGAACAATGATTCACCCCATATGGGAAAAATTATCAATTTTTTAAAGAAATTCAAAAACGATTATACTAGAAAATTTTAAAAGATAATAAGTCTCATCACGAGCTTGTTTACCATATTCATAGGGAAATAGTTGAACTAACATTACCAATACTGCCTACCAAAATAGGGTAATGACTTGAGATTATATCAAGAGGACAAGGGGTCTCATAAAGAGCCAGTTTGATCAGTTTAATTACAACTATTGAATGACATTGTGATTATTTCATTACCAAGCTAAGACAATAGCTTTTAAGTAAATAAAAATATGATATACAAAAAGAAAAAGTTTCAAAAAATATCAATTGTATAAAGTTAGAATTTATTTTTGGAAATTGTAAGAAACACTTGATGGGACAACGAATCATTGTTGGGTAAAAGGTAACCCTGCCAAGATCTTAAACTGCTTATTGGATCAGATGCTCTACGTATGATAAAAGAGTAAATATTTATAAAGATGATCTGTAAAAGCCACCTGCTTTATATTTTTGAACTAAGTAGAGACTGATATAGATTATCATACTTATATATTGAAAAGAGGGATTCTTATGAATTGTAATTAAGAGAAATTTCATTGCTTAGTAAGATATTATTTGCTTGAAATTCATTCCTGCAACTATTTCTATTTCAAAAAAATTTCAGAAAATTCAAAAACTTAGTCAGAGATAGTTGGTTCTCCTAAGTGAATCCAATTACTGTGCTATACAACACCCCCCATTTAGTTTAATAAATGAGGACCCTTTAAAAATAATTAAGAAATTCATTTTAGTTAAATTTTAGCCTTAAGTAAAAATTATTAAGGAAATAAAGTTTATTTTTTCTTATCCTCTTTTATTCCATAATGCACATCGCAATTCGCATAGCTTATAAAATTAAAACGACTTTAAATCCACTAAGTCACATGGGTTGCAATATGAGCTAAGCTCTTTCCAAATCCATATTGAAATCTTTGTACAAACACTTCAATCGCCGTTATAATTCCTTTATCGCATCATGCCCCATTTAAGTTGTTACACCATTTTTTGATCATCTAACTTGTTACTATTAGATGGACCTAAGTAAACCATGTAAGACCAATTTTACCCTAAGTAAAATTGCTTTCACTATGAAAAATAACTTAGTAAAACACCTTTATTACGTTGTTTATGGTCTAAACAAGAAACCGCATGAGGAAATATTAAACAAATCCACATTTGTTTGATTTTCCTCAAGGAATAATTAGTTAAATAGCAGTTTAATTAATATTCCTGGTCGTATTTAACCCAAAACATGAAAATTAATTAGATAAATTGTTATTTATCTTATTTTTTTCTAGGAATAAGTATTTAAACCTTATTTAAATAATATTCCTTGTTAAATTTGACTAAATCACTCATAAATAGTTAAATAAATCATTATTTATTTAATTATTACTCAACCACATCCTTAAAATGATAAATAAATCATTTATTTATTTATTATTTACTAGTAAAGGGATTTGACCCAAGTCAAATTCCTTTTCCCTTCAACAAAAATAATATAATATTCCATAAAAGTTGGATCTTGATTTGGTTAATAATATTTTAATTATGCACCAATATCTAGACTAACTCAATATTTTGTTATAAATAGAAAGGTTTTTCCATTCATTCATCACCTTTTGTTGCCTAAGATCACTTTGGATCTATAATTTTGGTCTGACTTTGATCCACCATCATTGTCATATTTTTCTATCCTTTTCCTTGTGAGCTTCCTTTGAGTTCCTTTTTTGTCTGGGTTTTCTACACCATCAAGAGAGAGGAATTCTAGAGTTGAAGTGTTGAGGACTTACAAGAACCCATCCCATTGAGGAGAACTGGTAACATCCATCTATGTTTTCCTCCTAGGTGCCCTTAATATAAAATTCGTTCAACATATTCTTGTCTTGTCGATTGGATGCATGGAGTAAATCTATTTTTATTTACTTCTTAATGTCTTTTGATGCATAGATCTATATTTTTGCAGCATTTATCTTGATCAAATAATTGCAGATCTGAAGATATTGGAAGCGATTTTTTCTGTTAGGGCTTTTTTTTATGCACAACTAAAGTGGTCTTTTTTCGTACACTTGCAATTAAGATTAATACTAACATAAGCGATCACCTTATATGCAATTCGGTAAAAATTTTGATTACGCGGACCTTATGAGCCAATAAAGTAATGAACATAAAGCTCCAAAGTTCGATAGAGAGCAGCAACATGATTTCTTGAAAGTGCACTTCGCATTTTGCAATATATAACTAAAAGAAAATTCATTTACTCCATAGAAGTGGTGATGTGAGATTTGCGTAGATCGTATTTCGTATATTTTTTGGGTAACATCATAAATGGAAATAGTTATAAGTTATGATATGTGATGCGAAATGCTCATGTAAAATTAAACCGAAATACGAGATCCAACTCTTTAAATTGATCAATAGATATTTCACGTGAAGGTGTAAGATATTTGATTTAAAAATATTATTGGTGATTAGTAACATTTAATAGAAGTAAGGTTTTGATAGATTCATATCTACTCTGAGCATGCTATTGAATGCCACATTTGTTTTAAATTCTATCTGCCTCCCTATTCTCTATATTTTTAATGTTTGCTCTGTTCGCTTGAATTTAGGAGACCACTTAATGGAGTGAGGAAAATTAAAATGAGCAAGAAAGGAAAATAAATTGACAAGGCATCATCTACCAAAGAATTAGATATGTCTCCCCTGTTCTTAGACACGATCTGCAACAAGAATTGTGGAATTTCATCATGGGAAGAAATGTATCAGTTATTCGAAGATGAGAATCCAAGGGTAATAACCAAAGTCACTACAATAGGTACGTTAGTTACTTCATATGCGACTTATTTCGACGTTGCATGTTCATTCATATATAATGTAGCAGCAGGGCCAAAGATTCTTCCCTATACAGACATGATTAAGTGGGTAATCGACTACTTAAGCATAGAAGAGAGAAAATTCAAAGATTCAAAAGGCGATAATATTGGGTCATTCAGGGAAGAAGACTTACAAGAAATGTACCATCTACCCTCCCTGCAACAGAAATATGACAAGGATTTTCTTCAAAGCTTTAGAACAAAAAATCTAGATCTGATGAAAGTCATGAAGGAATGGAAAGAAGACCAAGGCAAACTTAAGTGAGATAACCTTGGTATGTACCCAATTGCACAAATTCCTTCCCCTTACTGTTATGCCGCCGGTATGTTGTCTAGATTATATGCAAAACTTGATACTATTACATTTCTTGTAGTTTGGGTCCCATTAATTAACGCAATCGTGAATTCTTTAATTCTCAATTGGGGAAATATACTATCTAATAATTTAGCTAAACAAATCATAGAGTACGGTAATAAAATAAGTGTTTCATATACAAAAATACCCCCCTTTTATATGAGTGCCTATGTCAGCATGCAAATTTCTTTTCTTCTATTTTTCCTACCGTGGGATGGAAATGGATGACCAAAGACCCTACCCCAATCCACATTTACCACAAATCCCTTTGGGATTCAAACTTCCATTTGCATTTTTACAAAATTTTCCATAGATTCATGTTGCCTATGCACCAGATGATATTCAATGAGAAAGCCCCTAGGGTTTCCAAAGAGGCTAGTAGAAACATTATTTTTGTTGCTAGATGGTTTGAAGAGGAAATTTTCACATATATCAGAGTATTTGAGAGTTATTCTTCTCCTCATGTCCTACCATATTATATTCCTGATAAGTTAATTGCAAGAGAGATAGCTTACCAGCTTCTTATAAATGGAATTTCTAAACAACTTAAAGATGATAAGAAGGCTGCTTGGCCTAATTTCCCTTTACAATGCAGTAATTTTGCACTTTTTGATATTGGTCATGCCGAAAAGGAAGTTTCAAATTTTAATCTATTGAATTTGGCCGTAATGCAAAAATGGCCATATGATCCAAACGATGTAATTTAAAACTACATCAAAGAGCTCAAAATGAAGCCTTTTGTGAAAGAGATAGATACATTTGATGATTTGTTTCAAGGCATTAAAAATTTTTCAGATGTACTTAAGTTTGCATCCAATCAGCTCAATCAAGATGAATTGGAAGCCTTCCAAGCATACATAAATAAGATATTGGAAAATATTCCTCTAGATCTGTTAACTATTGAATATGTCAACAGACCTACTCCAAGTATTAGCTTGGATAATGAAGTGAAAGACATGACTGAAGATGAGTCAACACAGTCAGAGCATCAATCTCAGAATTCAGATCATTCTAATAATGAATCCAAAAATAGAGATAAGAGCCAAGAAACGATAATTGATCATGTAATTAAAGAGATTTAAATGCAAGAGACAAGAGAAAGTAATGGGAAAGAATCATCTTCCCCAGAATTTCATCACAACCAAGATACACCTAATCAGTTAGACAAATCCTAGCCAAAGGATTTTAAGAGTGAATGGGACAAGTTTTCTAAACCACTTAAAATGCCTCAAACAAATCCTAATATTGATAAATCTACCAGTTTTCAGACACCAGAGCATTCGTAGAAAATAGTGGAAATTGTTACTCCGCTACAACGGGTACCTAAAACTCATCATCTATAGATGATTCTGGCCTACCCTATAGAGAATTTATTTTTAGAAGTTGAAGAAATCCCATCACTGGATGTTTTCTACAGTCTTGGTCATAAGGTTGTAGTCAGCAGAATAAAAAAGGAGAAGAATTGATGTTACAACCTCAAATATTAAAAACGAATCAGTTGATGTTCTATGGAAATACCCTCTAGCTGATCCCGCTGAACATTTAACCAAGCTATCATAGTTTTTGGGAGCATATTCTACTACCACTATTGAGAGAGCCACTAAAGTTAAAATGTTACTAAAGGAGAGGGAAAACATAATACAAGATTTAGAGAGACTGTTAGAGAATGAAAAATCTAACTCCAGTGAACAAATGGAATTGAAAATATCTCAGTTTCAAAAATATTTGGAAAGATTAAATTTACAGCATCAGGTGGATATCACTGATAAGGAGGTACATATGGGAGCAGCAATAAACAAATTACAAAGCCAGGCACAGCTAGAGAAATTCATAAAGGAAGTGTTGGAGGTAAATCCTTAACTAAAACGACAATAAGAAGTATTTTTCCAGCAAGTTTCTATTACTAGCTCTTACTACGACTCAAGTGCAATCCTGATCCAGCAAGTGGCTATCCAGAAACTTGAGTTTGAGAAACTGGAGAATAAAATCAATGAACATATTCAATGGAAAAAATATGACTCAAGAAAGGAAGCAGATCTACCTTAGATAGATAAATTTCATAAATAAATCTTATTCAAAGATTGAGAAGCACATGTAAAGAAGGCAGAAAAAGAAAAAATGAAAGCATCAAAGTTAATGAAGGAAATTATTGAATTTGTATTTGAATTTTTTTTTAAAACATAACTTATCAAATAGTGCACATCTGAAGTACTCTTAGAAATCAAGCAGTTAGAAGCACAGTGGAAACAAAATACAGAAACAAAGGATGAAACAATTAAAAAGGTAAATAAGTTTGATCAAGAAAATTCTTGGAATTTTCTGATCAAATCTCATCATCAGTACCACACCCTGCAGTGTTTAAAATATTCAACAAGAAGATCGTACCTATCACTCTCAAATGTGATATTAAAAGGAAATATTATATCACAAATTTTGCAGCCAGCTCATATCAAGCCCATGCTAGATATTTTTCAACTTTGGGGGAAATCCAAAAGAAAGATGAAAAATCCTAAGTCATATTTTTACTTTATTTTCCTAGATTATAGTCAACGTTAATCTTACGAGGATGGTTGTTTGAAACCTCCTCTATTTTTTTTTAATAATCTATTTTAGAATGTAGTTAGTTTAGTATTTATAGTCCTCTCATGCATTTAGAGAAGGGTCTAGAAATTTGTCAAATTTTTTTTGCAAAGAATGCACTATTGTAAGTTTGTGAATTCTTTGATGAATTAATGGAATAGAGTCTGTTATCTTTTGAAAATTAAAGATGTTTAACTGATGTTGCACTATTGTACTCTTTAAATTTCTTGAAAGTGAAGAGGAGTAGATCAACTACTGTCAGTTTACATGACTATAAATTTGTACATATGGTACTTCTATTCACTTGTATTAAGTCTTTCTTTCGAGGTTGACAGTCATCGTTTTATTGCATTACACATTTAAAAACTTTAATATAGATGAATGTTACATGCACTTTTGTTCTAATATTTGTCTGTGTTTTCTTATTGAACATACAATCACAGATATGAATGCGATATATTTTTCACAGTTCTTCTAATAAAACTATTTTTTTATAAGGATCATCTTATACAATTTTCATCTCCTTCAACTGTTAAATAATCTACATTACTAATAGTTGAAGGATATCTCTTTAGATCACATAAAGGAAGAAACACCCCAGGTATATAGTAGAACAGATAGTTTAGATAGATGCATGTGATATATTAGAATCATTTTCCATTGCATGTTGTATAATAAAAACACACACCAAAATTATCCTTATTAGGAAAGTGGTCCCACTATCCCCTGTCGGTGCCACCACACCAAACAGAAAAGGAGCTACTTTAAGGTCTGGACCGGGTGGTTTTACCCCATGTTTTGGGAGCAGAATTATGAGGCCTCAACATTATGGCACTAGAAGGAGGGCCTTTTGAATGGAAAAAATGTTTGATCAATCTAAAGGTAAATCTAAGAGTCTCTCTCTCTCTAGATCCCCATCAACTTCCAGAAAATTATCTAGATCCTCATATTTAAAATCTGATGTTGGTCATCCTTCTCCTAAGTATCCTAGTGATACTGAACCCATACTATCTCCTGATTCTCATCAAAATTCCCCAGAAGTTCATTATTTGATAGAAAATATAGAGAGAGTATCCATTTCTGCTGAAAAGCCTGAATCTTCTCAAATATTTGATATCAATATTTCATATTCTTTACAACCTCAAAGAATATTAACTCGATTAGAAAGTCAAAAGACTGGAATTCTCCATTTTGAATTTCCTATTTATAGTAATAGAAAGAGAATAAAAAGGACTCAATCAGAGTCAATCGCTAGCGAGATATTATCTCATTGACCATCATTACCTCCGCTCACTTCCACAACTTCCATTCCAACAATCAGTGTTACTTTAACTAGTTCCACTACTCAAACTACTATCCGTTAAACTAGTCCTAGCACTCAACCTTCCTCTTCTTCAACTCAAACTCAATCCATCACATACAACCAAGCTCCAATGGCAAGCCAAGTACCTCCACCAAATGTACGTCCATGGAACAATCCACGACCTATAATTATGCCCACTCCTCTTCATGCTCTTCCAAAATATCCTGAAAGATGGTTACCTAAATTTAATCTTGATGATGGTCTTTTGGAAGAAGAACACATTCATAACTTTATGTTAGCCATCAATCTAAAAGAAGTATTTGAAGAGGATTTCATTTTAATATGATTTCCATATACTCTAATAGGATCTGTAGGATCCTGGTATTTTTCACTTCCTTCTTGCTCTATAACTAGCTAGAATATGTTCGAAGAACAATTTCTAGCTAGGTTTGGGGATGACAGGACAACTGCTACGCTCATCAACGATTTATCAAATATAAAATCTAAATCATGTGAGAAGATAAAATATTTTAATTCAAGATTTAATAAATTACTCAATAAAATTCCTGCTACATCAGTTCATGTTGCAGAAGCTCAAATTGAGTGGTATATTTCATCCCTTCCATCAAATATACCTATTTTTGTTGATAGAGAAAAACTGTCGACACTTGCGGAAAACATGAAAGGATCTCTATCTATAGAGAAGCACATAACCGCTCTTGAGAAGAAGAATTGTCAAGAAGATTGAAAATAAAATAAGGTATCTTTCAAAAATGATTCTAAAAATAAGCTACCAAAAGACCCTTTTGATGTGGAAGGTCTTCAAAAAAATTTCAAGACTATGAAAAACAAGATGGAAGATATCAAGAAAAAAGTCGCTGAAAATCATACCTCAAAAAAAACTTTCAGAAAATTCAAGAAAGGTCAGTCCTCTAATACTCAACCTCCAAATATCATATCTAATGTTGAATCCAATCAAGATACAGAGGAAGAAAACGATGATGAAAAAGAATAATTTTAACTAAATTGGATGTGGGAATTCATCCTACCAAATGAAGAACAACATGAATCTTTACCTGTGAGTAAAAGGAGCAAAAATACTACTGAAGCAACGCAACCAAATCAACATCAAAATATTTCAACTCCTGCTAAAGATAAATCAGTAAGAAAAAATTCTAGTCAAAGGATACATAAACAAGTCTTGTTACTCCAGATACTCCACCTGCATATAAGACAATGGTAGTCTTAGACACTATTGAGTATAATGTAGTTGAAGATATGAAGAAAACCAAGGCTAACATCTCAATTCCTTATCTTACTAAATTAAATCAACAATAGAAAATCTTACTTAGAGACTTAAATGAGGTTCCTGCTTCAGCCTTACTTGCTCTAGTAATAGTACAAGATGCTAATGAAATGAGTAATTAACCTTCTCCTTCAACTAAAATAGATGCTCCAGACTTGATTATGGAAGGTCATCAATCAATCTCTCATACTCCTCCATTTATCTTAACCTATCAGATCTATAATAAAATAATTCATAATTGTTTAATAGACTCAGGAGCTTCCTCTAATATAATGCCAAAATTAGTCTGTTCTGATAGTACATGGGGCTTCCTCAGAGTTCCCTTATTCATATAGTACAACTTGATAGAACTAAAGTACAGGTTGTAGGTGAAATAAATTTTATCTCCATTAGATTGTCATCAAACCCCAAGGTTTCTCAAATAATTTATATACTGGTGGTTGATATTCCTAAGTTTTACAGATTAGTTTTAAGCCGATTCTGGTTCGAAAAACTTCATGGATATTTTGCAACAAACTGGTCTCATATGTGGCTACCATATAATGGAAAGCCAAATCAAATCTGAGTAGATCGTGAAAATTTTATGAAATATACACTTACTGATATTGATGGATTAAATGAGCTAGTAGCATTCAATAATAACAGTATTGGAAACTACTCAGCAGAGTTGTTTTTGGGAAATTTCAATGCTCAATCATCACCTTTATTTGATAATGTAGTTGTTTCTCAAATTAAGAATTTTTCCCAGACAGATAGTCCCAAGTGTAAAAATTTTGGAGATAAAGCAATAGTTAATTCTTTATTTTGGACTCTTTATTTTGACAGTTCTAAATCTGAAGATAGTGCAGGCACTCGCTGTATTTTAATAAGCCTAGAAGGATCAAAGAGAATGTTAGCTTGCAGACTATAATTCAATTGTACAAACAATATAGCTGAATACGAAGCATTTGTCCAAGGTTTGTACAAATCCATTGATCTTAATATCAAATATCTAAAAGTCCTAGGTGATTTAGAAATCATTGTTAGAGAGGTAAGAAATACCATTCATTGTAATTCTGAACATTTTAAGAATTACCAATCATTAGTCCAAAAATTAACCATTCATTTATTAGCCTTTAATATTTCTTTCGTGCCTAGAATGCAGAATGCTAGTGGAGATCTACTAGCTAATGTATCATCAAAGTTAATTCCATATCAAGAGTTTAGTCCCAATAGATTTTCCATTGAATTAATTTTTAGACCATCTATTCGTGATAATATTACCAATTGGAGAGTATTCAATAATGATGCTTAACATCTGAAGGATCTTATGATAGTCAAATTTTGGATGAAAATGAGCATGAAATTCAGATTAAGGAAGAACAAGATGAAAATCCTATTCCTAAGTTTGTTTTCAAGTTAGAAGACCTATATGATCTGAAATATAGGCTTAAAAGAGTTATTAACTCAAAAAATCAAAGCTCCACCTTAGTATTTGAGTTAGTAAATCTAGGAGCTAGCGAAAAAACCTCAAAATGTTAATCTAGGTCCTGGTATATCTTCCGAAGAAATATTATCATTTATTAAATTGTTTAGAATGTACAAAAGTGTCTTTTCTTGGGATTGCACTGATCTTAAAACATATGACACTTATGCTATTCAACATACATTTTCTATGATCTCGGAAGAAAAACCTATACAACAGAAGTTGAGGAAAATTCATCCAAATCTCAAAATTCAAATCAAAACAGAACTGAACAAACTCCTCAAGGAAAAAATCATCTTTCAAGTCAGGCATTCTAAATGGGTATCAAATTTGGTACTTGTCAGGAAGAAAAATGGAAATATTAGAATTTGTATTGATTTTAGGAATTTAAACAAAGCATGTCAAAAAGACAACTTCCCATTACCAACCATGGAACAAGTACTACAGACAGTAGTTGGTTCTGAACTTATATCCTTTCTAGATGGATTATCGGGATATAACCAAACTCTCATGCATCCATATGACATGCTGAAGAGTACATTCAGGAATAAGTGGGGAACTTACGCCTATCAAAATATGCCAGTTGGATTAATTAATGTAGGTGCCAGTTTTCATAGAGCTATGGACACATATTTTAGTGGGATCATAAATAAATAAGTTTTTGTTTATTTAGATGACATTACAATCTTTTCTAAACAAGTAACCAATCATGTGAATGACCTAAAGCAATTCTTCGAGCAATGTAAAAGCTATGGCATCTCATTAAACCTAAAAAAATCATTTTTTTCATTAGATGAAGGAAACTTTTAGGATTCATTGTGTCAAAAAGAGCTATCTCTATTGATCCTGAAATAATTGAAGATATTAAAAGAATTCCTTTCCCTCTCAACAAGAAAGTTATGCGGTTGTTTCTTGGGTAAATAAATTTTGTTAAAAGGTTTGTTCCTGACTTTTAGCAAATAGTTTTACCATTACAAAATATGATTAAGAAAAATTCAGTCTTTAAATGGGGACATAATGAAAGAGAAGCATTTGATTTGATTAAACAATCCATTGTCAATGCTCCATTCTTGATTGCCCCCAATTTTCTTAATCCTTTTACTTTATATACATTTTCATTAGATCCATCATACGCTACTATTTCAACACAGCTTAATGACCAACAAATTAAAGAACCAATACAATTTTTCAGTTTCAATTTGAAAAGTGCAAAACTAAATTATTCATCAGTCGAGAAGCAAGCATTTGTTGTCTTTAAGGCTATAATAATTTCAGGCCATTTGTCCTAAAAACTCACACCAAAATCATAGCTCCATTCTCCGCATTGAGACAACTATTAATGCAAAGAGAATTAAGAGAGAAAAGGGCTAACTCGGTTACCGATTTACAGGAATATGATGTAGAAAGTAGAACCTCTAAAACTCTTAGAGGTCAAGGTTTTTGCAGAATGCCTATAGGAGCATCCCATATATCATCAGAAGAAGATTCAGGTAACAATGTGCAAATATGAGAGGTAAGCTTCAACGATGCACAATCTTAATACCCTAATCTTATATTCTATTTTAAAAATGGATATGCTCCAACCCAACTCAGTTACAAAATGAACCGAGCTTTGATATTGAAGGCCAAGCAATATCAATTAATCAATGATGTATTTTTTAAGAGAATTTGTGATTCTCTACTACTAAGATGCTTACAAAACTTGGAAGTAGACAAATTCTTGCAGGAACTCCATGATGGAATAGCTAGAGGACATTTTGGAGGAAATACGACAACACACAAAATCTTGCATGCAGGTTACTATTGGCCTACACTTTTCAAAGATGCTCATGAATATGCAAGAAAATGAAAAGTTTGTTAAAGTGCATCTGGAAGACAAAGGAAGCCAACCTGCCCATTACATCCAATTAATATTGAACAACCATTTGAACAATGGGGATTAGATATAATCGATGAGATTTTTCTTAACTCTTCCAAACAACATAGATATATTCTCACAGCTACAGATTACTTTACTAAATGGGTGGAAGAAATTCCATTAAAGGTAGCCAATTCTAAGAATATCATTGATTTCATCGACTAATATATCATAACTAGGTTTGTTTTACCTACTACTTTAATGTTTGATAATGCATCTTAATTTTCAGGAACTGCTATGATGGAATTTTCAATCAAAAGAGGTTTTAAATTTAAGTATTCTGAAAATTATTACGCGCAAGGAAATGGTTTAGAAAAATCCACAAATAAAAACTTGACTAGATTAATCAAAATAAATGTTGAGCAAAACCAACGAAATTAGCATAATTAATTAATCTTTGCTCTTTGGGCAGAAAGAATAACTCATAAAGCTTGTATTGGCACTTCTCCATTCAATATTGTCTATGGGAAAGAAGTTGTGCTTCCTACGAATGTATTTATTCCCTCTCTTGCCTTAGTCCAATTCATTAATGAATCTCCTTCTTCTTCACTGCAACTAAGACAAAATAAAATTCTTAAGCTAGAAGAAAAAAGAGAAAAAGCTAAGCATACTCATGAACATTATCAAAATATAGTAAAGCATCATTTGATTCAAATTCTGTTACTCCAAAAATATTTCAAATTGGTGATCTGGTATTGAAATGGGATGAAGTGCATGAGGAAAATGGTAAACACACAAATTTTCAAAAACTCTGGCTAGGTCCATTTCAAATAATTGAAGAAATAGGCCCATCAACATGGTTATTGCAAGATCTATCAAGAAAAAGAGATTCTTTAATTGTTAGTAAGCTGATTTTAAAAAAATAATTTTCATAGGAGGTAACCCCTTCTATTCCCTGTATACTAGTGTCTTTTTCTTTCCTTTAGGAAAATAAAAGTTGCTTAGTATAAATTTTGGATTTTCAAATAAATTTCTCATATGATCCTTTTTTATTTATCACTTATAGAAATAAAAAGTGTTAAGGAAACAATCAAAATATTTGAAAGAAAAATAGATTTAATTTTTCACTGAAAGATACAATTTCACTGAAGTTATTTATTCTCTGATGAAATCTCATCCGTATACTACATGATTATTATGTTATCAGTCCAGAAAATAATCCTTAACATAGTAAAGACTCTTTTAAAGAAAAGAAATATAAAACTCAACATTATCATCCAGAATCCTCAAAAGGACCAATGATTCAACCCATCCGGGGAAACTTATCAATTTTTGAAAGAAATTCAAAAAAGATTATATTGGAAAAGCTTTAAAGATAATAAGTCTCATCACGGGCTTGTTTACCATGTTCATAGGGAAATAGTTGAAGTGACATTACCCATACTGCCTACAAAAACATGGTAATGACTTGAGATTATATCAAGAGGACAAGGGGTCTCATCAAGATATAGCTTGATTAGTTTAATTACAACTAGTGAATGGCATTGTCATTATTTGGTTACCAAGCCAAGACAATGGCTTTTAAATAAATAAAAATATGATATACAAAAAGAAAAATTTTCAAAAAATATCAATTGTATAAAGTTAGAATTTATTTTTGGAAATTGTAAGAAACACTGGATGGGACAACGAATCATTGCTGGGTAAAAGGTAACCCTGCCAAGAGCTTAAATTTCCTATTAGATCAGAGGCTCTACCTATGATAAAAGAGTAAATATTTATAAATAGGATCTGTAAGAGCCACCTTCTTTATCCTTTTGAACTGAGTAAAGACTGATATAGATTCTCATACTTATATATTTAAAAGAGGGATTGTTATGAATTGTAATTAAGAGAAATTTCATTGCTTAGTAAGATATTATTTTCTTGAAATTCATTCCTGCAACTATTTTTATTTCAAAAAAGTTTCAGAAATTTCAAAAATTTAGTCATAGATAGTTGGTTCTGCCAAGTGAATCGCCAATTCTTGTGCTATACAACACCCCCCATTTATTTTAATGAATGGGGACCCTTTAAAAATAACTAGGAAATTCGTTTTATTTAAATTTTAGCCTTAAGTCAAAAAACTTTAGGAATAAAGTTTATTTTTGCTTATCTGCTTTTATTCCTTAGTGCGCATCGCAATTATCATAGCTTACAAACTTGAAATGAATTTAAATTCACTAAGTCACGTGGGCTGCGATATGTGTAAGCTCTTTCCAAAGCCATATCGAAATCTTATTACAAACACTTCAATCATCGTTATAATTCCTTTATCGCATCACACCCCATTTAAACGTTCACCTTATATGAAATTCGGTAAAATTTGTGATTACAGGGACCCGACGAGCCAATAATGTAATTAACATAAATCTCCAAAATATGTGAGAGCCCAGCGGCATTATTTCTTGAAATCGGACTTCACATTTCACAGGATATAACTAAAATCAAATTCATTTACCACATAAAAGTTGCGAAGATCGCATTTCGTAGAATTTATGGTAACATCATAAAAGAAAATAGTAATAAGTTGCGATATGCGATGTGAAATGACTCATGTCAAACCAAACTGAAATACGAGATCCAACTCTTTAAATTTATCAATAGACATTTCACATGAAGCCGTAATACATTTTATTTAAAAATATTATTGGTGACTAATAACATTTAATAGAAGTAATATTTTGATAGATTCATATCTACTTTGAGAATGCTATTGAATGCCACATTTGTTTTAAATTATGTCTGCCTCCATGTTCTTTATATTTTTAATGTTTTCTTCGTTCTCTTGAAATCAGGAGACCACTTAACCGAGTGTCGAAAATTGAAATGAACAAGAAAGACAAAAAAATTGATAAAGCATCATCTACCAAAGACTTAGATATGTCTCCCCTGTTCTCAAACACCACCTGCAACAAGGATTGCAAAATTTCGTCATCGGAAGAAATATATCAGTTATTTGAAGACGAAAATCCAAGGGTAATAACCAAAGTCGCTACAACAGGCATGCCATTTACTTCAGACGCAACTTATTTGGACGTTGCATTTTCATTCATCCATAAGGTAGCAGCAAGGCCAAATATTCTTCCCTATACATACATGGTTAAGTGAGTAATCAGACACTTAAGCATAGAAGACAAAAAATTCAAATATTCAAAAGGCGAGAATATTGGGTCATTTAGGGTAGAAGACTTATAAGCAATGTACCATCTACCCTCCCCGCAACAGAAATATGACAAGGATTTTCTTCAAATATTTAGAACAAAATATCTAGATCTGATGAAAGTCATAAAGGAATGGAAAGAAGACTAAGGTAAAATTAAGCGAGATAACCTTGGTACATAACCAATTGCCCAAATTCCTTCCCCTTATTGTTATGCTGCTGGTATGTTGTCTAGATTATATGCAAAACCTTATACCACTAGGTTTTCTGTAGATTGGGTCCCATTACTTGACGCATCCATCAATTGTTTAATTCTCAATTGGGAAAATATCATATCTGATAATTTAGCTAAAAAAATCATAGATTATAGGAATAAAAGAAGTGTTTCATCTAGAGAAATACCCCCCTTTTATATGAGTGCCTATTTCATGGACGCAATTTTATTTTCTTCTAGTTTTCCTTCCATGGGATGGAATTGGATGACCCAAGACCCTACCCAAATACACATTTACCACAAAGCCCTTTGGGATTCAAACTTCCATTTGCATTTTTACAAAATTTTCCATAGATTCATATTGCCTATGCACCAGATGATATTAAATGAGAAAGCCCCTACGGTTTCCAAAGAGGCTAGTATAGGAATTGTTTCTGTTGCTAGATCGTTTGCAAAGGAAAGTTTGACATATATTAGAGTATTTGGGAGTTATGCTTCTCCTCATGTCCTACCGTATTATGTTCCTGATAAGTTACTTGCAAGAAAAATAGCCTACCATCTTCTTGTAAATGGAATTTCTAAAAAACTTAAAGATGCTAAGAAGGCCATTTGGCCTAATTTCCCTTTACAGTGCGGTACTTCTGCACTTTTTGATATTGGTCATGCCTAAAAGGAAGTTTCAGAAGTTAATCTATTGAATTTGTCTATAATTCCAAAACAACCATATGATCTGAATGATGTAATTAAAAACTACATCACAGAGATCAAAATGAAGCCATTTGTGAAAGAGATAGATACATTCGATGATTTATTTCAAGGCATTGAAAACTTTTTAGATGCACTTATGTTTGCATCTAATCAACTCAATCAAGATGACTTGGAAGCTTTCCAAGCATATAGAAATAAGAGAGTGGAAAATATTCCTCTAGATTTTTAACTATTGAAGATGTCAACAGACCTACTCCAAAAATTAGCGTCGATAATGAAGTGAAAGACATGTCTAAAGATGAGTCTGCACAATCAGAGCATCAATCTAAAAATTCGGATCATTATGATAAGAGATAAGAGCCCAGAAAATATAATTGAACAAGTAATCAAAGTGATTTAAATGCAAGAGAAAGGAGGAAGTAATGGGGAAGAATCATCATCCTATGAAGTTCAACATAGCCAAGATACACCTGATCAGTTAGAAAAATCTAAGCCATCAGATTTCAAGAGTGAATGGGATAAGTTTTATAAAGAACTTAAAATTCCTCAAATAAATCCTAATACTAATCAATTTACCAGTTTTCAGACACCAGAGCATTCACAGAAAATAGTGGAAACTGTTACTTCTCTACAACAGGTACCTGAAAGTCATGATTAAGAGATCATTCTGACCTACCCTATAGAGCAGATAATTTTACAAGTTGAAGAAATCACATCACTAGATGTTTTCTACAGTTCTGGTCATAAGGTTGTAATCAATAGAAGAAAAAGGAGAAGAATTAATGATACAGTCTCAAATCTTAAAAATGAATCTGTTGATGTTCTATGGAAAAACCCTCTAGTTGATCCCACTGAACATTTAACCAAGCTATCACAATTTGCAGGAGCATATGATACTACCACTATTGATAAATTCACTAAAGTTAAAATGTTCCTAAAGTAGAGGGAAAACAAAATACAAGATTTAGAGAGACTAATAGAGGAAGAAAAGTATAACTCCAGTGAGAAAATGGAATTGAAAATATCCTAGTTTCAAAAAGATTTAGAAAGATTAAATTTGCAGCTTCAGATGCAAATCACTAATAAGGAGGCACAATTGGAAGAAGAAATAAACAAATTATAAAGCCATCCACAACTAGAGCAATTCATAAAGAAAGCATTGGAGGTGAATGCTAAACTAAAACGGCAACAAGAATTATTTTTCCAACATGTTTCTATTACCAGCTCTCATTATGACTCAAGTGATAACCTGATCCAGAAAGTGACTATCCAGAAACTTGAGTGTGATAAACTAGAGAAGAAAATCAATAAACATATTCAATGGAAAACATACGACTCAGGCAAGGAAGAGAATCTACCTCAGATAGATAAATTTTATAAAGAAATATTATTCAAAGATTGGAAAGCACAAGTAAAGAAATCAGATAAAGCTACTGCGAAAGCATTGAAGTTAACAAAGGAAATTACTTAATATGTATTTGAACAACTTTTGAATAAAGAAATGATCAAAGAGTGTACTACTCTTAGAAATCAAGCAGCTAGGAGCACAGTGGAAACAAAAGATAGAAACAAAGGATGAAACAATTAAAAAGGTAAATAAGTTTGATCAAGAAAATTATTGGAATTTTATAATCAAACCTTATCATCGGTACCAGACGCTGCAGTCTTTAACAGATTTGATAAGAATATTAAAGCGAGAACTCTCAAACGCAACATTCAAAGGATAAAACAGATCACAGATTTTGAAGCTAGCTCAGCTCAAGCCCATGTTAGATATTTGTCAACTTCGGGGGGAAATCCAAAAAAAAGATCGAAACTCATAAGTCATATTGTTACTTTATTTTCCTAGATTGTAGTCAAAGTTATTCTTACAAGGATGGTTGTTTGAAACCATATCTACCTTTTTGTAATAATCTATTTTAGAACATAGTTAGTTTAGTATTTAAACTTGTTAGGTCCTTATATTACCAGTATAGTCCCTTATTGTTGTCAGTGTAAGCCCCTTATTGTTATAGTTGTACCTCTGTAACCCCCATATTGTTATTATATTGCCCTTACATTATTATTGTTAGGTCGGCTAGGATTACATTGTGGCCCCATGGTCTCCTATATATAGAGAGGACGTTTTGTCATTTGTATCATCCAAGGATTGTTCATTTATGTAATTTATTGGAGGTTGCACACTTGAAGTGGCTACTTATCAGGCGTTTACCTCTCTTTTCTTCTATTTTTGGAGCTGGTTTAATAACATTTTGTATTAGAGCTTTCGATTCTAGGGTTTTGCTACTCCAAATAGGTCATCATGGTATTTTTGCTATAACTCTTTTTATAAGACGGTTTAGAAGCCGAAATTGTTAGAGTTAAAATTATAAATCCTGAGGAACATCATCGTAAAATTTTAGATCTTGGTTCACAATATTTTCAGAGATATGATCTATGGAAGTTACGGCTTTTTGCAGGCTCCTCACTTTAACCTAAACAGTTGATCGCAGAATTTTTGCTATAACGTTTTTTCTACGAGGGTTCAGAAGCTGAAATTTTTGTAGAGAAAATTTGAAATCCTGAGGGACATCCTATAAAAATTTTAGATCTTGGTTCGCCATATTTTGGGAGATATGGTATGTGGAAGTTAGGATTGTTTCAGGCTCCTAAATTTCATCTCAAAGAGATGACCGCGGGAAAAACATCATAACTCTCTCTCTGAGCATCAGATTTAGATTCTGTAAAAAATTTCTGCAAGTACATGAACTAAAGTTTTTTCTACATCAAATTTAGAGCCGAAGGAAGAAACAGTGACATGTGGCAAGTCGTACAAGTTTTCTCTATTGAACCAGTCCATAATTAGATGATCATAGAAGATTGGGAATAACTTTGTCTTCAAAAATCCAAATCAGGTTAGACCTATGGAATTTGAAAGAAGATTCATAGGGCTGCCTTAGGACTGAATTTTAGGTATTGAAGATCTGAAATCTCATACGTAATTCACTTTCAATATCGAGCTCCTCAAAATCAAGAAAAAGGTGTGTATTTTTTTTTTCAAATTGCATAAGTCTTGTTTGAAAAATCAATTCTAGGTGATTCCAAAGGCCTATTGAACATATATATCAGTATTGGGTTCTAAATTTCCTCCTAAAAAGAATTCAACACCCATTAAGCCCTCATAATACTCTACTATGAATCATGAAGATAAATAATTGCAACATGACCTATCAAAATTACAAGATCAAGTGCAGCAAAATTCGCTCTCGCAAAGATTAACAAAAAATGAAATGGATGTTTTGAAGAAAAGCGTGGAAGCTAAGATTTATGGTTTGAAGAAAGGCGTGGAAGCTATGATGAATGGTTTGAAGAATGGTATGGAAGAAAAAATAGAAGGTATGCAAGAAAAAATGGAAGTTTTGAAGGAAGACATGGAAGGTTTGAAGGAAGGTTTGTCAAAGTTGATACAAGAAATGATTCCTAATGGCGAAAAGATAGTAGAGGAAAATCATGATGAGAACAAAATAAATGTTAATCGTGATTTCATAAACTCTAGTGTTGGATTAAAGAACTACCATATTCCAAATATGGATATGAGGAAGTTTGATGGAAAGGATCTCGTAACATGGATATGACAAATGGAGCAATATTTTGATCTCAATAATGTGAAAAACATAGAAAAATTACGCATTGCAACTTTACATTTACAACAAAATACATTTGTATGGTATCGATGGCTTTGCTCCCGTAAAAAAATTGTCACTTGGTCAATTTTTACAGAGGAAATGATAGTACATTATGAGGATACAAAGAAAAACACCTTCTTTAGCCAATTAATAAATCTCAAACAAAAGGGTTCAGTGGCGAAGCACATTAAGGACTTCCAAAAATTGAATATAAGGGTAGTTGATATTCCAGAGGAACACGGGATTGATGTCTTCATAGGGACTTTAAAGGATAACATCCAACATGAAGTTCACATTTGGGAACCGGATTCATTAGAGAAGGCATTCAGGTTGGCAAGAAAAATTGAATGTAAAATTATGGCGACAAGAAAGCCTACCACTCACATCTCTAAAGATGGAAGTGTTGCTACTCCTAGAATTCAACAAACTACAAGGTTGACACCACAAAAATTGGAAGAAAAAAGAGCAAAAGGGCTTTGCTACAGTTGTGATAGAAAATACATTAAAGGTCATAAGTGTGCTGAGAAGAAATTATTTTACATAGATTGTGAAGAGGAGGAAAAAAATGAACGAGAAAATTCAAAATAAGAGGATATAGAACAAGAACCAACCCTAGAAGAAGAAGAATAAATGAGTCTGATCATATCATGTAATGCATTGGCAGGAATTACCACTCCTCAAACTCTCAAGATAGAAGGAAATATCAAGAAGAAAAAGGTAACAGTGTTGATTGATTCGGGTAGTACCCATAATTTTATTCATTGTAAGGTAGCCGAGGAATTACTTGTTTCCTATGCTTAGCACCAAAATGTCAAGTGATGGTTGAAAATCGAGGAACTATAAATTGCTCTATAAAATGCCATAATATCAAGCTATCCATGGGAAAATATATATTGAATAGTCCAATGCTTTCCATCCCAATGGGAGGTGCTGATGTTGTACTAGGAGTACAATGGTTACAATCTTTGGGGATGGTAGCTTTTAATTTTCAAGAACATTTCTTGAATTGTTTTTCAAAAGGAAAGGAAATCGAATTACGGGGTATCATAGGGAAGCCAGGAAAGATAATAAGCTCTAATGTCATGACAAAGCCTCTGAAGAAATAACAACAAGGTGTAATTGCACAATTATGCTCACTGTTAGTGTCAGTCTAGTCATACTGCCATCAGTGATCAAAACTACTCTTTTTCATTTGCATATTAGGTGTCTCATACCGAATAAATTTCACCATTCCGTTAGGTCATGGATTCATTTATGGTAGTAATTTTTTATCAGTTTTCCCTCATGAGGTACTTGCTGATTTTCCTTTCTATGGTCTTTAGTCATTAGTCATTTTCATTCTCAAAATCATATCAGTAGGTCATAGGATGGGTCTCATTAGTTTCTAGGGTCTCACCATGGTCAAATTAATGAGTCAAAGGTCAATAATATCAGCAAGGTCATGAGGAAGTCAATAAATTCAAAGTCACAACACCTGGAAAATCAAAAAAGATATTTTATTCAGCTTGATGTAATTTTCACCTCAAAACCATGTTTTGAGGTGAAAACGTGATATTTTTCCTTTATTATTATTCATTTTATATCATCATATGTAATAAGTCACAATTCAGAAGCTGTTATCTCCACAAAGTGATGTCCTTTCCTTCAGAGAAATTTTCTGCAACATGTTCAGTGCCAAATTATCCTCTAAGCAGATCCGTCAGAAAGAGCTCAGAAATATCTTTCCAACGGTATACTACACTCTCAAAAATGACTTCTGGATTGAAATTTATGCTTAAGTGAAGTAAAAGTCTTTATATCCTCATATATCCCCTATTTCCCATTTTTCCTTAAACTTTCTTTTATTAAAATTTTATATTTCTTTAATAAAATCCCTTTTCCCCCTTTCCGATTATAAAATCAAATTATAAATATTTAAATACAAATGCGATTATGCTAAACCACTTCCCCTTCATTCCAGTTGAAACCTTATGATAAATGTTTCAAAGGTTCCAAATATATATATAACCCCACCCGTTCCTAACCACTTCCCTACCATGCTTTATAATAAAACTTCATAATAAAGTTTTATGTTATAAACCCCCCTCTTCCCATTGCAATTGCAAAACTTTCCCCCTGATCACATCGCAATGTTTATTTGAAGTTCCCCGATCACTCCAATCGCAAATATCTCCGATGCGATTAATCGCATTGCAAGTTTTGTGCCCCTCATCCAATCGCAACTCTTCTTCCGATCTCCCGATCCGCTCCCCTGATGGCAAACCTCTGATTGATCTCCCCATCGTCGATCTTCCCCGCCGATTGGACGGCCCACAGCTAATCAGGCCATCACAATCGGCATTCCCCGTATGTGTTGCACTCCACTCCCATCCGATTTCCTATTATGATTATAAATCCCTGGGCCCACCATACAGTATTTCCGCCCACGCATTATAAAGGGCCTTCCCCTTTGTTAAAAGTGAATTTTGGTTTCATTTCATTTTTATGAAGGACCTCCCCCAATTGCATGGGTGATTTCATATAAATCACTCCACCCCACTCCCAAGCCCGACTGCGATTTCGATTATGTGGGTCCCACCTTTAGCCCTCTGTCCCACAATAAAAATCATTCCACCCCTTTATATGATTTCCCTGCTCTATAGTTATATCCCCCATCGGGGTTACCCCAATCGCATCGGAACTTTGTATGGCCTACTCCAAATTCACCTGGCCTCCGACTCCCGATTGCTATGGCACCACCGATTGTTATATTACAACTATTTTATTAATATGATATCCCTCTGCGTGGCTCACAATGATTGCAATTGTAATGCGAGTCCCTCTTCCTCTCCCTTCCTTCCTATTCACTATTTTTCCCTTCACTAAAGGCAGAGTTTCATTTCAAAGGCATGTAATTTAAAAAAAATTCAGTTTTCTCCAAAAAGATAGTGGAAAGCAAAGGGACAGTCAAAGGGCCGAGAGCTTATTTAAAAACAAAGATTGTTACAGCAAGAAGAAAAATAGGAAATCTGTTCATTGGATTACCTATTTTCTTTCATACGGCCTAACAACAAAATCTCCAAGTGGTCAAATACAATGTTGTCTCTTATTTTTAGGGGCAGATTGTTGTATTTCTTTACTATGATTGTATTTCAGTTCTTCAGCTGTTAGAACATCTCCCTTTTCTGTGGATCTATGTTCCCACATTTCAGTGTATTTATTGTAATTGAAAAACATTTGTAACCATTCCGAGTCTGAGTCTGAGTCTGAGTCTGAAATCTGTAACTCAAAAAGTAGGGGAAATAGTGTGGTAGAACATCTTGGCGCTACATTGTACAGTTTGACAGGAATTAATAAGAGATGCAACTCTGATTTGTGGGATCCATGTGGTATGAGATTTAGCATTTTTTTTTCTCCTTCGTTTTATATGTGAATTGTTATGTGTTCCGTTCATCCATAAACATTTACTTTTGAATGCTTTCAAGATAGAAAGGTAGAATCCATTTTTATATGCTCTACCTTGGGAAATCATTCATGCTCTGTGCTTTTCTTCTTTTTTAAAAGGATCCATTTGTTGTGCCCTTTTCAGCTTCTCACCAGTCTTTCCATCCCATCCTCATTAAATTTTAACTGCTAAGTTTCCTGCATATCTTGCCCCATGAAATACCCTGTGTCTTGATTTAATTCCCGGTTTCAACTGTCCCATTTTTTCCCACACATCCCTGAAGATTCATTCATTTTATTAAAACCTTTTTCCCATCATTTTATGTAGCCTAATATCAGTCCATTTATTGTATTTCATTGAATATTCTTTCATGGAGAGAGCCCTCTCTTGTCCTTGTAGGGCTAGCTACAGGGCTGAGCGTGGTTTAGTTGTTACTCTGTTTTGCCTTTACAGCCTGGGGTCCAATTCAGGTGCTAACATCTCTGGCGACCATACTGGGGAATGAGTTCAAGATTGTTTGTTTGTTAGTGTTATTTTTTTTCTAAACTACAAATGGAGCCTGAATTTATGCCAGGTAGCCCTCGAACTGCACATTGCTTTGCAGGTGCATAAGTAGATAAAAGCTTCTTCAGTCAATCTCCGGTCTAGTTTTATAAACGTAACATCTGACTTGCAATATTTGCCCCAGTACATCAAATAATTCTATACTTTTGAACAATGATGTTCAGATTTTGCTAGGCTTCAAATAATTTTTTTTTTAAATAAAAATTCGACCACACTGGCTTCAAGAAGATACACCGGGGCTAATCTAGATCCAAATCCTCCCCCTGTGTTTGAAAATCCAAATCTTATCCCAAGAATTGTTAGAAGACAAGAAGGATTAGTAAACCCCAGACCCGTCTTCAGATCCTATACTTGGCCGAGTGAATGGTTTTTTGTAGAAGACCTTTCCTTTGACAAGAATTTTGAGCTTTCTTTATTTAGGAATAAGTCTGAAAATGACATTGATGATACAGTTTCAAATCCTGAATTCCTTGTAGATATGGAAGTCCAAAGAGAAAATTCCTCCATTAACGATTACATTTTAAATTCTCCTTAGTCCATCACTGTAACTAATATCCCTGAGCCTTTAGAATCATTAGAAACAATCTTTCCTCCTCCCAATTCATCAGCATTCCCATCAGTCAATTCCCAATTGTCATCTCCTTCGTTAACACCTTCCTCAAATCCTATGAATCCTGTTGTAAATCCACCCAGAGTTATGGCTACCAGTTATGCACCTCTGGTCTTACCCCAGGTCCTCAACGATATGCCGGCTGACTATCAAAGTAAAATTCCTATTTTTGATGCCACTCAGAGCATCACAGCTTAGCAGCATGTTGATAAAATGAATGACTTTTTTGATTTGCATGAGATAGAAGCAAAGAATGTAACAACAAGGCTGTTTTTTCAAAGCTTCGGAGGTGAAGTCAAAAAGTGGTTTAGAGCCTTACCGCCAAGCACAATTCACACTTTGCAGGAGTTGCACACTCAGTTCCTGGACCGGTGGGAGGTAAAAAAGAACCCACTCCAAATTCTGTCTAAGTCTGAGAACATTAAAAGAAATATGGGTGAAACCGTGCAGGATTATTGTTTGAGATTCAATGCCATATATAATGCTATTCCAGCTAATTTGAAGCCTCCTATGGGACTAGCATTGTTGAAATTTCCCGACGGTTTTGACGCCAACATGGCATATCAGCTGCGTGAAAGAGACCCATCTTCACTAGAAGACATGCAAAAGATAGTGGTAAACGTTGAAGCTAATCTGCTGGCTAAAAGAGCACGTACTAGAATTGAGAAAGGAGTCACAATAAAAGAGGAGGCCTCTACTTCAGACAGTAAAATGGACACTCTGATCAGAACAATGGAAGAAATGGTTGATAGTTTAACCATTACAGATAGACCAGAGCCTCAAATAAGAAATCCGAATTTTAGAGGGTATCAGCCGCAATTCAAAATTAAATAGAGAGACCAAAGAACGTCGAACCCAACTGCGCCACCACAGCAGCAGATTAAAACTCCTTTGCACTAGAACTATGTGCAAGGGATAGATTCAGATGACGATGATCCTGTAATTGAGGCTAATCACTTTTTCAAAGTTGATGGTGCACCCATTTTCCTCACAGAAGATGAAGAATACACAGTGACAACTCGAGACATTCAAAAAGACCAAAATTTCATTTTGGCCAATGATACAGTACTGGAAGAGGAGTCAGATGACTATCAGAGAGGGTATATGAACGCTCTGTCGGCTCAGCAAAGGCAGTACTCTTTAAGGAATAGAGAGGTTACAATCAGTCCCATTCAAAAGAGAAAAGAACTCCAAATGAAGAACGATGCACAGAAGAAAGCTAAGGAGCCGGTTGATCCTTCCTCTAGCAAAGAACCTGCAATTGCTAATACTGCCAATGAAAAGAACCAACAAAACATAGTAAAGGAGCCAACAGAGAAGAAAGACCCACCCATTAAATAGGTAGAGAAATCTCCCTCCTTTAATATAGAAAATGAAATCTCTAAGTTAAAAGTGTCTATGCCCCTCACAGAGTTGGTGAAGAACAGTGTGTATAAAACTCAGGTGTCCAAAGTCTTGCAAATAGATTCTGTCTCTGATATGGTGAATGTAGGAGACGACTACCCTGAACTTATTTTCAGTCCAGCCACAGAAGAATCTGAAGAAAATGAAGTCCCTCCTTTTTACTTGAGTCTTAGAGTACATGAGTTTATCCTGCATAATGCTATGTTGGATTCCGGAGCCTCACATAATTGGATGCCAAAAGATGTCATGGAGAAGCTAGGCCTTGACATCACTCGAAAATATCATGAATTTTATTCCTTCGAATTGAGTAGGGTCCACTACATTGGTCTAATTAAAGATTTGGTAGTGTCTTTAGATCAGATTCTAGCAAAGAATGTCTTGATGGATGTAGTTGTTGCTGATGTCCCACCAAGGTTTGGAATGCTCCTATCTAGGTCTTGGGGTGCAAAAATTAAGGGAACCATGCAGCTTTACTTATCTTATGCCACTATCCATGTATTTGGCCAGTTGAGAAATCTATATAGGGAAAAGAATATGAAATATATGATTACCAGCAAAGACAATCTTGTAAATCATCCCATTAATGTTGTCCATACAGATTTGGAGTCTTTTGTCTTGTATTCTGATGATGGTTTAAATGATGAGAATGTTCAATTAGTACAAGTGGATGAAATACCTGAGATTTTAGAGAATTTCAGAGAAGTCCTCAAAAAGAAAAAGGACAAAGCAGCAAACACTTCTGAAACTCCTGCCTGCCAGCAGCAAACGGACAATGAAAAGCCAGAAATCAGCCAAGGTAAAGAAGAGAAAGAAAAAAATTTCCAGCATCTTCAAGAAGAAGAAGAGGGCCTGTGGAGTATGGATTTTGATGGAGCTGGTATTGGAATATGGATTAGGAGCCCTGTTTTCCAGCCTGATAAGGTTCCCGGCAATGTTAGAGTTTGTTCTTATAAGCTAGCTTTTGATTGCTCTAACAATGAAGCAGAATATGAGGCTTTGATTGCAGGACTCAAAATTTTGAAGAAGTTGAATGCAAAAAGGATCTCTATGTGTGGCGACTCTGAATTGATAATCAAACATGTAAAAGGAGAATACCAAGAAAAACATCCAAGATTGAGGGCATACAGAAATGCAGTCTTGGACATTTTGAAAACATTCCCAGAGTATACTTTGATAGCAGTACCCCAGATGCAGAATATGATTACCGATTCCCTAGCCACTACTGCAAGTAACTTGAAGATTCCGATGAACTCCAGTAATAATTTTGAAATCTATGTCAAACATAGGCCTGTTGTTCCAGACAATTTAAGGTATTGGAAAGTATTTTGGGATGATAATGAGATTAATGCATTTTTGCAGGGTGATGGAAAATTCAAAAATACTCCAATAGAGGGTGAGTATGAGGCTGATGATCAGGAGTTAGAAGCAAACCAGATGGACATATTGAAGTTAAAGGATATTGTAATTCCTAGAGGTCTCATACCTCTAGAGGAGCTTTTTCATCAGGATGATGTCGCAAAGAAACCAAGCTTGGTGCCCATAGAGAAAGGAGTTGAAGATGTGAATATTGGAATATCTGATCAGCCCAAGTTTGTCAAATTGTCAAAGACATTATCCCCTGAGGTAAAGGAGAAGTATGTTAAATTTCTTTCTGAATTTTCTGATGTATTTAAGTGGGTTTATTCAGATTTTAAAGTGTATGATAAGAACATAATTCAACATACAATTCCTATCAAGCCGGATCAGAAGCCTTTCAGACAGAAGCTGAGAAGAATCAATCCAAAGCTGCTGCCATCAATTGAAAAGGAGGTAAATAGGTTATACAAAGAAGGAATCATAGTTCCTATTAGATTTTCTGATTGGATTTCGAATTTGGTCCCAGTGCGTAAAAAGACTAGAGAAATCAAACTGTGTATATATTTTCGGAACTTGAATAAGGCATCCTTAAAGGATAATTACCCACTTCTGAAAATGGACCATATTCTGCAGAGAGTAGTTGGAGCATCTAGGATGTCACTACATGATTGCTACTCAGGCTACATTCAGATCTTGGTGCATGAGAAGGACCAAGATAAAACTGCCTTCACAACACCCTGGGGAACCTTCCAGTATGCCAAGATGCCCTTTGGACTGAAAAACTCTGGAGGCACTTTCCAGGGTGCAATGGACATTGCTTTTGCAAATGAAAAATATGTTTTTCTTGTTGTTTATTTGGATGATTTGATAGTTTTTTCAGGTTCAGATGATGATCATTTGCACCATCTAAGAGTGTTTTTTCAGTGTTGCAGAAATTTTGGGATTTCTCTCAATCCCAAAAAGAGCCTTTTTTCCATGGATGAGGGAAAATTTCTCAGGAATATCATCTCTAAATATGGCATCCGCATAGATCTAGCCAGAGTGGAGGCAATTAAACTCATATATATTCCACGGAACAAGAAAGAGATTCAGGCCTTCAATGGTAAGATGAATTTTTTAAGCAGATTTATACCTAATCTGGTTGAGCATTTGAGAGAAATGACCAATATGTTAAAGAAAGAAAACACTGTTAAGTGGATTGAGGAAGCTATCAAGTCATTCAATATGGTAAAGTTTTCTTTGTCTAATGCCCCAGTTCTGATCAGTCCCAACTATACTCAAGATTTTATTATATGTTCGTTTACATCTGAGCATCCTATGGTTGTTGTTTTAATGCAAAAGAGAGATGAAGTAGAAAATCCAATTGCCTTTTTCAGTAGGACTATTAGAGATGCTGCTTTAAGATATAATATTATTGAGAAACAGGCATTGGCCCTTATCAAGGCATTGAAAGATTTTAGGGTCTATATTCTGCATTTACACACTATAGCATATGTCCCTAACGCAACAGTCAAGGATGTCCTCATGAAAACTGATCTAGAAGTTCGAAGAGGCAAATGGATAGCAGCCATGTTGGAGTATGATCTGGAGATCAAGCCCACGAAATTGATCAAAGGCCAAGGCTTGGTGAAATTGATGGCTCAATCAAATATACGTGCTTTAGATATAAACCTCATTACAGCGATGTCAGAAGAGGAAGATGAAGGTTTGCTGGTTCCTATTTCAGATATTTTTCTGCAGTCCCCTTCGTATTCAGATATTGTCTATGTTCTTTAGCATTTTTCACCTCCTCCAGGCATATCTAAGAGTAAAGGTAGATCTTTGAAACTCAATTCTGCAAAGTATTGTATTTTAAACAGTGCTCTGTTTTGGAAGGATCCAGGAGGTGTTTTGCTAAATTGCCTGGTTGAAGAAGAAGCTCAGAAGGTAATGCACAATTTCCATAAAGGTGATTGTGGTGGTCACTTGTTTTGGAAAACTACAGTCAACAAGGTTTTGAGAGCTGGGTATTATTGGCCCACATTATTTTCTGATTTATATAAAACTGTGATGAATTGTCATGAATGTCAGATTTTCCAAGGGAAGAAGAAATTTCTTCCACTTCCTTTGAAACTTGTTTCAGTAAACGCACCCTTTTAGCAGTGGGGGCTCGATTTCATAGGAGAAATACATCATGCGTCCTCAGCACAGCATCGATGGATATTGACTGGGACAGATTACTTTATGAAATGGATCGAGGCCATCCCCACCAGGCAAGCAACAAACACGGTAATTATTCAATTCCTTGAATTGAATATTTATCTCGTTTTGGTTGCCCATGCAAAATTGTGACAGATAATGCAGCCGCATTCATATCAAAGAAAATGCTTGATTTCTGTGACAAATACAACATCGTGCTAGGCCATTCAACAGTGTATTATCCACAAGGCAATGGCCTGGCAGAGTCATCGAACAAGTCACTGATCAATATAATTAAGAAAATGTTGGAGGCAAAAAAAAGAAATTGGCACCCAAAGGTTATCAACACACTATGGGTAGATAGAGTCAACAGTAAAAAATCAATAGGTATGTCACCTTTTGAGCTGGTTTATGGTACTGATGTTATCTTTCCTACTTCTCTTACAGTTCCAGTTATGAGATTATTACAAGAAGTTGGCAGCGAAGATCATGAAAACCAGCTAAGGATCAACCAGATGATTCACCTTCAAAAAACAAGAGAATAAGTGTCACAGAAAATGAGTCAGTTGCAGGAAAAGATTAAAACGATCTATGACAGGAAGACTAAAGCAGAAAAGTTTCAGTTGGATGATGTAGTGTTAAAATGGGATGCAAGAAATGAAGACAAAGGGAAGCACGGTAAGTTTGACAACCTTTGGAAGGGACCATATAGAATTACAGCATACATGGGACATAATGCCTTCTTTCTTTCAGAAATGGATGGCCAAGATTGTCCGAGTGGAGCAGTAAATGGTACGCTGCTAAAGCACTACCATTGTTGAAGACATGAAATCAGAATCTTTCTCATCATCATTGTATATACCATTTTATTTTTCTAAAATCAGAGTTCAAAATACACAATCATTCAGGTTTGGGGCCCAAGGCGAAGGCTATAAAACTTGGATGATATGTGTATGGTTTGGTTTTATTTCAGTTTTCAGTCTTAGTCTAGAGTCACAGTTAGTTTGCATTTTTGTTTTAGAGTCACAGTCAGTTTGCATTTTTGACTCCATGCCCAATGGATAAGGCTATTTGGTCTATGGTGTTCTTGGCACCTCCAAGAAGCTACCATCCCCATTGGAGCCAATGTTAGTGTCAGTCTAGTTATACTGCCATCAGTGATCAAAACTGCTCTTTTGGATTTGCATATTAGGTGTCTCATACCGAATAAATTTCACCATTCCGCTAGGTCATGGATTCATGGATGGTAGTAATTTTTTATCAGTTTTCCCTCATGAGGTACTTGCTAATTTTCCTTTCTATGGTCTTTATTCATTAGTCACTTTCATTCTCAAAATCATATCAATAGGTCATAGGATGGGTCTCATTAGTTTCTAGGGTCTCACCATGGTCAAATTAATGAGTCAAAGGTCAATAATATCAGCAAGGTCATGAGGAAGTCAATAAATTCAAAGTCACAGCACCTTGAAAATAAAAAAATATATTTTATTCAGCTTGATGTAATTTTCACCTCAAAACCATGTTTTTAGGTGAAAACGTGATATTTTTCCTTTATTGTTATTCATTTTATATCATCATATGTAATAAGTCACAATTCAGAAGTTGTTATCTCCACAAAGTGATGTCCCTGCCTTCAGAGAATTTTTTCGTAGCGTGTTCAGCACCAAATCATCCTCCAAGTAGATCCATCAGAAAGAGCTCGGAAATATCTTTCCAACGGTATACTACACTCTCAAAACTGACTTCTAGATTGAAATTTATGCTTAAGTGAAGTAAAAGTCCTTATATCCTCATATATCCCCTATTTCCCATTTTTCCTTAAACTTTCTTTTATTAAAATTTTATATTTCTTTAATAAAATCCCTTTTCCCCCTTTTCAATTATAAAATCGCATTATAAATATTTAAATACAAATGCGATTATGCTAAACCACTCCCCCTCCATTCCCATTGAAACCTTATGATAAATGTTTCAAAGGTTCGTAATATATATATAACCCTGCCTGTTCCCAACCACTTCCCCACCATGCTTTATAATAAAACTTCATAATAAAGCTTTATGTTATAAACCCTGATCACTCCAATCACAAATATCTCCAATCACAAATATCTCCGATGCGATTAATCGCATCGCAAGTTTTGCGCCCCTCATCCGATCGCAACTCTTCTTCCGATCTCCCAATCCACTCCCCCAATGGAAAACCTCCGATTGATCTCCCCACCGTCGATCTTCCCCGCCGATCGGACAACCCATAGCTAATCGGGCCATCACAATCAGCATTACCCATATGTGTTGCACTTCGCTCCCCTCCTATTTCCGATTGTGATTATAAATCCTCGGGCCTAGCATACAGTGTTTCCGCCCGCGCATTATAAAGGGCCTTCCCCTTTGTTAAAAGCGAATTTTGGTTTCATTTCATTTTTATGAAGGACCTCCCCCAATCGCATCGCTGATTTCATATAAATCGCTCCACCCCACTCCCAAGCCTGATTGCGATTATGTGGGTCCCACCTTTAGCCCTTTGTCTCACAATAAAAATCATTCCACCCCATTATATGATTTCCCTACTCTATAGTTATATCCCCCATCGGGCTTACCCCAATCACATCGAAACTTTTTGTGGCCTGCTCCAAATTCACCTGGCCTCCGAATCCCTATTGCGATGGCACCACCAATTGTTATATTATGATTGTTTTATTAATATGATATCCCTCCACCCGGCTCACTCTGATTGCGATTGTAATGCGGGTCCCTCTTCCTCTCCCTTCCTTCCTATTCACTATTTTTCCCTTCACTAAAGGCAGAGTTTCATTTCAAAGGCATGTAATTTTAAAAAAAAATCAGTTCTCTCCAAAAAGATAGTGGAAATCAAAGCGACAGTCAAAGGGCCGAGAGCTTATTTAAAAACAAATATTGTTACAGCAAGCAGCAAAATAGGAAATCTGTTCATCGGATTACCTATTTTCTTTCATACAGCCTAACAACAAAATCTCCAAGTGGTCAAATGCAATGCTGTCTCTTATTTTTAGGGGCAGATTGTTGTATTTCTTTACTATGATTTTATTTCAGTTCTTCAGCTGTTAGAACAGCTCCCTTTTCTGTGGATCTATGTTCCCGCATTTCAGTGTATTTATTGTAATTGCAAAAAATTTGTAACCAGTCAGAGTCTGAGTCTGAGTCTGAGTCTGAAATTTGTAACTCAGAAAGTAGGGGAAATAGTGTGGCAGAACATCTCTGCGCTACATTGTACAGTTTGACAGGAATTAATAAGAGATGCAGCTTTGATTTGTGGGATCCATGTGGTATGAGATTTAGCATTTGTTTTTCTCCTTTGTTTTATATGCAAATTGTTATGTGTTCCGTTCATCCATAAACATTTCCTTTTGAATGCTTTCAAGATAGAAAGGTAGAATCCATTTTTATATGCTCTACCTTGGGAAATCATTCATGCTCTGTGTTTTTCTTCTATTTGAAAAGGATCCATTTGATGTACCCTTTCTAGCTTCTTACCAGTCTTTCCATCCCATCCTCATTAAATTTTAATTGCTAAGTTTCCTGCCTATCTTATCCCATGAAAAACCCTGTGTCCTGATTTAATTCCCGGTTTCAACTCTCCCATTTTGTCCCACACATCCCTGAAGATTCATTCATTTTATTAAAATATTTTTGCCTTCATTTTATCTAGCTAATATTAGTCCATTTATTGTATTTCATTGAATATTCTTTCACGGAGAGAGCCCTCTCCTGTCCTTGTAGGGCTAGCTACAAGGCTAAGCATGGTTTAGTTGTTACCCTATTTTGCCTTTGCAGCCTAGGCTTCAATTCAGGTGCTAACACTCACTAGAAGTTCCAACATCAAAATCATCTATTTCTCCAGATCTCCAAAAATTCTTGGACAATCATTCCAAGGTGTTTGATACTCCCAAAGGATTCCCACCTATTTTTGATCATGATCATGCTATTAATTTGATTCCAGGAAGTGTTCCTCCAAACATCCGGCCCTACAGATATCCTTATGTCCAAAAGAGTGAAATTGAATGTATGATTGCATAAATGTTAGAGGCTGGTATAATTCAACCCAGTCAAAGTTCTTTCTCTAATCTAGTAGTATTGGTGCACAAGAAGGATGGATCATGGCGCATGTGTCTGGATTATAGGGAGCCCAATAAGCTCACTATTAAATATAAACTTCCAATTCCTGTGATTGATGAATTATTGGATGAATTACATGGAGCAATTTATTTTACCACGTTGGACCTTCTTTCAGGATATCATCAAATTACAATGAAGACTGAAGATATTTCGAAAACAAGATTTCAACCTCATGAGGGTCATTATGAATTTTTTGTCATGCGTTTTGGCCTTACCAATGCACCTTCTACATTTCAAGGGTTGATGAATTCCATTTTCAAACTCTTCCTTAGAAAATTTTTTCTAGTATTTTTTGATGATATACTAATCTACAATAGGTCTTGGAAGGATCATGTTCAACATGTTGACAGGGTGCTCAAACTATTGGAGGAGAAACAAATATATGCAAAAACATCCAAATGTTTCATTGGAGTACAAGGGGTAGAATATATGGGTCATGGTGTATCTCACGAGGGTGTTAAGGTAGACCCTAAGAAAATTAAAGCCATAAAGGAATGGAAAGTTCTGGAAACCATAAAGTAGTTGCGTGGATTTCTCGGGTTAAGAAGGTATTATCACAAGTTTGTTAAGAATTATGGGAGAATAGTAGCACCTCTAACAATGTTATTGAAGAAATATGCATTTTCATGGACTCCTGAAGCAGCTAAGGCCTTTGGACATCTTAAAGAGGAAATGTGCCTAGCACCAGTCTTAGCTACACCAGACTTCACAAAAACTTTTATTGTGTAATGTGATGCCTCAAGAAATGGAATTGGTGTTGTTTTAATGCAAGAAGGATGACTCGTTGTTTTTGAAATTCGTTCAATAAAAGGAAATTTTATACAAAAGGCTATTTATGAGAAGGAAATGTCGGAAATACTACATGCACTAAATAAATGGAGACCTTACCTAATGGGAAGACACTTCAAGGTAAAAACTGATCATGATAGTCTTAAACAGTTTTTGGAACAAAGACTATCTTCAGAAGAGCAGCAAAAATGGGTCACAAAGATGTTGGGTTATGACTTTGAAATCATCCACAAAAAATGGAAGCTAAATGTTGTAGCAAATGCACTCTCAATAAAGGATGAAGATGTGGAAGCATTTCTTTGTTCCATTTCTATTATCCAACCAGATTGGATAACCGAAGCAGGGATGAATGGAAGAAGGACAAAGAACTTTGGACACTCATTCAAAAGTTGTAGCAAGCTCCTAGTGCATCTAATACATTTAGTTGGAAAAATGATTCCTTACGGTACAAAGATTGCTTATATATTTGTAATAATTCCCAACTAAAAAAAATGATTCTTTTGGAATTGCACACTTCTCCTTTAGGAGGACACTCAGGATTTTTTAAAAATTACCACAGGGTGAAGAAAGAATTTTTTTTGGATGGCCTTAAATTTGATATTCAAAATTTTGTGGCCGAATTTTTGGTTTGCCAGAAAAATAAAGTTGAGACAATTAAGACCCCGGGTCTTCTACAACCTTTTTCAATTCCAAATGAACGTTGGGAGGAGATTTCAATGGATTTTAACACAGGTTTACCTAAGTCTGAAGGAAGGAGTGTCATCATGGTGGTAGTTGATAGAATTACTAAGTATGCACACTTTTTTGCATTATCTAATCCATTTAAAGCAAGTACAGTTGCTACTGCATTTGTGGAAACAATTCAAAAGCTACATGAAAACCTGAAGATTATTGTAAGTGACAAAAATCCAATTTTTACAAGAATTTTTTGACGGAATTATTTTCTTGTTTGGGTACTCAACTATCTCATAGCTCATCTTATCATCCTCAATCCAATGGTCAAACAGAAATAGTGAATAAATTTTTGGAAGGATATCTTCGTTGTTTTGTATCTGATAAGCAAGTAAAATGGGTCAAGTGGTTACCTCTCGCTAAATGGTGGTAAAACACTTCCTTCCATACTGCAGCAAACATGACCCCATTTATGGCACTTTATGGATATAATCCACCATCCATCACATCTTCTTTAAGGGAAAATTCTAGGGTTCAAGCAGTGGACGATCACATCAAGCATCAACAAGAAGTTCTCCAACTCTTAAACGATAACCTAAATTTGGCACAAAAAAGAATGAAAAAATAGGCAGATCAACATCGCAGTGAGAGAAGTTTTGATGTGGGAGACTGGGTATTTTTATGGCTACAACCATACAAACAAATTTCCCTCAACCAAGCTAAGAAGGATAATAAATTATCGCCAAAGTAATATGGTCCTTAGAAGGTGTTGCAAAATATTGGTACTATGGCATACAAATTGGAGCTTCCTGCTTCTTCGCGAGTGCATCCAATTTTCCATGTTTTATGGTTAAAAAAGGTTATACGAGAAAGCTTCTAGTTCAAAAATATTTCCAAAACTTGATGATGAAGGAAAAACCATATTGCAACCCGAAGCAATCACAGAAACAAGAACTCGACAGCTACGAAATTGATCAATTTCAGAGTATCTCATTGAATGGAAGAACTTACCCACTGAAGATTCTACATGGGAGGATAAGAATTTTATACAGAAGCACCCAAAGCTACTCAAGCATTGAGGACAACACTTTTTTGAAGGAGAGGAGCATGTTAGGTAGTTATATTACTAGTATAGTCCCTTATTATTGTCAGTGTAACCCCCTTATTGTTATTGTTGTACCCCTGTAACCCACATATTGTTATTATTGTGCCCTTACATTATTATTGATAGGTCAGCTAGGATTACATTGTAGCCCCACTAGGATTGTATTGTGGCCCCATGGTCTCCTATATAAAGAGAGGTGGTTTTTTCACTTGTATCATCCAAGAGTTGTTCATTTATGTAATGTATTGGAGGTTACCCCCTCGAAGTGGCTATTTCGAAGGCATTTATCTCTCTTTTCTTCTATTTTTGGAGTTGGTTTCATAAGAAAACCCCTCTCATGAATTTAGAGAAGGGTCCATAAATTTCTCAAAAACATTTGCAAAGAATGCACTATTGTAAGTTTGTGAATTCTTTGATGAATTAATGGGACATAGTCTATTATCTTTTGACAATTAACGCTGTTTAACTGATGTTTAACTATTCTACTCTTGAAATTTCCTGAAAGTGAAGAGGAGCAGATCAGTTACTATCGGTTTACATGAGTATAACTTCGTACATATGGTACTTATATTTCCTTGTATTAAGTCTTGCTTTGTAGATTGGCAATCATCTTTTTATTGGATTATATATTTGAAAACATTATTATAGATGAATGTTACATGCACTTCTATTCTAATATTTGTCTATGATTTTTTATTGAATATATCATCACACATATGAATGCGATATATTTTTCACAATTATTCTAATCAAACTATTTTGTTAGAAGGGTCATCTTATATAATTTTCATCACTTTCAACTGTTAAATAATCTACATTACTAATAGTTGAAGGATATCTCTTTAGATCGTATAAAGGAATAAACACCCCGGGTATATAGTAGAATATATAGTTTATATAGATGAATGTGATAGATTAGAATCATTTTCCATTGCATGTTGTATAATCAAAACACACCCCAAAATCATCCTTATTGGGAAATTGGTCCCACTATCCCCAGTTGGAGCGACCACACCAAACAGAAAAGGAGCTGCTTTAAGGTCTGAACCGGGTGGTTTCCCCCCATGTTTTGGCAGCGAAATTTCAAGGCCTCAAAAATTTCTTAAGCACAATGTAGTATCACATGAAGGATATATTGAAGAATATGATAATGATGATGACTTTAATTAAATTTATGCAACTTTAAGAAATGGAAAAAAAAGTGAAGAATTTGATTATCATCTCCATAAAAAACTTGTATATCATCTTGGAAAATTGTGAATTCCAATGAATGGAAGACTTCATGTGATAAGAGAAGCCCATACTTCTCTAATTGCAAGACATTTTCACATCAACAAGACAATTGTGCATCTTCAAAGATTTTTTCAGTGGCCAAGAATGATTGATATTGTATCAAAATATGTAAAGGAATGTTCTATGTGTGCTATTAGCAAACCTAGTAAAAAAAATTTGGATTGTATACTCCATTGGCTATTCCATCTCGTCCATGGGAAAGTATTTCAATGGACTTTGTAGGAGGATTACAAATGTCTAGTAAAATTCATGACTACTTGTATGTAATAGTGGTAGGTTCCGTAAAATGTGTATTTTGATGCCATGTAATAAACAGTTCATAGTTGAACACAAAACTAAATTTTTCTTTGAAAATGTATGGTTTCATTTTGGATTTCCCACATCAACTGTATCTGATTGAGACATTAGATTTGTTGGTTAGTTTTGGTCACGTTTGTGGGAATTCATGAACACAAAATTGAAGAATAACACAACATTTCATTTGAAGACATATGGATAGACAAAGGTAGCCAATAGTGTTACACCATTTTTCAGTCATCTAACCTATTATCATTAGATGGACCCAAGTACACCATGTAAGACCAATTTTACCCTAAGTAAAATTGCTTTCACTATGTAAAATAACTTAATAAAACACATTTATTAGGTTGTTTATGGTCTAAACAGAAAACCCCAAAAGGAAATATTAAACAAATCTACATTTGTTTGATTTTCCTCATGGAATAATTAATTAAACAAAAATTTAATTATTATTCCTGGTTGTATTTAACCCAAAACAAGGAAATTAATTAGATAAATCCTTATTTATCTTATTATTTTCTAGGAATAATTATTTAAATATTATTTAAATAATATCTCTTGTTAAATAAGACTAAATCATTTATAAATAATTAAATAAACCATTATTTTTTTAATTATCATTCAACCACTTCCTTAAAATAATAAATAAATCATTTATTTATTTATTATTTACAAATAAAGGGATTTGACCCAAGTCAAATACCTTTTCCCTCCAACAATATAATAAAATATTCTTAAAAGGTGGTTCTAGAATTTGGTTAATAATATTTTATTCATGCACCAAGTCCTAGACTACCCTAATATTTTGTTATAAATAGAAGGGTTTTCCCATTCATTTGTCACCTTTTGTTGCATATTAGATCACTTTGGATCTATACTCTTGGTATGACTTTGAGCCATTATCATTGTCAGATTCTCCATTATTTGCTTTGTGAGCTCCCTTTGAGTTCTATGTTTGTTTGGGTTTTCTACACCAACAAGAGAGAGAAATTCTAGATCTGAAGTGCTGAGGACTTTCAAGAACCCATCCCATTGAGGAGAATTGGAAACACCTTTCTTGTTTTCCTCTCAGGTGCCCTTTAATATAAAAAATTCTTTCAAAAATGTTGTTCTTGTCTTGTCTATTGGACGCATGGAGAAAAACCTTATTTTCACTACTTAATGTCTTTTTATGCATAGATCTGGATTTGTGCAGCTTTGTCTTGATTTACTAACTGCAGATTTGAATATATTGGTAGCCATAATTGATGTTAGGGATATTTTTTATGGGTAGCTAAAGTGGTATTTTTCCGACAAAATATTCATACTAACAATTAGCGACTCCACACGGGTTTTCTTTTGCGACCGCTGTCGTTTTATATATTCCAGCATATCCAACTATTTCAAACCCTAGGGTTTCTTTTCAGTTTTTTGTTTTTCCTATTTTTATGGTGTTTTTCACCTCTAAAAACCCTCAAACATTAAAATTTTTAACTTCCGTGTGTTTCTGGCCCTTTTGCGCAGGTGACAGACATCAGCCGCAGCTGAGACGGAAACTTTTTCTGAAATCTGCCACTGAGAGACCCGGATCTACATGTCGCACTTATCGGCCCAAAACCTATGACCTGGACTGGAGGACACACTTTTCTACCCAAAAACTGCAACCTGGACTGAAAATAGGTCAGAACCTGCGACCTGCACTTTTTTCTGCACTTTTCCAGCAATTGTTATGGGTTTGTCTAAAGCTTCTGTCAGGGTTTTCCAGCCTCTGTCTCTACCCATTTAGACCTATTTCTGATCTGTTTTACTCAAATAAGTGGGAATATCACCCCTTACGGCTTTAGTACCCTCCACTTTTTGTGGAAGAGTTTTAGATGTTTCAGACATCTGAATTTTTAGAGTTTCAACCTTGATTCTTTTCAGATCTGATACCTCATTTTTAGATCCCTTTTAGATAAGATCTTCTCCCTTTCAAATCACCTCATATATTTTTGTTTGGGTTTTCCTCTAGGGTCACCTCCTTTTCCCTTCTACCTTTAGCTGATTTCCTCCTTTGTTGCAGCAACCTTGCCTCTGCCTCTTTGTTGTTTTCTGCACCTCTTTTCAGCAGATTTCTCCTTTAGATCCCTGTCCCTCCCAACCTTATATCTATTGGCCCCTTTTTAGTGTGTTTTGACTAGATTTGTTTCCCTCTTTTAG
This sequence comes from Pinus albicaulis, assembly GCA_034641835.2. Classification (NCBI taxonomy): domain Eukaryota; kingdom Viridiplantae; phylum Streptophyta; class Pinopsida; order Pinales; family Pinaceae; genus Pinus; species Pinus albicaulis. The sequence goes on from CM076578.1 coordinate 1,623,324,501, forward strand.
AATAGTTTTGAGAGACCCGCCTTCTTGGGTTAGATCGATGAATTGTTAGCTATTATTTTTTTGTTATTTTAGCCTTATTTACTATTCTCTGCAGATTTATTTTCAGTTACATAGCACACTTTTTCTTTTACTCTCAAAACGTCTAGGTTTAAACATTAAAATTAACACATGCCACCCACTAACCTTAAGTGAAGAAGAGACCGGTTAACACCACCAGGAAAATAATTTAAAATAAATTGATACTACACCTCTATGCCCTTGTTTCAACATTGACATCACTTGATTCTACACCTCCTTGCCTTTGTCGGTTATTCTTCTTCCCTTTCTGCCGTCATCATTGCACCTCCAAGGTGTTTATCCCGGAGACTTCTTGTCCTTCACCCTCAGTTTCCGGTTGGTCGACTTACTCCTTCCCGCCGTCGTCGAGTTAGTCCTCCCCTAAGTCTGCACTCCAACTCTTCTTCTGATTCTTTGGGTTCTCCCCCTACTTCTAGTTCTCCCCCTGTTACCTTCACCATGTCTAGTTTAGGGCCTAATGCTAGAAGCAACCCCAGTCCTACTGCTAGGTCTGTTACTAGCGGAACCACCATGGGAACTACCTCGACTATCCCTTTACTCCCTTATATGGCAGGTCTCAGTATCCTCGATTTCAATCAGTTGATCAACGATCCTATCTGCCACGATGTTAGTTGGCCTGCTATGCCAACCAAGCTCCCCTCCGACACTCCCAAGTTCGAAGGCCTTGCTAGTGAAGATCCCTCTAGCCACATCCAATATTTCCACATGTGGTGTTCATCCAATTCCATTACTGATGATTCCATCCATCTTAGATCGTTCCAATGCACGCTTACAGGAGAAGCTTCTAAATGGTATGTTGATCAGACCACCTCATCCCATACCACCTTTACGACCATTTCCCAAGCCTTCTTATTTTATTTCCAGCTCCCTGTCCGATACGACACTGGTACTAAACTCTTGAATTCTTTCCATCAATCATCTTCGACCCGCCTTTCCGCTCATGTCAAGGAATGGTGGAGACGAAGGAGCTTATGTCGAGCTCCCACCTTTGAAGATCGGGTCTACATGGACTAGTTCCTTCGATCTCTTTTACCTTCCATCGGCAAAGATGTCGCATCCCAGTTCCCTCAAACCGAAGAAGTTTCCCTCCAAATAGCCTTGAAATATGACCTCATCTATGCTCAATATGGTTATGTTTATACCATCCTTCTTGACCTCCCCAGACTCGATGGCGCTAACGCCCTGGGGGAATCTCCCTCTACCGACGGTTTCATTGGATCTCTTTCGCATACCTACGCTCAACCTCCTATGGGCTATGGTTTCCCTCCGGGAGGGGCCAGTACCTTCAGCTCTTTTCCCCTTACATGTAGCATGTATCCAGGATACGGCATGCCTCCTCCTTTTGCCCAACCTCCTGCTTACCTCAATGTTTCCCATCCTAACCATTATCCTTACCCACAGACTAGTGTCCCAGCTTCTCCAGCATTTGGACCTCCACCTCCCTTGCCTTTTCCACTCCTGCAACAACAACTACTACCCCCTCCAAGGCAAGTATTTGCACAGCAAGGTGTGCCTAATCCTCCTTCTTCTCAAAGAAAGCGGAAAGGCAATCAAAATCAATCTTCCCCTAGTAATCATGGATCCAATCCTTCAGGTATTGATTCTAACACTGCTAACCAGCAACAAGGCTCTCAGCCCAAGCCAGACAAGCCTCTTCGCACCAATAAGCCTTGTTCGTGTTGTGGTGTTTATGGTCATTACACTCATGATTTCCCCTTATTACCACAGATGCGGTAGATGTGGGAGTCTCAGGCTACATTGCATGGATAGCATGCCTCCCCTACTGTTCCCCCCAATGCTGCTACTTCTCAAAAAACTGTATTCACCAATCCTTTCCCTCAGCAAGGATTTGTGGCTACTCAACCACCTCATGCCCTAGTAACCACTCAAGCTTCCCCTTCTAGCTCCTCCGATTACCAGATTCTCATGATGAATTATGACCAACCTCTCATCGTCAAACTTAACCTTGAAACCCGGTCTCGTCACTACCCTAAGCCTCCTGCTCCGTCTGTCCCTGAGTCACCTTCTTTAGGTCCTACAAAGCCTCTTTTGGCACACAATGGCCCTTTATATATCCCTCAACAAAAAGTTGAGGTTCCTATCAAGGTCCCTAAGGGCCCATTATGCCGAAATGTTGCTTCTGGTCGAGCTGATCATTCGTATAGCATAGTAGATGATTTGGCGCAATCTCCTGCTGCCATTTCAACACTAGAACTGCTCCAATCCTGTCCTTCTCAAAGGAAGGCTCTACTATCTTCCATGGGCGCTATAGATCCTACTGATGACCAATTGATTGTTTTCGACGCCCGTCAGTCAGATCATCCTCCCCTTCCTGCTTCCATCACTTTCCAAATCCTAGTCAAAATCTGGAATGCTAATGTGTCTCAGTGTATTATTGATGAGGGGGCATCTACCTGTGTGATGTCTGCTTCAGTTTGGAAACAACTCGGATCTCCTTAGCTGGCCCATTCCACAATCACCCTTCATGCGTGAGATGGCCATGCCTCCCAGCCCATCGGCCTATTCCGTAATTGTCCTATCATCCTTGCGGGAAATACTATTTGCGTTGACGTTGAAGTCATCAACGCCCCTCTTGATTATAAAATTATTTTGGGGTGTAGCTACACCTATGCCACTTCCGCTGTCCCATCCGCGGTCCACCACAATATGTTTTTCCCTCACAAATAAAAGATAGTCACCATTGACCAGTTGACATATCATGAGCCAAAATCTCAGACCTCCCCTAAGTCGACCATCTCTTCTGTAGCCAATAAGAAAACCGTTGATTCTTTGACTAGTGTTTTCCCAGGCGTCTACAAAAACTCCTCCTCGCTTGTAACATTCCTTGGTCTTCCTCCTCCTCCTATCTCTGATCCAAGCTTAGAAAATGTTTGCATGATGCAATCATCTCGGGCTGACCTTAAGCAGCCCGCTTCGGCTAGTCAGCAACCTCAACCTTGCCCATTGCAACTCGCTCCTAGCCCTTCGCCTCAGCTGGATGAACCTCTTCCTTCTGGACTTTCTCATCTAGCTAATACCCATGAGCCTCTCTACCCTCCTAGGTCGGTTCCCCCAGGTCTCAACCATCTTGGAGCCGTCCCTCCTGGCCCTTATGCCGCTGGTCAGATACCTATCCTTGCTCCCCCTCCCGGAGTCTATTCGGTCCCCATCATGGCTACCCTTTCCCTCCCTAATTTGACCCTAAGAATACCCGTTTGGTATCTTCATCCTCCAGTCAAGAGCCCACCAGGTCACCCCAAACCATAACTTTCTTTGACACTGGTTCAACCAATTCCCTTAGCTTCTTCCGTCACTACAGTGCCACCAACACCTCAACCAGACCCTTCTCCTATTGTGACAGCTACGGGAAAGAAAGGAAAAGCTCGCAAGGGGGCATCCAAAGACAAGGCCACCCCGACTGACCCTACCCCTTGTGGAGTACTGAAAAGGTATGTTTTTGATGATTATTTCAGTGGATTTTTAGTAGAATTTGTAAACCTTTTTGTCTCATGAATTTGGAAAGTAATAAGGAATTATAATAAAACATGTGGAAATTGATATGCAAGACTTAACCACTAATAATGGTTATTTTCTGTACAGGAAAAGGAAAAAACGAGGAATTGCCGCTCCAAAGGAAGAGACAAAGTCGAGATAACTGCTGTCCCTCTGAAGGTGAACCGAATGCAAACAAGGATAAATAGATTACAACAAATCGGCTCGGAAAAGAAGGAGAAGACACCATCTCGGCGCCAAAGAAAGGAAAGGATGAAGAATTAACAGTTTGGCGAATCCCTCGGGATCTTCGATCCTGAGGGATCGCTGCTTTATTTATCATGTTACTTGGACATCTCCGTCGTCGCCTTTATATAAAGGGACATCACTGTTAGCTTGATAGATAGGATATGCTTTTATGTAATTTTTTGTAAAACATCATCTTTGATTATTAAGTCTCATTGAGAATTGGTTCAATGTATTTTTGACCGATGCATTAATAAAAGCTTGGTGATTATTTCATCTCTGCGTCTGGATTAACTTAAAACGGTGTATCCTTGGAGGCTAAGGGCCCGGCCCCGAAGGACACTTGCTTCTGTACCATTACGACTTGACTTCTGTGTGGTTTGTTTATCAGTGTTATTTGATAATTTGATATGCTTTATAAAGTTCATATTACATGCTCTGTTAAAGATTGAATCATTGAGGTTTTTACAGATAGAATCGTGTGTTGACTCCGCATCAAGTTATTAATCCTTTCAAGAGTTAATTGCATGTTCTTACTGTTATGTCACAGAGCTGTTATACTAAACGTTCGTGTTGTGCACGTTTCTGATTTATCAGTACTGTTCCATAATTCATTAATAGTTATTGCTGTTCCATTAGTGTGTTTTGTGTGAATTGCCTTTAGAGTGAAAGAATGTTATTTGATTGCAAAGAGTGCATTTGAGTTAATAGATTAAGTTTGGTTACAACCCGCGGGACTTAGTTATTCAATTGCTGTTCCATTTTAGATTTGTTGTTCTATTCCAGAATTGCTGTTCAATCCTTTATTTGCTTTGTTGTTCCATTTACTTGCATTTGTTGTTTTGGCGTGAGAGATGATCTAAGGCTGTAGTGAGCATTGGCAGTCACTGTCTAGCTCCCAGGCTCGTGGTCTATGCTCTAATTTCCTTTCCATCAGTTTCCGAAGGGATGGGTTATCACTGCCGAACCCTTGACTGATAAGTTGTTGAGTTTTCTGAGTGTATGATTTATTCTTTGAAGTAATTTAGTTACAGACAAGCATCCGTTTACTCTTGTATTTCTTAAGCACTGTACTACTAGCATTACTCTGAAAAATGATAGCCTCAGATTGAGTCACTCTTTGTAATAACAAAACACTCCCGGATTGACATATTAATGTGAGGTAATTAGAGGTGAAAGAGACCCTTTTTATAGCTCCACATTTTGGCGTCGTTGCCGGGGAAAGAGTGTAGCCATTTTTCTTTTTCAGAGTAGTGTACGAGCCTGCTAGGGAGGAGTTGGATCCTAAAAACGGAAGGTAAGAACCTACGTGCGGAGCATGTAAAAACCCTGCTCCACTATCCGCTTTCCTAACATATTTGTTTTTGCTTTGTTTGAATAGAATTTAGTCGTTCATTTGAGTGCATGACTAAGTAGAAAAGACCAGAAAAGAACATCAAACCCCCATCCAAGCCTGAAAAAGCTAAGGGGCCGGTGACCCTTGGCCGAACGACCTTCATAGACAAAATCTATAAGAAAACAGAATCTCAGCCATCAGTAGGCCTCAAGAAAAACATTTCTAAACCGCCTACTAGTTCCCTTCAGGCCACAGGATCACCATCTATAGCCTGTGCTAAGGTGCATAGCCAAACTGAAGAGCAGGACTTTCAAGAAATTGAAAATTCTACTTCAGAACTATTGCAGGAAGGGAATTCCAGCAACTTTTGTGAAGGAGAAGGAGAAACAAGGGAAACCAAGGAACCAAAATCCCCTATTGAAACAAATCAGCCATTAGATAGCCCAGATAAGGGGAGTGCTGCGAAAATCATTGTCGAAGGAACCCAATCTTCAGGAATCCTCATTATTCCATATAAGGGAAGCGCTATTAAAAATATCCCTGTCAAAACCGTTCCCAGTCAACCTAGGAATACCCTCCTATATATCCCAGAAGGTTATTGGCATATATTCGATTCCATGGCTCAAAACCAACCAAATGCTCAAAACCAGCGAAATACTCAAACCTCTACATTACAATATCCTATAGTGGATTCTGCAGCAAATGCACCCATGAAAGCTATCCCTCTTCAGCATATCCCTACATTTCACGGACTCACATCAGAAGATCCGGATGCATTCTTATTCGAATTCGATGTGTTATGTAGGGGGTACGATTACCCCACCGATCCCCAAAAATTGAAATTATTTCCCTCTACATTAAAAGGGGCTGCTTTAAGATGGTTTATGGGGCTAGGTGGCGGGGTTATCAACAATTGGGATCAAATGAAAGAATCCTTCTTAAGAAAATATCAGGATTATTGTAGGTCTAGAGAATTAAAAGACGAAATATTTCAAATGTCAGCCAGACCGAATGAAACATTGGAAGAGTATGTGGAACGTTTTCAGTACAATCTACAAAGATCTCCTTATGCATCGCTACCTTTACCTGATAATGTGTTAAAAACTGCTTTAATAAGGGGCATGAAGGAACAATGGATTGAAACATTAAACATTATGGGAAAAGGGGATATTTATCAAGAGAATTTTGCTGACATCATTGACTTATGTATCAGGAGTTCGAGAGGCAGCACAAGAATAAAACCGACAGAATATGATCGGTTTGCAAGAGATAACAAAGTATCAACAGAAGGAGTAACACATGCAGAAATTGGAAATTTATTAGAAAATTTTAAAACTGATATTCTGGGGACACTAACTACACAACTTGATATTGTGCAGGCTAAACAGAAGCAGATGGAGGCAGAACAGAATTTGGCGATCTTCTGCCCCCGATGCAGAAAAAAACATAGCCACAAGGAATGTCCACTGGATAAAGTCCAAACGTGCGCCATTTGTACAAAAGATCACCTTACGGAGAGCTGCCCCTCACTTCCTGGATTGAAAGCGGTATATAAGGAAGCAGAAGAAGAACCAGAATCGGTGAATTCGATCAACCAGCGCCGCCAGTGGCAGCCGAGACAATCTGGTATGTTTCCGGACTCGACCTCTTTTTTTCAATCCCCACAGTATAATACTCAACAATATGGTATGTGGCAAAATCAATCTCAACCCCCATTTACAAACTGGTCACCACAATCGTTTCCTTCTTCAAATCCATGGCTGAATCAAACAAGCCAAACTGGTTGGCCGAATTTCCCTTACACTCCACCATATTGGCAAAATGGACCATATCCTTCATAATGGACTCCCTCTACTTCAAAAAGTTCACCCTGGCAGACAAGCTGGCAAAGACCGATGTACCACCCAGCTGGAACTATTTCGCTCCCTCAACCTACTCTGCCAGCCTTACAACAAAATCCCCAGTCTAACCTGAGACCGCAACTCCCAGCCCAACCCGATCCCAATCCAAATAACAGACAGGTCCAATCTATTCAAATCATAGAAACACCAGAAATAGGACCCGACCTGAGGGAGTGCAATGACCTTCAGTTAAGATCTGGACGTATAATCGAAACTGAGGGAGATAAAACAGTTCATATTGAAGATCAGTTACCAAGAGAACATCAGTTACAACACGAGGATGTAAATAAGCAACAAACTCATAATCAAGCAACCACATCCTCTCCTCCATTCCCAGAACGATTAGCCATACCTCGACCCATACAATATCCTGACTTTGACATTCTGGGAGAATTACAAATTTTGTACATAAAAATTCCATTCCTCCAAGCCATTTAAGACATTCCCATATACGCAAAAACTATCAAAGAATTGTGCATAAAGAAACCAAGGAGGAATATAACAAATAATCCAAGAGTCCAAGTAGTCGGTACTTTATCTGATCTATTGTCTGGAAGAGAAACACCCCTTAAATATGAAGACCCCGGGAATCCAATTATAACTGTTCAAATTTATGGTCAGACCCTGTCTAATGCCTTAGTTGATCTAGGGGCTGCAATTAATATTTTAACAACCACTACTTGCCAAAAGCTCGGCATTACATCTGTAGAACCCACCTCTACTCTGTTGGAATTGGCTGACCGATCTATGGTTAGACGAGAGGGTACTCTACATGATGTCATGGTCTCTGTAGAATCCTGGGAGTATCCAACCAATTTCCTGATAATTAATCCAAAAACCCGACTTGATGGACATCCACTAATTTTAGGTAGACCTTGGCTTGCCACTGCCGATGCCTACATTGGTTGCCGGCAGGGAAATATGACCATAACTAGAGGACTGAATAGCAAAAATTTAGTTCTATATCCTCCAGCACAGCCAAGTGTCACAATGATCAAAACTAATAAGCACCCTGTATCTTACCTTACTGATAACATCAGATCTCCATTAACTATACAAGAGGCACTTGATTTCAAAGACCAAACAGAAGATGATGCCATTAATAATTTCATTACTCAAACTGAACCTCGCACACAGTGTCACATGATAGAAGCAGCATTTGATAATGACTTGGAGGAAGATCCTCTGAAAGAAACGCATGACCAAACAATACCTGTTACTTCTGTTGCAAATAGTAAAACTGTGGAAATTGCACCGGGAAAAACTTTAAATATCAATGCCAATCTCACACCTGAACAAGAAACAAAGCTCATCCATCTGTTAACAAAATATCAAGAAGCATTTGCATGGGACTACCCTGATATGAAAGGAATCGATCCCCAATTATGTACACACAACATTTATATAGAAAAAGATGCCAGACCTGTGCGTCAGCCGCAAAGGAGACTTAATCCTCATCTAAAGGATGTTGTAAAAACTAAACTTCAGAAACTTTTAGATGTTAATTTTATCTACCCTATTTCTGATAGTAAATGGGTCTCTCCGCTTGTGGTGGTACCAAAAAAGAACGGAAAATGGAGAATTTGTGTGGATTATAGGGAACTAAATAAGGCAACACAGAAAGACCACTTTCCTCTCCCTTTCATAGATCAAGTATTGGATACTTTAGCAGGGAAGAAGTTCTTTTCTTTCCTGGATTGCTTCAGTGGATACAATCAGATTCAGATTGCCCCTGAAGACCAGGATAAAACTACTTTTACTTGTCCCTGGGGAACATTTGCCTATCGAGTTCTACCTTTTGGCCTATGTAATGCTCCTGCCACATTTCAGAGGGCTATCCTTAGCATTTTTGCAGATTTAATAAAAGATGGACTTGAAGTTTACATGGATGACTTTACACCATATGGAGATGATTTTGATCCAGCTCTAGACACCCTAGAAAAAGTCCTACAACGCTGCATTGTTACCAGGCTTTGGTTAAGCCACGAAAAATGTTTCTTGATGATGACTGAAGGACTTATCCTAGGACATTATGTTTCAGCAGCCGGCATTCAGGTAGACCCAGCCAAAATCCAAATACTTTTGCTCATTCCCACTCCTACTACTCAAACAGAGGTACGCAGCTTTCTTGGATTTTCTGGTTATTATAGACGATTTATAGAACATTATTCACACATTGTTGCTCCTTTATATGCACTAACTGGTAACGTTGATTTTCTTTGGACAGAAAAATGTGACCGTGCTTTCGAGGATTTAAAGAAGCTCGTATCCACAGCCCCAGTCCTTCGAGGACCAAACTGGGACCTACCGTTCCAGATATCATCTGATGCCTCAGATACAGCTATTGGCGCAGTCCTTGGGCAGGAAGAGGATAAAAAACCATATGCCATCTATTACATCAGCAATAATTTATCCCCTGCTGAATTAAATTACACTGTTACTGAAAAAGAATTCCTAGCTGTAATACATGCTGTCAATAAATTTAGACATTATATTATAGGCTATCCTGTTATCTTATATACAGACCATTCTGCTATAAAATATTTAGCAAACAAGCCTGTCACAAATGCCAGAGTAACTCGATGGTTAATCTTATTGCAGGAATTCGACATCACAATCAAGGACCGGCCTGGCAAAGAAAACCCTGTAGCCGATTTTCTTTCGAGAATACCAAAATCAAGCAATGCAGCAGCAGTTGAAGATCAATTTCCAGATGAGCACCTGTTTGCTGTTGCCGTTCAAACACCCTGGTATGCTGATGTTGCCAACTACCTCGCAGTAGGTAAACTACCAAAACATTTAACTCCTAATGAGCGCAAGCAAATTATTCAGAAAAGTTCTCGATTCTCGTGGATTGGGGGCTATTTGTTTCACACAGGAGCAGACATGCATATCAGGCGATGTGTTAGAGAGGATGAAATCTTTGACATCCTGAAAGCCTGTCACGATGGACCGTGTGGGGGGCACTTCGCTGAGCGTAGAACTGGACATAAAGTATTGCAGACAGGATATTACTGGCCTACGATCTTCAAAGATGCGAAGAAGTTTGTCCAAGCCTGTGACAGCTGCGAGCGAGCAGGACGACCTGGTCAAGCTGATGAGATGCCTCTGAAACCACAGTTAGTCATCGAACCATTCGAGCGATGGGCTCTTGATTTCGTTGGACCCATGAACCCCTCATCAAATCAGAAAACATATATTTTGGTGGCAATAGAATATGTCACCAAATGGGTTGAGGCAGAAGCATTGCCAAGAGCCACAGAGGACTCTGTCATACAGTTCCTGTTCCATCTATTTGTTCGTTATGGCCTTCCTAGGGAAATAATTACAAATGGAGGACCACAATTTGTTGGGCATAAATTAGCCGCAACACTCAACAATTATCACGTCCAGCATAAAATCACTACTCCATATCACCCACAGGCGAATGGGCAGGTAGAAAATAGCAATAAGATAATAGAATCAATCCTAACGAAAACCATTGCGTCACATAGGCGTGATTGGGCTACCCGACTACCTGAAGCACTCTGGGCCTATAGAACCACATGGAGGAGCACCACCGGTTACTCACCTTATCAATTAGTGTTTGGAAAACAACCCATTTTCCCATAGAATTCGAAATCCAAACATTACGGACAGCACAGGAAGTTGGCCTAGATCTAAGCGAGGCACAAATCAATCGACTACAGCAGATCAATGAATTAGACGAAATTAGGCTCTCTGCACTACAAAATACAGCATTGATTCAACAGCAGCGAGCTAAATGGCATGATGCGCTCATCAAAAAAAAAGTCTTCCACGAGGGAGACTGGGCTCTGTTATACGACTCTCGGTTTCAGGACTTCCCTGGAAAACTTCAGACTCGATGGTTGGGACCATACGAAATCCAGAAGGTGCATGACAACGGAACCCTTACTATAATTACCATTGACGGTTCTGGATATGCATTCAAAGTAAATGGCCACCGAGTCCGTCTCTATCGCAAACCACTCACTCGGGAATCCTTCTGCCAGCAGCTACACCGAGACACTGATATGGAGATCTTAGGAGAGGAAGAGAAATCTTCCTCACCTGTAATTCATTAAGGGTTCATTTATTTTTGCAATTTGTACATAAGTTCTTGTTTTTTGAGTGATTCTTGTACATAAGTCTGAATCAAATATTTTCTTGTCATTTTTTTGCTGTTCCTTTTCTTTCACAGAGTTCGATTTTTGCCCTTCTAAAAAAAGCATCTGCGTGTTTTTTATGATGTTGGTTTTGCTTGTTTTGCTGTTCCTTTTCTAAAGGAACAGCATTGGGGATCTCTGCTGTTCCTTTTTCAAAGGAACGGCATTGTTACATCTTCCGCTGTTCCTTTTGGTTACCACTGTTCCTTTTTCTTCAAAGAAACAACGTTCTTTTATTTCCGTTGTTCCTTTTTCAAAGGAATGGCATTTTGAGTGTTTTTATAGTATTTTTATTTTTGCTGTTCCTTTTTCCCAAAGGAACGGCATTTGCATTTTTGCTGTCCTTTTTTCTATCATCCGTCGTTGTTTCTTTTCCAAAGGAACACCACTCGCATACTTTTGCTCTCCTTGTGAAACAACTTATTCCTTTTGCTGATCTAAATTGAGGATGCTTTTTGCCCGTCTTCTTTCTAGTCTTTAAGATACAGCTATGTATTTGTGCAATGAAATATAAAATCACAACATACCGAAATATGCAAACCATAAATCGCTATATCTATAAGGCTCTGCATTAGTAAGAGGACAAATGGAAGGACATACTTATTTCTTACCTTTGTTGACATGGTTTTACTAATTTTGCCCTGATTGGTTATCTTTATCATGCTGATTCCCTTAAACTTTTTTGATTAGTACTTGGGAATAAGAGCAAAGAGCTTATATCTTCCTATTGAGATGATAAGACTTCTTCCACCATTCCTACTCTTAAGGAGTGTTGAACCACCCTTTGTGTATAAATAAGGAAAAGTATTCTATAAAAAAGAAAAAATATATGTGAAGTGTCAAATGCAGGATAGGGGGTCTCATCGAGAGCCAGCCTACCATGATCATGAGGATGGAAGTGAAGTGGCATTCCCATTATGGCCACCACACCAGAGATATGGTCCAAAAGGTATATCAAATAAACGAACCTTGGAACAGGAGGTCTCATCACGAGCCGGCCTGCCCACGTTTCGCTCCGTCCTCGTGAATGGCATTATGGTTAACTGGTCACCAAGCCAGCATAATGGTCTACATTTTGACATAACAACATTCCTAAGTATACACAAAGGATCATGGTTCCGAGGGTGAAAAAACAACTCTGCCAAGGTTATGGACACATGTTGGCAGCAGAGTACTGTTAATGGTATTGAAGTCACCTTGGTTACACCAATGGGTAAGATACTAATACTCTTTTGTTTCTTATATCTTAGGAACTAATCATATGTTATTTCCCGATTTATACATCGCATGAACATTTATCATTACCAATCATGGCAACGGAAGTGACCATGACCACTTGAGATTTGGCAAGTACGATACATGCCCTACCTATCAGCCTCATATCATAACACAGCGGCCTCTTATATAATACGCGATCAATTCTCCGCCTCGATTTCGGTAACTCGTTGTCCTTTTCAACATAGCATAATTCCATATGTTGTTCCTTTCTGACTTGGTTGCAGACCGGGTGCCGCTCCTTTATTTGCCGGCTGGGACAGCCTATCACATTGCGGGGGGGGGAGGTTAACCTCATCATTCCCTGAATTACGTGTCAACTCACCATTCGGGAAAGATAGTGTACGACGGTTTGGCATGGTTTAACGGCATGGCATTTCTATTTTCACACAAGTTGCTTTCTGTTGCACTATTGCATACTCTGTGTTTTTTTCTCGAAACCTTGCGATTATCACCCTCTCTGTGTTTCAAACAGAAAACGTAGTTGTTGTTCCATTTAGAATCCACAGTGAAACCATGGGAGGAAGGGCAATTCGAAGCGAGCCTCAACAGTTGACGATCTCCGCTGCTGCCCGGGAGATCCTGGAAAGAGCAGGATGGTTGAATTATTTCAATCGCCTACAGGAGTCTAATGAAACAGTAGCGATGGAATTTCTGCAGAACCTACGGGATGATCATTCCACAGTAAGGGGGAAGCGGATAGCGGTCACCGATGACATAATTGCAGAAGTTTCAGGACTACCAGCCACCGGACGAGTATGGACATTGAAAAAGGAACGATTACAGAAGGTCATGGAAATTTTCCAGGACGAAGGCCAGAGTTTGACAATTAAGGGGAGGGGAGTTCTGCCAGCAACCCTAGGAGAACCCTGGACGGAGTTAGCAAGAATAGTGCAGGGCTACATCACCTGCAAAGGAAGGAAAGACGTGGTAAGACCACGACATCTTAAACTTTTAGCTGTTTTAAAGCAGAAATGCTCTGTAAATTTACCTGCACTCCTGAACTCATTACTGCATGATGCTGCACAAAGTATAAAAAAGGCACAGCATGTAGAGTCAGTCGTTAGTCACCATGGGTTAATACGACTAGTTGTTAGTTATGGTCTCACCCAGCAGTAGAGCAGCTGGGAAGAGCTGATTGCAATGATTGAGGGGGGATTGACAGCGCCATCCCCAAAACGTAGACATTCTATAAGCACACCAGAACGTCCGGAAAAACGCAGAGAATTAGTACAGCAGAAACATGTTTCTAGTACATCGGAACGACCAGAGATATATCAGGAATCGGCAAAGCGCAAGCATGCCATCGATCCACCCGAGCAACCAGAGGAACCCAGAAAATCAACTCGGTTAGCTCGGATGAGAGGAAGCATAGATAAGCCCAGAAAATCAGCCCGGTTAGCTCGGATACGAGGAAGGCTGGAAAAGCTCCAGGAAAGCACCAGCCAACCAGTGATAATTGAGGACGAGCAATCCGAAGAAGAAGCAGCCGAGCGTTCGGAAACAGAAAGAGAAGCAGAACAGGAGGAAGAAATGGGACAGCAGGAAGATAGCCCATTACAAGACCTACTGGGAGATGATGACTTGGCCGCAGTCCTAGCCAATATGGGTAAGTATGGCCAACCTTCTAGTTCAGAGGACCCTCATGACAAACCCCAAGAAGAAAACATGCCTGTTCATGATGAAGAGGAGGTAAATACTGAACGGGAACAATCTGTTCCCAGGTCACAAGAGGAAATTCTAGAGGGAGTAGGAGCAGAAACAGCAGTCGCTCAGGAAGAGACAGAACCAGTCGAGGTTCCTACCCCGGAACAGCCAGAGCAGAACAGTGAGGAAGAACCTCAAGAGAAAGATTTAGAAACTAGTCATGGTCCAGACCACAGCAGACAGTCTGCTGTTCCTTCTAATGAAACGCTGGAAATTAAGAAGTTGCGGAGGGAACGGCAGAAATTGTTGAATACGATAACCCAGCTCAGACAACAAATTAGGATTCTAAAAAAGAACCAGAAGGTAAGAAAGACTGGAAGGAAGAAAAAGAGGGCCAACAATCGGCCTGCTACTCAAAACCCTACTGAGAATCCAGCTGACGTTCCAAATGATGCTGAGGAACAGGAACAGACGGATGTTCGCGTTAAAACAGAAAAGGATGATATAAGGACCAGTGACAAGAAAATTCAGACAGAGGCACCACCCTCAGGGGTAATCAGGGTTCTGAACTCCAAACAGCATAATAAGAAAGTTCAGGTAAAACTCCCGGCCTCTACTGACGTATGAAAAAAAGATCCGAAGACAAAAACCTTGCATAAGATGGTGAAGCAAGCCCAGCAAGAATCCGAACAACTTAGAGAGCAAACAGTTCCCCGAGAAAAATATGAAGAGTTACAGCAGCAACTAAGGGACGTCAATCAATCCAAAAGCCAGGCTTTTGAAGGGTGGCGAAAGGAACAAGAGGAAGTTGCACAGGTAACCCGTAGACTAGATACTGTTATCAAGCAGATGAATACCTTGTGTTCTTTATACAATGATGTTTTAGCATGTAGGGCCCCTGCTAAAAACTATGCTCTGTTTTTATTAGAACAGTATTTACAATTAAAAATAAAAGTTGTTAAAGCAGGCGCCCCTATACAAATCAACACTGTCAATGACTTTATAGACTGCTGTAAACATTATGGAGTGAAAGTCCAGAGATTGTTGTGTGAACTTTATTTGCATGACCTTGTGCTAAATCAGGAGACTGAGTTAAACCCTGGCCCTTTCGTTGGAGACATCCAATTTCAAGCATTCATTTCATTCGGGGTTAATCGGATTAAGTGGCTTAAAGCCTATGATACTTTCCAGAGTCAGGAAAATGGTCTAGATTTACGGGTAAGGGCTGAGCCTAGGAACCCAGTGCAGTTGTGGAAAGCTCATAGAAACCTCATAAAGACTCCGGGTGTCTATGAAACTTTAGGACCCATGCATGAGGCACTTATTCGGGAAGGTTTAGAGTATTTTCTTTCCATCCAAGACTTGGCCATTAATGCAGCCAAATTTCGGTACCGAATCTCTGATCCAAACATCCAGCTCAGGGAACCATTTAAGTATGAGAATTTTGAGTTAGCTGCCAACCGTTTGAACCTCTATGGCGAGAGCATTCTGAAAACAGGGTCATCCTGGTTAGGATATAGATTTCGCACTCCAATTATTTCGCACCCTGCACCCAGATACCAGGCCCTGTATGAGATGCCTGAGGGGCAAACAGGTCAGTTCTTTGATTATCTAATCACTCATCATGGCTGTAGGCCTCCGAATGAGACTCCTTCTCCAACATATTCTCTCACTGCCTTGCATGTCAACTACAATGTTTTCATGAGGACATGAAACAAGGTAACCAGGGGGGTGTGTGGAGTACTGAAAAGGTATGTTTTTGATGATTATTTCAGTGGCTTTTTAGTAGAATTTGTAAACCTTTTTGTCTCATGAATTTGGAAAATAATAAGGAATTATAATAAAACATGTGGAAATTGATATGCAAGACTTAACCACTAATAATGGTTATTTTCTGTACAGGAAAAGGAAAAAACGAGGAATTGCCGCTCCAAAGGAAGAGACAAAGTCGAGATAACTGTTGTCCCTCTGAAGGTGAACCGAATGCAAACAAGGATAAATAGATTATAGCAAATAGGCTCGGAAAAGAAGGAGAAGACACCAGCTCGGCGCCAAAGAAAGGAAAGGATGAAGAATTAACAGTTTGGCGAATCCCTCAGGATCTTCGATCCTGAGGGATCGCTGCTTTATTTATCATGTTACTTGGACATCTCCGCCGTCGCCTTTATATAAAGGGACAGCACTGTTAGCTTGATAGATAGGATATGCTTTTATGTAATTTTCTGTAAAACATCAGCTTTGATTATTAAGTCTCGTTGAGAACTGGTTCAATGTATTTTTGACCGATGCATTAATAAAAGCTTGGTGATTATTTCATCTCTGCGTCTGGATTAACTTAAAGCGGTGTATCCTTGGAGGCTAAGGGCCCGGCCCCGAAGGACACTTGCTTCTGTACCATTATGACTTGACTTCTGTGTGGTTTGTTTATCAGTGTTATTTGATAATTTGATATGCTTTATAAAGTTCATATTACATGCTCTGTTAAAGATTGAATCATTGAGGTTTTTACAGATAGAATCGTGTGTTGACTCCGCATCAAGTTATTAATCCTTTCAAGAGTTAATTGCATGTTCTTACTGTTATGTCACAGAGCTGTTATACTAAACGTTCATGTTGTGTGCGTTTCTGATTTATTAGTACTGTTCCATAATTCATTAATAGTTATTGCTGTTCCAGTAGTGTGATTTGTGTGAATTTCCTTGAGAGTGAAAGAATGTTATTTGATTGCAAAGAGTGCATTTGAGTTAATAGATTAAGTTTGGTTACAACCCGCGGGACTTAGTTATTCAATTGTTGTTCCATTTTAGACTTGCTGTTCTATTCTAGAATTGTTGTTCAATCCTTTATTTGCTTTGCTGTTCCATTTACTTGCATTTGTTGTTTTGGCGTGAGAGATGATCTAAGGCTGTAGTGAGCATTGGTAGTCACTGTCTAGCTCCCAGGCTCATGGTCTATGCTCTAATTTCCTTTCCATCAGTTTCCGAAGGGATGGGTTATCACTGCCGAACCCTTGACTGATAAGCTGTTGAGTTTTCTGAGTGTGTGATTTATTCTTTGAAGTAATTTAGTTACAGACAAGCATCCGTTTACTTTTGTATTTCTTAAGCATTGTACTACTAGCATTACTCTGACAAATGATAGCCTCAGATTGAGTCACTCTTTGTAATAACAAAACGCTCCCGGATTGACATATTAATGTGAGGTAATTAGAGGTGAAAGAGACCCTTTTTATAGCTCCACACCCCTCCTCCACCTACCAAGCCTTGTGCCTTGTGTGATGGCGTCATTCATGCCACCCATACTTGTCCCGAGTTGCCCCGTATTGAATCCATGGTTAAAGTCACGTTCCCTGAGTCTACAATCCCTGAACCCTCTGTTTCTTCCTCGTCTGCAGCCAAGAACCCAAAGACTCTTCCGACCAACGAACCCTGTGCTCTGTGTGGCGTCCATGGCCATTATTCTCACCATTTTCCTCACCTAACGCATTACCGAGCCTCTTTAGAGGTCATTCGCGAGTATGAGGTTGAACAAAATCAATCCGCCTCTCCCATCCTCGTGCAGTATGCATCAAGCCAGCTCAAGGATCCCCCTGCTACCGTTGACATTCCCCCCCCTAATGTTGATATGAAGGAACCTGCCGCCCCCATCCTATACCTATCATCATCCGTGCGACCCTTGGAGTACATTCCCTCTGAATCCCCTCCGTCTGTTTTGCTTGATCTCCCTTCAACATCATTCTTGGGCTCCACATCATTTGACCACATTTTTACTTGTTCTTTTGTCATCCGCCATGACAATTCGTATGTAAGCCTGTCTTCCCATTCTAATGATTTAGGTAGCTTTGCAGCGTCATGTGGTTTCCTTGACCGTTTCTTTCCCACCTATAAACAGGATGATACCATCCGTATCTATGATGTTCTCTGGGGCATGAGCTCCAGCTATTCCTCCCGTAGCCCTCATACATCACCCTCTAGTCGGTCTATGAGTCATATCCATCCTATCCAGACTACTCCCTCCCATAGTTGTCGTTTGATGTCTACTCTACACTCACGCTGCCATCATTTTTCTTCCTCCCATTTCTTGTCTTCTGACACTATTTCGCAGGACCCCCCCGTCCACACATTATATTGGATACGCCGATGGGGCAAGTCACTATTCCCAGAATCTAGCCTCAGCAGCTTGGGCCATCTATACCCCTTTGCATACCCTCGTTCTCTCTAATGGGGTCTGCATTGGTAATGCCACCAATAATCAGGCCGAATATGATGCAGTACGTGGCCTTTTAGCCGATGCCCTCTCTCATCACATCTTCCATCTACACGTTCATTTAGATTCCCTACTTCTTTTCCTGCAACTCAATGGTGTCTATCGTGTACATAATCCTATCTTGTTTAGACGATATTTACGAGTGAAACTTTTGATACGTGAATTTAGATTCATTACTTTCAATCATGTACCTAGAGGACAAAATAAATACATATATAGCATTGCAAACCATGCTCTATATTGGCATTTATCACACACAAGACAATAAAATTCAAAATCATCAAAACAATGCATATTCATAATATATATCATACAACATGTTTTTAGAGTCCATATACTCTGATACATATGACATGCCCATAGCATGTTACAACAAACACATCTCAAAACTGGGGGGTAATAGTTTCCCCCCCATACACACTAGGGGGCACCACCTACCCCACATCTAATCACTCTCTGGAGGATCTCGAGCCAATGGATCTGCCCCCGCAGCTCGTAGATCATGAACAGTCTGACCGACCATCACCATGCGCCGCATGACACCTTGCCATTCCGAAGGTAGACCAATACATAGCTCTATGTACTGGTCATCTAACTCTTTCCATCCCCACTCTAAAACACCAGTAAGCAGTCCCTCACATCTATGACGGATGTCCTCCAAGAGGGCGACCATGCCCTCATTCTGTGTCGTTCTCAATCCACTAGCACCTGCAGTCCCTGCTACTGTGGGTCGTCCCATATATCCGGCCGGTTTTACATGAGCTATATCTGCATACCAAAAGTATAAGAATCAGTACCATATATAATATTCACAAAATTTAACATGCACATAAAATATTAGTCACTTGTCACTTACCATCAGGCCCCCATACTCGACCAAGTGGAAGTGGCAGGTCTAGATTTCCATAATAACTCATCCCACTATAAGGATAGTTGTCTATGTACAATGAAATCTGATCCCAATGGGCAAAGAAATCTGGTAGGAACACCCACCCGACCACCCCTCCTCCTCCTCTACACAGTAAGCGCCCCCACCAGCGCATCCTGGGTTCTCTTGGACCCCCATCTGGTAGCTTCACACGAGGTCGCAAGATCAGGATCTTCTCAAAAAGAAGCAGCACAATACGGTCCCATACGAGCAATCATGGTTCACTTGCCGCTTGCAAAGCGACAGCTGTCGTTTCAACGACACCAACATCATTTGGGCCCACCCATAATAGGTCCCGCTCAACACTAATTCCTATCATCATCTGCCCTCCAGTGATGTGATGGAGCGCCTGGTTGCCCAGGATCCTCAACACTGCTTCCGCCACTGCATGGGTCTCTAACCTCTCTAGATCCCCAATCGGTATCCGAGTCCCTTTGACTTAGATGCCTAGTTGACAATGTTTCTCTACAAACTCCATAATGTTACGCATCCGCGGTAATACTGGCTGTGTATTTCCCACTATCCCTAATGGTGGGAGACCAGTCAAGAAATACAAATCCTGGACTGTCAAATTGATCCTATACCCCTACACTATAAAAACCTCATGATCAGGATCCCAATAACTGAAAATCTGGGCCAACAAAGGTTCCCCAGCTCTCATCAGAGGGTTCTCCACAAATTTCAGAACTGCAAACCTGGCCAGTGCACGACGGACACCCTGATCCGCTCAGATCTCCGTCCGTAATGAACCCAAGTCTCTCTCTTTCCAGTTGATCCTTATATCTGCCATATTTGCACAAAATATCATATTTGTAATTCTATAGATAGGAAAAAATGTATCCAATTACAAAATACCCAACTCTCAGCCCACAATAGCACTGAAATCACTTTCACTTGACAGGTCGCATTTTTTGGCCAAATTCTGGGACAAGTCACACTTTTTGGGCCAAAGCCTACTTCCCAGGCCATAGTTTTTGGCCAAAAAAGTGCGACCCTGCTGTAAATATGAAGGAGGGGCTTTTCCTGAGATTTGGGACCCTAATCTGAACTTTTAATCCATCAATAATAAAGAGTAGGATTATGCCTCTTACTTGCAACTGATGGATCTCAATTCCAATGGTCGGTTTGTCCACTACGATCGCCGCAAGATTTAGGGCCTCTTCTCCTCTCTACATTCGCTATAGCTACACAAGCAAATGAATGCATTTGGAGGGAAAGTGCCTTATTAGAAGAAAAACCCCTGATTTTTCTTTCGCCTGCTGCGACCAAAATGTAGCCCCGTTTGACACATCGTCTGCACCGTTGGAAAGCTCTCACCGAGCACTCCAATGGGTATCTGTTAGTTTTTCATTATTTGATACCTCACTAAGACAAATTTTCTCCACGAAGGGTCTATTCCCCTCTCCTTCAAATCGGATTTCCTAACTTACAACACTTGTATTTGGGGCACCACTTTACCTCCATACTTGTTCTTGTTCGTGTTGTTTTTCGTCATGAGCTACCCTCTTGTACTCATGTTTTTATGGTTCCCCATTGGACCTTTACTATGGGCTACACCATCGAGTTTCCCTTGTTTAGAGCATTCGATTTGAGTCATCATTACATTCATGGAGTCTATCCCGAGTCCCTTTGTACCCTGCTATAGTCCTCCATCCTTCATTGCTTGGTCCCTCTCTTGTATCGCACATGATGACATTCATTCCCACTATCCCCTATCCCTCTTGATATTGTATCAATTGCTGCCAATTCATCCATGCCCTTTATGCTCTAATAAGGGAAGTTGTCCATTCGCTACTCAATATCCCCCATTATCCCCCATTTCATCATCATCATTAGTGTTAGTCTGTCAGTCACTCTACTGTTTCCTCTCATACCTTAGTTGAGGATCCCTTATTGCCTCACCTATGGCAGACCTCCTTCTGTCGACATCAGCTCATTCACTCTAGTAGATAGGTATAGAGGGTGGTTTACCTTCGTTCCAGCTTCTCCAATTGTTCGGTGCCTCGGATCCGGCAAAGGGATTTCTCATTACCCTTTGACCTGATTTTTTCTCCACTCCAGATCCTTTCAGCATGATCGAGATCCGTATACCTGATGGTCCAGTGATGCAGCAGCAGCTATTGGTGATTCCCGGGTGTCTGTGAGATGTCTCAACCCTCATGAGGGGGTGGCCCTGTAGGTAGCCCCCCACATGCCCGGATGACCTCTTCATTGCAGCCTTCGATGCAGCTCCATATATTTGATGATGTTAGCCTTAGCCGCTTGCAACACCTCTTTGATTTTCATGTATCAGTCATATTTTGCGAGCCCTCCCCCGTTTATAGGGGGAATTTGGGTTGTATTTGTATCTCATGTACTTAGATATTATTGTATAATTCCCGGCTGTTATCCCAGGCACAACATGTATGTGGGATTCCTCATTATATCTTTTATCTGGCTCATGTTTATGCCAGCTTGTACTTTATAGTTAGGTCCCTTGTTTACTAGACACACTATTCTTTTGTACTTTGTCTCGGCGGGCATAGGTATGCCTCCCCCGCCTCCTCTAGCACAGGTACCCTCTCATAAAATAAGACTTATTGCACCTGTAAATCTCATCTCCTCAGGGTCTAGTTCTTTAGCACTTTAGAATAGCTTAAATTTCTCTCTTTGACTTCCCTTTTGATGTCTGCTGATGGAGTTCTTACAACATACTTCAGTCATACAATTTTCTTCTAACACTCGTACGCTGGGGGGAAATCTGTTACACCATTTTTTGGTCATCTAACCTATTATCATTAGATGGACCCAAGTACACCAGGTAAGACCAATTTTACCCTAAGTAAAATTGCTTTCACTATGTAAAATAACCTAATAAAACACATTTATTAGGTTGTTTATGGTCTAAATAGAAAACCCCAAAGGGAAATATTAAAAAAATCTATATTTGTTTGATTTTCCTCATAGAATAATTAATTAAACAAAAAATTAATTATTATTCCTGGTTATATTTAACCCAAAACAAGGAAATTAATTAGATAAATCCTTATTTATCTTATTATTTTCTAGGAATAATTATTTAAATCTTATTTAAATAATATTCCTTGTTAAATATGACTAAATCATTTATAAATAATTAAATAAACCATTATTTATTTAATTTTCATTTAACCACTTCCTTAAAATAATAAATAAATCATTTATTTATTTATTATTTACAAATAAAGGGATTCAACCCAAGTCAAATACCTTTTCCCTCCAAAAAATATAGTACAATATTCCTAAAAGGTGGTTCTAGAATTTGGTTAATAATATTTTATTCATGCACCAAGTCCTAGACTACCCTACTATTTTGTTATAAATAGAAGGGTTTTCCCATTCATTTGTCACCTTTTGTTGCATATTGGATCACTCTGGATCTATACTCTTGGTCTGACTTTGAGCCATTATCATTGTCACATTCTCCATTATTTGCTTTGTGAGCTCCCTTTGAGTTCTATGTTTGTTTGGGTTTTCTACACCAACAAGAGAGAGAAATTCTAGATCTGAAGTGTTGAGGACTTTCAAGAACCCATCCCGTTGAGGAGAATTGGAAACACCTTTCTTGTTTTCCTCTCAGGTGCCCTTTAATATAAAAAATTCTTTCAAAATTATTTTTCTTGTCTTGTCTATTGGATGCATGGAGAAAAACCTTATTTTCACTGCTTAATGTCTTTTTATGCATAGATCTGGATTTGCGCAACTTTGTCTTGATTAACTAACTGCAGATTTGAAGATATTGGCAGCCATAATTGATTTTAGGGCTATTTCTTATGCATAGCTAAAGTGGTCTTTTTCCAACAAAAGATTCATACTAACAAATAGAACAATGGTTCAAATTCTTCAAGGATACAAAAACAAGCATCCAAAACTTTGGAATGTGTTAGCCACCTATAAAGTTTTGACAAGAAAACAGGTCGCTAAATATCCTTCTGGGCCTTCAATAGAAACATTTCCCTTGAAAATATTTCATCCTTGAAGCCTCTATGTGTCCTCCACTCCTTGAAGAATCTTCACTATTGTTTTCATTTTAAAAGCCTCATTGTTTGTGAAGAAAACTGTTGTAAAGGAGGCCTCCATTTGCCCTATGTCCCCCTCACAAAACCTCCATTTTTCATCACTTTTTCCCCCTTCCAAATCCCACAAAATCCCCTCACTAACCCTCCATTTCATCCTAAAATCCTTTTCAAGCCTCATATTACCCTCTGTCAGGCTTAAAAATGCCTTTTCCCTTTTACCGGAACCCTTCATTCGGCCTAAAAAGAACTAAATTTGGCCTAGAAACACCCAAGTTACACTATATCAGTATTTAGCCCCTGAGGGATTACATTCTATAGCGTTGTTCCTCATGTGACCCCCAGCCCACAACCGGGTGCCTAGAGGTTGAAAATCCTTCGAAAAACTCCAAAAAACCCTTTAAAAGGCACAAAAAACAATTTTCCACCCTATTTGAAAGTTAAGCGCCTGAGGGCTTATGTGGCTTAGCCCCCTCCCATGAGACCTGAATCCCCAACGTCCAAGAGCTGAAAATATTTAAAAACCAAAACAAAACACATTTTTACCTTTGTTTTATTCGTTCAACATGCACCGTCGATCTCCACAGATCGACGGTTGTGAACAATCGAGCACTTCCCCTTTCCATTCCCCCATTGGTTTAACTCCGCCCGGAGATGCAATCATAGCCATCCATTTAACAGATCTAACGGATGTGATTAAGCCCGATGACCTGCCTCCACTCTTGCACCTTTCCCCTATCGTGCTCGCACCTCCGTCGTTCGATCTAGCCACCCCACATCCGACGATTTACAAACATATCGAGCAACTTTACTATCTGACCGTTAATGCTCTAAAGCTGCATGATATAAGCAGTTTTTCCTGGACATGTGGCACAAGATGAATGGAATCGAGTGATTTATGTCAAAACCACTTACTTCCTTCTAACTCGCGTGATAACCACCATTGTCTACTGATACCACCCTTCGCATTGTACTCTTAAGATCAATCGCGGCCGTCGATCTTTTTGATCTGACGATCTGGATTTAACCCCGACCATTCCCCGTTCTCCTTTCAACTAACCCCCAAACGAATGTATCGAGCCATCTCCGCCGTTCATTTGTTTAATCCGACGGCCCCAATATAATTCCATGCTTATTCACTGATTTCCTCATTCATCCTTCTAGCGACCCTATCGCGCAATCTGGACTATAGATTGCCACTGTTAAATCTAATCTAACGGTCCAGATTCTCCCCCATACCAAACCTTCATCAGACCACCATTTCACCTCCTGACATAGTTTTTCACCATTTTTCACTGCATTCACCATTTCACCCCTACTCTTCACCCCCCACAAGCCTCCGCAACCTTCTTCCCTTCACTCCCCTTGGATTTTATAACGTGTTTATTAGGTTTTTTGCAGGTTTACAGAGTGGTAAATTGCATTGTGTCTCCACAATCATTGTCATGGTGATATAGGAGCGCAGAGAGCCTTTTCAGAGCCAAAACACAGTGAGATACGCTCAGAAAGGATTTTTAAAGAATATTTTATTGACGAAGCAGTTTTAAAACCTTGGTTGAAACCCTACTATGCCATGGAACCTGCTCAAGCACAGAAACAGTAAGAGATAATAGCAAAAACTGTATCAGTGAAGAGAATCAAAGGATTAATACTTATCATTGAAAATTAATGATTTAATCCAATGATTAAAGGACAAAGAGACTGTATGAAGACCATAAAGAAGATCAAGGCCTAATTAGGCCTAAAACACAGACCTAAAAATGAGCTAAAAGCGTTTTAGAAAAAGACAAAGACATCTGTTAGTCCAAGAAATTTTCCACCACCACTTAGAGGCTAATTGAACCCTCTCCAGCTCCAAAAGCCAACCTCTCTAGCCACTAAAAGACACCTACAGCCTGACAGAAAATGAAGAGGGCCCGGTTATTGATAGAACAGAGGATATTTGCATAAACACAACTGAAAAGTTATTTCAAACTCTTAGCAGAGTTATATTAAAGATAAAATAGTCCCAAAATTCAATCATCTCGTACGTGAAATCTCAAAAGAACAGAAGTAGAAGTTATAGAAGTATGGTAAACCTAAAGATTTTTATCCCCCTTTCTTATTTCAAAGGTAAAAACAGACAGTCAAAGTACAAGTACAAGCAAAGGTCCATTAAATGAAGCATGGAGCATGACATTTCTTACCCATCAAGCCTCCCAGAGGCCAAGAAACATTAAGTTCTTCATTTAATTGGGCCAGCTATCTCTTATACTACTTCATTCCCTCATTCACCTATAAGTATTCATCGAAAATTCATTGTAAAGGGTTGTTGTTGGTTGATAGGGATTCATTCAATTGTTAGAACTGTTATTGGGGGAAGTAGTTGAGTAGTTTGTAATTTAGTAAGCTGGGAAGAGAATTCTGTATTGTAAAAGGCCACTGAGCTTAAAGTATGTGATTGGTTTTTCATGTCAATTAAACAAGCTTAAAGTACGTGATTGGTTTTTCACATCAATTAAACAAGCAGATTCACAGGATCCTGGTCTATATTATTGGTGATGTATTCTCACTGTAATTGTTTACTTTCATGTTTTTACATACTGCCCATATTTCTCTGATAAAGAAAAACAAGCATAGATTAGGATATATTGATGGAGGTACCGTAAATCTCACTGTAAATCTTTATCTGTGATGTTTTCTGCTAAGTTGTGTATCTAGGAGCTAATTCATCATAGTTTAACCAGTATAGTAGTTGGTTGGTCCATGCTTATTGATGTCTAAATTTGGAGTTAGTTTTCTAGATCCCTGTCAGTGAGTGTCAAAAGCAGGCCTGGAGTTAAATGACCTCTGACCTGATCTTAGACTTCCCTTTGGTCTCTTTATTTCACCCATTCTTAATGTTTCCATTCCACCATATATCTAAATAGATCCTCTAGTATAGATGACTTTCCCTATGAAAACCCTTGTATAATTGTTATGCAAGTAATCCCCTTTCATGACTCCATAGCCCAATGGATTTACAGTTTCTTGACCTATCTTATTTTTCCAAAACATCCTGCTGCTTTGTTCCTTTTCATTCCATTTAACCTTCTCAGCTAATGATCTCCAACCCAGCAACCAAAACATTTTAAAATCCCCTTGAGCTTCATACCTAGCCTAATACCTCATTTTGAGTTTCAAAGAAATATCATTCTTTGCATTTATAGAGAGATCCCTCTCTGGATCCAGGAGGGCTAGATCCTAGGATCCCAAAGTGTTTTGATGTTTTCTGGTCTTTTGGTCTTCCAAATCTGACCAAAACACTAGAACCCCAACATAATGGTGACTCCACTAGGGAAAAATCTCAGTGTCCTTAATTGCTAATATCTGGTCATGTGTCCCATTGTCGTCACCAACATAATGGCGACTCCGCTGGGGAAAAATCTGAGTGTCCTTAATTGCTAATATCTGTTCATGTGTCCCATTTTCGTCACCAACATAATGTCGACTCCACTAGGGAATTGAGTAAGTTATGCCTGATATACTCGTGAGCCTTCAAAATCCTTTGTCAAATTGGTATTCAATTGCTGATGGTGGGCAACAACTTGTCTCAAACATTGAAATTCATCCACCTGGAGACTCCACACTCTATAACTCTCAAAAGACCAAATGACTCCACTGGTAGAAGACCCTGAACTGGTTGAGAAGATACAGTGACCTCTTTGTACAAACATGGATCCAAGTATGGATCAAGAAGCAAAGATAAATGCTTTAGAGGATAAACTTATAAGGCTGGTGAACATATTTGGTGAAGTAGTGGAGATGTATGTGGCTAATTTAAATACAAATGTTGATTATCTAGAGCAGCCCATGCATTTTCCAGAGCAAGAACAAACTCAAGATTTAGACAATGAGCAAGACAGTATGATGCTCAAGAATCTATGGAAGATGAAGAGGATAGTGATCAAGAAAGGCCTGATTTCTTACCTATGTCTTGTACTATGATGATAAGAGAATATCATGACCTAATGGCAAAGGCTAATAGAGAATGTTTTTTTGAGGAAACAAGTAACCACATGGAAGATGCAGAATCTGAGGTGGAAGAATAACTAGCACACATAGAGGCTCCCCCTCTAGATTATAAGTTATCTCAGATTCCACTAGAAGAGTGGCACCCTGATCATGTAGAAGAAATAACTCATGAGCCTTGTATTCTAAATGAGTATCATCATGATCATGAGGAGTTGTTTGAATCAAAAGAGGCTCAAGAAGACATCCAGCCTCCAAGCCAGCCAATACAAGAAACAGAGAGCTCCTGCACTTCTGCTCAAAGAAGCACAAAAACATCCTCCCCTTTGACAGAAGAAAAAATAGATCCGATCATCAATAGAAAACCAACCTCTGAGGTATTTTGTAGAACAAATACTCTTTCCCATTCATCTACTGAGCTTGATTATACAGATCTAGAAAGCTCCCCTGTGAATCAGAATGAAGAAAGACTTGCTGATAATCCAGTATGTTTGACTGGTAACATTACTTACTTCAATTATTTTCCTAGTTCTGATGTATCTGATGATGATGTTTTCCAAATAAAAGATGATTTTGCAGAGCCATCAGTAGCAGATTTGTGGGAGGAAAATCAGTTCCATCAGCTTCAAGATAGTAATGAGCCAAGTCAGGCTATTTATGACACTGATGGGGAAAGTTATGAAAGTCTTGTAATAGATGAAGATTCATTGAATTTTCACTCTCTTACACCTCAGATCATCAGTAATAGTTTCCATGTGATTGGAGATAAACAACCTTTCATCTCACAGGGAAAGGAGGAAAATAACGAAGAAATTTTTGAGCAGATTGAAAACAAGGAGCCTTCCCTTGTAAAAGAGGAAGCAATGGAGCAAATTCCTGCTCAAGAATACAATCATCTATTCACATATTTCAACTCACCAGATCATAATGTCATAGGGCTAGAAGAGGACAAATCTACAGTATATGATGAGTCCTCTAGTTCAGATGATGAAGATGAGGAAGATTTTCTTTCTCAAAAAGGTCTTTTTGTTGATCCAGTGAAAGAGGAAGCAGTCCTGAATGAAGCCTACTTGTCTAACACTCACAACCAGGTATTATTTCAAGATCCTTATGCTCATTTCCTGCATACATTTGAAGAAGGATCAAAGGTCATCATGAGCAGCTTATTGCAAGAAACAAGAAATATTTTAAAAGCTGCTAAAAATTAAAGAGAATGTGAGTAGCCCTGCCTATCTAGCATGCTCAAAGAATTGAGTAGAAAATACCATTAATGGGATTATTTGATTTACTGGATGTATTGGAAAAGAGTGTTTATAAGCTATACATGTAAATATTTCAAGTTAGAGTAGGGTAGGTAGGAAATATCAATAAAGCTCAATAAGTGAGCATTTATTTAGTTGTTGAGTTCTGCTTTGAAAGGAAAGGTTTAGATATGGTCAAAACTTGAACCAACAAAGAAAAGAAGGATCAACTCTAACAAGCCCAAAACCAGAGCTGAAATCAAGAATAAAAAGTGGCTCTAACAAGCTCAAAATATAAGTCACAAAAGAATGAAGGATTCTGGTGATCTTCAGATCTGAAAACCTCCAATTTTGTTTTAATTTCTGCAAATTTCATGACCATATGCAGCTTTTTTTTATGTTATGGATTCATAGTAGACCAGACAGTATAATCCTGGTTTGTATGTGTTTAAACTTATGTTTTAGAATGTAGAGAAAGAAATCTGCTAGACAATTTAATCCTAGCAAATATTAGTTTAGGTAGAGAAGCTATGAGGACAACTGTCTAATATGGTCTCATGGAGTAATAAGGGTATCATTAGAATAGGTTTATTTTCCTGTTTGTAAAAAATTGATGATGTAAAGGGTCTGCAAGTCTAAATGCACCTTGACGAAAAAATGTTAGGACAATAGAATGGGTAGGTAGTTGTGTGGGAAAATGTTTGCTGCTCATATGATGTCTTCATGATTTTAGCAGTTGATCAAAGAAATAAAAGATGTGTCAAGTGCCAGGCATCTGGCCTACTTCCAAAGATCATTTTATGAGATTCTTGACACCTTCGAGAAGATTCCATCCCCATGTGGAGCCACTATTAGCCACCTATAAATTTTTGACAAGCAAATAGGTGGCTAAATATCCTTCTGAGCCTTCAAGAGAAACATTTCCCTTAAAAATATTTCATCCTTGAAGCCTCTATGGGTCCTCCACTCCTTGAATAATATTCACTTTTGTTTTCATTTAAAAAAGCCTCACTATTTGTGAAGAAAACTGTTGTAAAGGAGGCCTCCATTTTCCCTATGTCCCCCTCACAAAACCTCCATTTTTCATCACTTTTCCCCCCTTTAAAATCCCACAAAATACCCTCACTAACCCTCCATTTCATCCTAAAATCCTTTTCAAGCCTCATATTACCCTATGTCATGCTTAAAAATTCATTTTCCCCTTTGCTAGAACCCTTCATTCGACCTAAAAGCACTAAATTTTGCCTAAAAATACCCAAGTTACACTATATCAGTCTTTAGCCTCCAAGGGCTTATATTCTGTAGCCCTATTCCTCATGTAACCCCCAGCCCGCAACCGGGTGCCTAGAGGTCAAAAATCATTTGAAAAACTCCAAAAAACCCTTTAAAAGGCATAAAAAACAATTTTCCGCCCTATTTGAAAGTTAAGCCCCTGAGGGCTTATGTGGCTTAGCCCCGTCCCATGAGACCTAAAGCCCCAAGGTTCGAGTGCTAAAAATCTTTAAAAACCACAAAAAAACATCTTTTTACCTTTTTTTTATTTTCTCAACATGTACCGTTGATCCCCATAGATTGACGGTTGTGAACAATCGAGCGCTTCCCCTTTCCATTCCCTCGTTGGTTTAACTTCGCCCAGAGATGCAATCATAGCCATCCATTTAACATATCCAATGGCTGTGATTAAGCCCGATGACCCACCTCCTCTCTCACACCTTTCCCCTATCACACTCGCACCTCCTCCGTTCGATCTAGCCACCCCACATCCGACAGTTCACAAACATACCGCACAACTTTACTATCCGACCGCTAATGCTCCGAAGCCACGCGATATAAGAGGTTTTACCTGGACACGTGGCACAAGATGAATGGAATTGAGTGATTTATGTCAAAACCAGTTACTGCCTTGGGACCCGCACATTAACCACCATGGTTTTCCGATACCACCCTTCGCGTTGTATTCCTAGGATCAATCGCGACCGTCAATCATTTTGATCCGACGATCCGGATTTAACCCCGACCATTCCCCGTTCTCCTTTCAACTAACCCCAAAACTAATGTATCAGGCCATCTCCACCACTCATCTGTTTAATCTGACGACCTCGATATAATTCCATGCTTATTCAATGATTTCTTCATTCATCCTTCCAACGACCCTATCGCGCAATCTGGATCGTATATTGCCACTGTTAGATCTAATCTAACGGTCCAGATTCTCCCCCATACCAAACCGTCATCAGACCACCATTTCACCTCCTGACACAGTTTTTTTCCAATTTTCACTGCATTCACCATTTCGCCCCTGCTCTTCACCCTCCACAGGCCTCCGCAGCCCTCCTCCCTTCACTCCCCTTGGATTTTATAACGTGTTTATTGGGTTTTTTGCAAGTTTGAAGAGTGGTAAATTGCATTATGTCTCCAAAGTCATTGTCATGGTGATCTAGGAGCGCAGAGAGCCTTTTCAGAGCCAAAACGCAGGGAGATACACTCAGAAATGATTTTTAAAGCATATTTTATTGGCGAAGCAGTGTTAAAACCCTCATTAAAACCCTACAGCGCCATGGAACCTGCTCAAGCACAGAAACAGTAAGAGATAATAGCAAAAAGAGTATCAACAAAGAGAATCAAAGGATTAATTCTTATCATTGAAGATTAATGATTTAATCCAATGATTAAAGGAAAAACAAACCATATGAAGACAATAAAAAGATCAAGGCCTAATTAGGCCTAAAACACAAACCTAAAAGTGAACTAAAATCATTTTAGAAAAAGACAAAGACATATGTTAGTCCAGGAAAGTTTCCACCACCACTCAGAGGCCAATTGAACATTATCCAGCTCCAAAATCCAACCTCCCCAGCCACTAAAAGACACCTACAGCCTCACAGAAAACGAAGAGGGCCTGGTTATTGACAGAACAAAGGATATTTGCATAAAGACAGTTGAACAGTTATTTCAAACTATCAGCAGATTTATCTTAAAGATAAAATAGTCCCAATGGTCAATCTTCTCATACATGAAGCCTCAAAATAACAGAAGTAGCAGTTATGGAAGTATGGGAAACGTGCAGATTTCTATCCCCCTTGCGTATTTCAAAGGTAAAAAAAAAAAAGTCAGAGTACAAGTACAAGCAAAGGTCCATTAAATGAAGCATGAATCATGAAATTTCTTACCCATCAAGCCTCCCAGAGGACAAGAAACATTAAGTTATTCATTTAATTGGGCCAGCTATCTCTTGTACTACTTCATTCCCTCATTCACCTATAAGTATTCATCGAAAATTCATTGTAAAGGGTTTTTGTTGGTTGATATGGATTCATTCGATTGTTAGAAATCTTATTGGGGGAAGTAGTTGAGTAGTTTGTAATTTAGTAGGCTGGGAAGAGAAATCTCTATTGTAAAAGGCCACTGATCTTAAAGTATGTGACTAGTTTTGCACATCAATTAAACAAGCAGATTCACAGGATCCTGGTCTATATTATTGGTGATGTATTCTCACTATAATTTTTTCCTTTAATTTTTTTACATATTGTCTATATTTCTCTGATAAAGAACACCAAGCATAGATTAGGATATACTACTGGAGGTACCCTAAATCTCACTGTAAATCTTTATCTGTGATGTTTTCTGCTAAGTTGTGTATCTAGGAGCTAATTCATCATAGTTAGCTAGTATAGTAGTTGGTTGGTCCATTCTTACTGATGTTTGAATTTGGAGTTAGTTTCCAATATCCCTTTCAATGAGTGTCAAAAGCAGGCCTGGAGTTAAATGACCTCTGACCTGATCTTAGACTTCCCTTTGGTCTCTTTCTTTCACCCATTCTTAATGTTTTCATTCCACCATCTATCTAAATAGATCCTCTAGTATATATTACCTGCCCTATGAAAAACCTTGTATAATTGTTATGCAAGTAATCCCCTTTCATGACTCCATATCCCAATGGATTTACACTTTCTTGACCTATCTTCTTTTGCCGAAACATCCTGCTGCTTTGATTGTTTTCATTCCATTTAACCTTCTCAGTTAATGATCTCCAACCCAGCAACCAAACCAATTTAAAACCCGCTTGAGCTTCATACCTAGCCTAATAACTCATTTTGAGTTTCAAAGATATATCATTCTTTTCATTTACAGAGAGATCCCTCTCTGGATCCAGGAGGGCTAAATCTTAGTATCCCAAAGTGGTTTGATGTTGTCTGGTCTTTTGGTCTTGCCAATCTGGCCAAAACAATGGAACCCCAACAGGATGAAAATCTGGCTTACATATATCATGCATACAATCAAGCAAAGCACTCTTCTACTCAATAATCTCATTTCGAGACTTGTTTTGGGTATTTACCTAAGTCTCCTTTGGAATTTATTTTTCGCCAATATTTTTCAACAAATGGGAGAAGTGAGAATGGAAAAGATAGTCACTTCATTGAATAGATTCAGTTGATACAACAAGTAGTCCAAGAACAGTTGTAGAAGAGTCAGGCACAGTACAAAGAAAGACACAACCAGCATAGCGTGGATCATAAATTCAAGGTGGGTGATCAAGTTTGGTTACTTATCAGCAAGGAAAGTCTTCAAGGTGAAGGTAAAAATTTAAAACCAATTAGATATGGTTCTTTCAAAATCTTGGACAAGATTGGTAATAACGTTTTTTGTTTAGGGTTTCCACCTTACATGTAAAATTATTTCGTCGTAAATGTGGAAAATGTTCGCCTTTATGAGCCTTCCATGATCAATTATCAAGAAGAACAAAGTCAAGTATAGTCCATACAAGAATTCACTCTAGAATACATGAATGGACTTCAGGAGGATGTAATTTTGGAAAAAAGGGTCAAAACTTCAAGACGCGGACATGTGGAATACCTGTGAATCAGACTCAAAGGAATAAATCCCAACAACCCTCAATGGATAGAACCAGGGAGACTAAAGGAATCATATCCTCACTTTTTTCCAAAATAAAACCAACTTTTGGGGGTCCAAAAGCCTCTTAGTTGTAGGAGTGATCCATTTGGATTAATGCAAATGATCATATTCAAAAGGCTTCAAATGCGTTGGCATGTGGTTCAGTGATAAAGTGCTCAATGATTCGCATCCAACACCACAAAAGACAAATTAAAAGGATAGTGTATGTGAATTCTATGCTCTGTTGATTTTTTTGCAGAAAAAAGGGGTCTAAGATAATTGAAGCCTTGACCTCCAAATATGGAAATGACTTCACGAACCAGCCAACCAAGAAATATGACAAGAAATTCATGTTTAGAAGAGTGTATGAAGCTAT
Organism: Pinus albicaulis; assembly: GCA_034641835.2. Lineage (NCBI taxonomy): Eukaryota > Viridiplantae > Streptophyta > Pinopsida > Pinales > Pinaceae > Pinus > Pinus albicaulis. The sequence goes on from CM076578.1 coordinate 1,623,358,370, forward strand.
GTTATGGTTATAATAAAGTTGGTTGGAAAATTAAATGGGGGACAGAGCCCACCCTCATTGGCGGATCCACCACCCCTAACATTAACACCATATATATCACGATACATAATGTAGATAAGATTTACATACGTGGGAGGATAAGGTATAACAACCTTATCATAAAATAAATATATATCCAAATGTCATGCGATGATGAGGTTTATACAATGCGAGGATAAGGTTTTTAACCTTATTATATCATATATGTATATTATACATATCCAAACATAAAACGTGATACACACCTTGAAATAGGGTCAGGAGGAGTTGAATCTCCGACCTCCTATACCCAACTCAACTATTTAAACCACAACACCCAAGTGCTTTTTTGTAGAGTGGGACACGAAATTTTGTTATGAGTTTCAGGAACCAGTAGCATGCCAATGTTCGTAGACCTTCGCTAGAGTTAGCGGATTTCTCCAGATTAGCAGAATTTCTCTAAATTTGGCAGAGTTGCAGGTGGAGATTGGATTTTGGGAGGTCCATAGGTCACTCATTTGAAATATGGTTGAACTTATACTCAAATTTCATGATTTTTCATTTTGATTTCGATTTTACAGTCATTTTATCCATTTGAACCTCTGATTTTGAGGTAATTTTTGTAAGTGAACATTTCAAGCCTAATAAGAGCAATTTTCTGATTGAGAAGCGGTCGAGAGAGATAGCCAGGGAGGCTCCACCGAACTCCGTAATAGAATACTATGTTACTTTTTTACGTTTTCTCACATTTGGATTTATGTTTTGTTATTTATGTTAATTCACAATCTTATCGATCTGTTGCACACATTAACAGAAATGGAATTTTAAGCACATATGTAAGAAATTTTTGACAATTTTTTTAGTGAGAGCAAGGTGGGTGAGAGCACCCTATGTTTTGGTGTCTGAACTCAAGCCATGGATTGAGATACCTAAGAAATGTGAGAATTGGAATGGTGTGAAGGCGTGGAAACGACTCTAATTTTGTGTTTTTCCATGGGATCCTGACTCTTCTACCCCTACTGCGAATGAAGCCAAGCCCAATGAGGTATCTACCCTTTTGGTGGTGGGAAGTGAGCCTAATTTGGCGTGTTATTGTGAAAACAGATGGTCTATTTTGGCGGTGCAGGTCTTTGCACTCACGGAAAGGTTAAGGAGCGGTGTTGGTTTAGGATCGGGTGGCGCTCAACAGTATCGACTTCCTGGTCCACATCTTCCAACTCGATCCTTTAAATTGAGAGAGTGTGCATGATCGTGGTGACCACGCCTACCTCCTATTCTCATAAGCCGGTCGACATCAAGGGTTTGGTAAACATACTTACATATCTAATTTGGTCATGGTTTCTTTTATTTGTAAGGAGCCTCCTCGCCTTGAATCGAAGTGGGGTTGCGTGGTTGGATGTATGCTATGATAGTATGGCCAAGCATGAAAATATGGTCTTGGGTGAGGTATGGAGGACATAAGGCCGAATGGCAAGCCCAAATCCGACTTGGTGTCTACAAAAAGTCAAAATTCAGTGGCGGCGATGGCACTTCCTCTAACCCATTCTTTGGGACCGGTAGAAACCTTGATCACCTTGGACATGGTTGAAACTCAGCTACAACACATATAACTGAATTTGGACAACATGTGGGTGCATAGGTATGAGAAGAGAAATGAGCTTATTTCCTATATTAAGGATATTCAATATCTGCAAAATGAAACTCTGGACACTTTGGAGAGTCTTCAACGTGAGCTTCAGCACTCTCATGACCGCCTCCGATTTTTGGAAATTAAAGTAGATCACATAGAATATCACATCCACAATCGTTTAGGCCTCTTCGCTGCTCCTCCATTATTTCTCTCAAATCCCCCTCCATAATGTATTTATGTGATCTTATTTTTTCCATTTTTTTGTCGGTAATAACGATAGACACCGGTTGTCGTGGCTCTCTTCCAAGCTTAGAGTTTTGTAAGAATCTGGACCTTCATCTTCTGAAGCCTGTGATTCTCAGTTGTTATGCAGACATGTTGTAACTTGATGTAATTTTCAAAATGATAATATAATGATGCTTTTAACAGAAAAAGAAAATTAAAAAAATAGAATAAAATTAGAAATAAAAAATAAAAATAAAAATAAAATAAAATAGAAATAAATAAATAAAAAGAAAAGTAAAAAATCTTTGATTGGAATTAGCTAAGAAAACGAAATTTAATATACTGTCAGTGTTTTGTAACTCGGTGTTAGTGATGAGACAAGTTAGGAACTATTGTCAGACTAAACATCCCACATTTAAAGCTTATATGAATGAAGTATGGGATTGCATAGAAAACTATTTTCAAGCTTTCAACATACTAACTATACCAAGGGAGGATAATGTATAGGAATATCCTTTGAAAATTTTAGCAAGTACCTTCAGAGTACAAGATTCCTTCCAATTATAGTATCAAGTTGAAGTTATATATAAAATTTCTATCCTAGTCAATGTGAAGCAATAGCAGGAATTCGAAGGTGATGATAGTTGAAGAAATTCCTGCAAGTAATTGAGTAATTTTCATGTTTAGGTATTGATGAGGAAAATGACGAGGAACTACAAGAAAAAATATTTGTTCAAGATGTGAATTTTAATCAGAATATAGTAGATCATGATTTTATCTAGCTTTCCAGTAATCATATTCCAAAAGGATTAGTTCCCCTTTAAGGATTATATGATCAAAATAGTGTTCCTAATTCTTCACTTCTAAATCCCCATAAGATGATGTAAAGGAATTTAATATTGGAACTAAAGAAGAAATCCTAAACATCAAAATTCAAGGAACACTACCAAAGGAATTTAAGGATACTTATATTGAATTCTTCAAAAAGTACAAGGATGTTTTTGCGTGGAAGTATGATGACCTGAAAACATATGATACTTCCATCATTGAAAATAATATTCCTTTAAAACCATAGGCCAAACCATTTCAGAAAAAATTGAGGAGAATTAATTGAATTTTTTTGAGAGTGATTGAAAAAGAGGTAAATAAATTGCTTCATGCAGAAATTATAGTACCTCTAATATATTCAAATTATATAGAAAATTTAATCCATTGTAGCAAAAATAATGGAGAAATAAGGTTGTGTGATTGTTTTAGGAATATAAAAAAATTGTCTCTAGAGGATAATTATCCTCTACCAAAGATGGATTATTTGCTTCAAAAGGTAATAGGATCAAACATGATTTCAACGTTGGATGGTTTTTCAAGATACAACCAGATATTAGCTAATGAAGAGGATTGGAATAAAACTACTTTTACCACACCTTGAGGAACATTTATGTATGCCAAGATGCATTTTGGCCTAATAAATTGAGGAGAAACCTTCCAGGAAGTTATGGATTTAGATTTTTTGTGAGAGAAAAATGAATTCATGGTTATTTACTTCGATAACCTTATTTTATTTTTTGAATCACATTGTCAGCATATTAAAAACTTAAAAAAGGTTTTTGAAAAGTGTAGAGATTTTTGGACTTCTTTAATCCAAAAAAGTCAATATTTGTGATGAAGGAAGGAAAATTGTTGGGAGACAATATTTCAAATGAAGGAGCCAGAATATATTCCAAAACACTATCAGCTATTCAGTTGATCCATTTACCCTAAAGAAAGAAATAAATTCAAGAATTTTTAGGAAAGGTTAATTTCTTAGGATATTTTATCTAATTATGCTGAAATTGTAAATAGAATTCGTAATCTATATTTTCATTTTCCAAGATTAAAAAAAAAAAAAAAAACCCTCTTACACGCATCGACGTTAGCAAGTCTAGACTACTCAAAGCCCTTTAGTATTTTCTCTTTTGCATCAAACACTACAATATAAATTTTCCTACTATAACATAATTAATATTGTTGTGAGCTACCAATTTATTTATTTAGTAAAGTTATGAGCGATGCATAACTAAAGTTTGATATTATTGAAAAACATGCCTATGCTTTAGCTCAAGATTTTAAGGCTTTCATAACCTACTTATTGCATTCTAAAATAACACCATATGTATCCAACAATGCAATAAAAATCGTACTCACTCAACTTGATATACATGGAAAAAGGGGAAGGTGGATAGCTAAAATTCTACAGTTTGATTTGTATATCAAACGAACTATGTTAGTGAAAGGGAAAGTATTAGATAAATTGTTAGTAGAATAAAATTACAAAGCCTTGGGTGTTAATTTAATTATGCAATTCTTAGATAAAACATCATAGAAGAATACACAATAACCTTCTCCTAATTAAGGGAAGAAGAATCCATATGAATTCTCTTCTAGTTTATGCTGACAAGAACTTACTTTTCACATTGATGACAAGTTTCTCCTATAAAATTCATACAAAAATATGATTCATTTGTTACACAATTTTAATTTTCGTCCTTAAAAAAAAATTAAAAAAAAATCAATGTAAATAAATTAGACTCAATTCTATAAAATATTTGTATATTTATTGCTAATTTCTACTGGAAGGATCCTTTGAATATTTTTAACTATGTTTGAATGAAAGTGAAACAGAGGAAGTGATTGAGAAGTTTCATGAAGGAGTATGTGGAGGCCACTATGATAGGAGGGAAACTACACATAAGGTATTGAGGGAAGAATTATATGGGCCTAATATATTTTATTAAGTTGGGTTAAATGTATGGTATTGCATTCCTTGCCAAATATTTGTAAGTAAACATAAACTATATTTTTTGCCTCTGAATCATGTATTAGTAGAATATCCTTTTGTGTAGCAGGGTTTATATTTTATTGGTGAAATAAATCCCACATCCAAAAATCAACTTAAGTGGATCCTAATAGAAAGAAACTATTTCACAAAGTGGGTAGAAGTTATCCATGCACAAAATGAAATTGATTTTGTAGTCATGAAGCTCATTAAAGAAAATACTTTATCTAGATTTTTTTGTCAAAGAGAAATAATTACAGATAATGTTATAGCTTTTAGTTCCATTAAAATTATTGATTTTTACGAGTAGTACGAAATTTATTTGAATAATTCTACACCTTACTATCCAAAAGGAGATGGGCTAGTAGAGTCATCAAATAAAATATTGATCAAAGTGATTAAAAAGGTGTTAGCATATCACAAAAGGATATCGGATAGTCATCTGAAATATGCAGTATGGGAAAAAAAATTATCACCCACAATAAATATTGTTAAGTCTCCATTTGAATTGGTTTATGGAACTGAGGCCATATTTTCCACTCAATTAGATTTTCCAGTGACAAAGATCTTGCAATATTGTTATGAATAGATAAATGATTTTTCAAAGAGAAACAATCTAATCATTGAACTTAACTAAGAAAGAGAAGATGTTAAACACCAAATTATCCATTATCACGATAAGATGAAAAGTTTGTTCGATAGGAAATATAGAGAAAGAGACTTCTTGCAAATACACCTAGTACTATGATGGGATGTGAGAAGGGCAGAAAGGGAAAACATGGAAAGTTTAAAAATATTTGGTTGGGTCCTTTCAAGACTATAAAATTCAAAGGGAATAATAATTTTATTATTAAAAACTTGGAAGGAAAATATTTGTCATTACGAGTCAATGGGGAATATTTGAAACATAAAATTCATTACTGAATAATTTTTTTTCATGATCATTGTAATTAATCAATGTGATTTACTCTTTTAGAGAAGGTGTGATTTTCTAATGATATTGACTCCATAGCCCGAGGAGAAGGGACATGGATCTTCATGTTATTTATATCCCGTAGGGGGATTCAGTCTCGATATGGATTCGATGTTGTTTCATTTCCTTGCTATCATAAAAATTCCAAAATTTTTATTGAGAAAAACCAAAAAAAATATTTTATATGCTCTTTGCATTAAATTTATGTGCAATTTTATAAAGTCGCATATTTACTTTTTTATATTTTTTTTCTATGTCAAATCACCACCCACTAAATATCGTGCATTTTTCATTGATGGTGATTTGTCCTTTTGTAATCAATGACTCTGATTTGATTGTGTGCCCCCCTTCTTTCTAGACGTTTAATGGAGGGGGGAGGGGGGGTAAAACGTTTCTCCAAAACAACATTTCCTACATGGCACTCTATGATACGCTGTGCACGCCCCCTAAAAAATTCCTCTTACCACCCCTCATGTGCAAAACCATTCCCAATTTTTTCTATAAATTATTTCCACTACCATCTATTTCTACCACTAAATAAACATTGCTACCAAACTATGGCTCTGCCATATATGATATTTGGGCTAAATAATTTTATCTACGATTATTATTATTAAATTTATTGATCATTTAAAATTTAATTCATATATACCCATTTATTGAAAATGTCCATTTCATTATGCTCCCACTCTCGTTCAAATTTATTCGCTCCCACCAGTATCGGTTACCCTCTCCTCTTTTCCCCACTTTTTGGTTACAGAGAATCAAAGAACAAAATAGTGGTCAACTTTGAGTGAGAATTAAAAATTTGATCATTCGATCCTACAGGTAACTCAGTTCCTTGTTAGACATTTACATTTTGAAATGATTTCAGCTAAAGGAAAAGAACCTCTTTGTCATTCTAAAACTTTCCATGCCTCTGCAATAACCAATAATTCAAGGCTTTACCATTCAGAAAAGGGTTGGAATTCATTACATTTTTACGTTTTCAACATCTTCTTTGAGAGAGAGATTTTTAGAGCTAGGAGCTAGAAGAGGTATTGTTGCACCTTCATTTATTGGTTACAATTTCCTTCCTATTGACTAAAAATATATATTTATTATTCTTTCTTCCAAATTGTTGTCTAATGGTTATTTGTTGTGTTTAACTAATGATTTCTTTGAAGTTTCGCTTACATTGATTCATTCAGTAGTATATTCTTATTTAGTTACTATGGATTTCAATTTACAAGATTATTATGTTGTAAAGGTTTTTGTATTCTCCTTTGTGTGGAAGATTAGTGTTTGGAGCTAGTTGGGAGTGCTTCTCAACTATGCTAACCACTCAGACTTATCTACACAGTGAAAGAAGTCGGTGCTTTTCTAGCATTTTCCCTATCAATATATGCTTTACTTCTTGCATTACTAAAAGTATCAAGATTTTGAATAATTCATCCCTTACTGTGTCTATCTTTTGTTTGTTATAAAAGTTGAAAGGGTTTTTATTTATCTAACTGTGGAAAATTCCATATAAAAACTTCAAGTATTGCATGGAAGCTAGAAAAAGGAAATCCATAGGTGGAAAAGGAACAATGTATGAAATTTTTGGGACCTTTTACTCTCTAGAGGGTAAAAATGGACAACACTCAGATTGTGTTGAATGTAAGAAAATTATTATTTCTATCAAAGATATTAAAATTATTAGTCTCCTAATGGAAAATAATAATGAACGAAGAGTTATTTTTAATAAAGAAATCCTAGACCTAGAAATCACATGCCCAAATTTAAAAATGGTTTTGTAGTAGTAGATTTAGAATTTCTTCATTATAGAAAGCCTTCAGAAGCAGAACCATCATAATAAATCAAGCTTCAAAATTATTATAATTATAAGTGTGTCTTCTTACTTAAAAATTTATATGACTTGGTTCAAGATGTTGTCAAGGCGAACGAACACATGGTATAATTATATCCAATAATTAGTTCTATCTAAGAAGGCCAGACACAAGTTGTTATGCAATTTCACCAAAAAAATGATTTTATTCTAGAAGCTTTGGTAGACATAAGATAATTCTTAACTAATAAATCAGAGCCTAATACTGTAGATTATATTGAGTTTCAAAAATAAATATTCAAATTACATATCCCTAATCTCGTCATACTAGATATTTGGATCTTAAACAAAAGAGCCATAATCCAAACAATAGGATAGAGTAAGGACAAATTTTATTTTAGCCCGAGATAAATTTTATCTTCTTAAAAGTAGGATTCTTGAAAGTAAAATAATGGAGTGTAAGAGAGAAGAAGGAGAATCTTCCAAGAAAAGAGAACATAAAGGATATGAAGGTTTCAATGTAAAAATTCCAAGAAACTGTAGACAAGATATAGGGGAAGAACCTTATGAATCTACATGGAATAAATAGTGCATGTTTAAGTATGGCTCATCATCTAGAAAATCACACTATGATCCCTCCAATACTGAAAATTTCCCTGCATGGAGTAAAGAAAATCAATACCCTACTCACTTGATAAATTTTAATTTCAAATCCAAATATGTTGTATTGATGATTACAAAAATATTGAATTCTTGGGAAATGACACAAAAATGTTAGTATAAAAATATAATATCCTAGTAGGAACTACCCATTAGAATTACTTAACAGTTGTCAAATTGTTGTGGGATATATTAAAACACAAAGAAACAATTGTTATAATGGAGTCTTATAGACCTATAGAATAGCTATATAAAGCCCCATCCAACTCATTTTATGGTTTGACTCCTCGAAAAAAATATAATTCTTCTCAGCTACATATTCCTTAATGTTTGTGCAAAATTGAACAACTACCATAAATTTATAGCGCAATGCAAAATATTTTGTATCAGACCCATGATCCAAAAAATGTTCCATACATAAGGAATTATCTTGCATCTATACCTAGATGAATTATCTATATTGTTTGATAATATCTTCATTTTAATCCATGATAATATCCCACATGCCCTCCAAAATTCTTGTTTATGTCAAAAAATATAGAAAATTTTCAAGAAACAACTAGGTTTTAAATCAAAAGTTTGTGATATCTATGCAAAAAAATAATTTTTTTATTGTTAAAGGAAATAGAAAAAGAATATGATCTAGCTCAGTCAAAAATTTTCATTCCATACTCCAAATTAATATAAAAAAATCTTTCATACTCCAAAATAAATGAGGACATAAACAATCCACTAGGCCAAAAGCCTTATTTAAATGAAGGTTCCATCAAATAATTTTGTCTATTATATATTTAAGAAGAAATATTATTGGGCTAAAAGATTCCCACATAATTCAAAATCCAAATATCAAGAGAATATTGTGGAAACTTTCAATAATCCATGTGAACCTACTGAATGGGAAGAAGTTTCCGAATATGTATCTAATGGGGAATATTTTTCAATAAATAACCCTTAAAACTAAAGGAAAAGAACTTTAGCACCAACTAGCCTAAGCTACATTATCTGATTCATCTACTTATACTAAGGAATATTTTATTTCATATTGTCTTATGTTTTCTAATATTACCTCTATCCAATAGTATCTCTCTTGTTTATAATGTCTCCAAAGCTCTATCACTCCTAGTTATTTTGTTTTGCCTCATCGTTATCAAACCCAAATTCAGTCCCTATAAGATAAGTTATGTGAATTGGAACAACCAATCATGGTGGATAACTACGATGTGTATATATCTCTTCCACCTAATCTCATCTAGCTACTGCCAGCTAAAGAAGAAGAAAGTATCAATGAAAAATAGACATCTCAAGAAATCCAAGATGATCAATTCAGGTATGTGCATCCTCTTGATTCTTAGGAACAAAAATTAAAAGGTAAACATGAAGCATCTAATGATGATACAAAAGCATGTCTAGAAAATAAGATAATGTTTAAGGAGAATGATGTCAAGTTAAAGAAAAGAAGAATTGATGAATTAGAGAAATTCGTTAAAAAGGATATTTGTGAGCTTTCAAAAGTAAGACAACAATTTAGAAATATACCAATAGGACATATTATAGACCAACTAAAATATGTAAATGTTGGTGAATGTAAATATCGGTGAAGATGAGAGCGAGAAAATAGTTGGTCACTCCGAGGTATTTCTAGAAATTAAAGGGATTGACAATAGAATTGCTATTTCAATGGGTATAAAAGTTAAAGGTATTAAGCAATATTGTTTAGATTGCCAAGTAAAAATATGAGCAATAAATAGTTCTGTCAACTTCAATGTTTTCATGTCTTATTATTTTCAGCCAAGCCAGGTTCATTTCAAATAAGTTAATAAAAATATCATGACACTCAAAGCATTTTCTCCTAATTTCCAAATCCTTATAAATGACGAGAACACTAGTGTAAAATTATATTATTTTAATGCTAGCTATGATATAGTGTATTTACATGATTTTTTAAGAAGTAATAACCCATTTACTATTGAAATTGATGCTACTTTTTTGCATATTGAAGGAAACCTTTTTAATGTGAGATGTAAAAATGACTTCATAATAAGAATATTTGATCAGAAATATGAACATGTTGATGAATATATAGAAAATTTGTCTATGATAAATAAAATTGTCAAGAATGCACAACTTCATGGGATTGATGAATTGGAAGAAATAATTGAGAAAGTGATAAAATATTGTACCTCAAAATAGCCATATGAACATTGGTCTCGAGAGGAGTATTTTTTAGATATTCCTCGTGAAGAAGGATTCAGTTGGTGACTTCAATCGAAAGAAGTGTGGTTATATAAACAAGAGATAGAATAATTATTGCAGTGAAAGTTAATAGAGCCAAGAAGAACCTCCTAGGCTTGGCCAACATTTTATATAGATAAAAACTCATAATATAAAAGATAAAATAAAAGGATTATTATAAATTACAAAGCCTTAAATGAAGAACTATTACCTATCAAGTATCCCCTTCCTACCAAATAATTGTTTTTCCAAAAATAGGCCAAAATATTATGTTTAGAAATCTTCATTTAAAAAGTCGATTCTAAAAAATAGCAATAGTTCCTCAAGATCAATTTAAAACTAATTTCATAGTCTCCTTTACAAAGTTCCATTGGTGTGTCATTCATTTTAGATTGAAGAATGCACCTTATAAATTCCAAAAGAGGATGGAAGATTTCATCTGAGATCTTGAATTTATTATTTTTTCTATTGATGATCTACTTGTATGTTAAATATATGTTCTTCCTCTAAATTTGTGATTGGGAAAATGAAGATTAAATATCTTGGCTGGATTCTCAGTCAAGGAAGGGTTAATTTACAAGAACACGTTTTGAAATCTATTCGAAAAGGAGTTCTCAGATGGAGACTCTGCTTATATTGATATGACTTAACTATTGAATATAAATTTGCAGGGGGGGGGGGGGGAGGGAGGTTATTGTGTTTCTAATTTACTAAAAATAGAAGAAAAAAGGTTCTCAGATACTAATATTTTCAATAATATTAGGTCCCACTTCCTCCTCCTTTTACTCCATCCAATTGGCATTGGGTTTTAATATGTGAATGATGTAAATATTGTATGTATTGGTTATGCTTTTGTCAGAAATTGTATTGCTTACCATATTTATTGATCCATAAAGTATTATCTTGTTGGGTTATTAAGATTCTGAATGATCTCCAATATAGATCAATTAGATTAATTTGTAGTCATACCCACAACCCTTATACCAAATATGTATTTTCTTTTGATCAATATATCAGCTATATGGATTATTGTACCTTGTTTAGATATGTAAAAAATAATAGGTATGCCACTATGTATATTTTCTATGGAGAGATATTAAGTCCCTTTTCACTTTTACTATGCGAATATACTTTCTATAGATTCCAATCTATATTTGGCAATCTATAGAAAGTAAGATTCATCGAAGTCAACCCCTAAGATTGCATAAATAATGAATGAGTATCACCATTAAGGGATAACATCCCTAAGACTCTTTAATATTTTATGTGGCTTCATTGTTTCTACACCTTATATGCCTCATCTCTTGAGTTTTGAATATTCATAAGTGTATGCTCTCCTTTCGCCCTTTCAAGGATCCCGAGGAACAAAATTTTCCCAATATTCTATAATGTAGGTATATTAATAAAATAACTATGATATCTTTTGTCCCTTAAATCTACATTGTGTGTTATGATATCTGCGATAATGTTATGTTGTTGTTTTGAGAACGTGGAGAAATTAAATATGATGTTGTTGTTGAAATCCACCAATTTGTCGAGGATCTCATAACAAAACACAATTTTCAACTGTATTTTCAATTTTTTTTCAATGTGGGTCTACTCAAGATTATATAGAGTGTGTACTCACTGGATGTCAAATTTAATTCTCATCCAATGAGTTTCTACACTTGAATTTTAAGTAAACCTACAAGAAAATAAGTTGAAAATACAATTAAAATACAATTTTAGGTAAATTTTATTTTTTATTATTATCATTATATATTATAGACTAGTAAAATACATATTGTAAGAAAATTTAAATGGAGTAAATACTTTCTTATGGAATAAATATATTAATGAAAGTACTTTTTCATGGTTCATTCCTTACATGTGTAGTTTGGTTTAAACATGTCAACACCAATTTCATAAGATTAACCTATGAAAATAGCTTGAGGAATTTCTTTTTCTAAGATATTTTCATTAATTTTATCCATTTCCATTAAAATAACACATAAATTCATTAATTTTAGATTATTTTATTCATTTGTATACATTTATATAAAAATAACCCAAAAATATATTAAATATTAAAGTTATTTTCACATATTTGAGTTGTTCTCATATAAATAATTCAATAACTCAACTATTTATGAATTATTTTTGGTATTTTTCTTGCAAAACCATTTGATTTTAGTTAGTTACCCGTAATAAAGGTCATAAAACACAATTTTGTCCTTTCCTTTCATATTTCATCAATAAAACACAAAATAATAATAAAAAATAAAAAGAGGGAATATTCATTTTATCCAATAATCAATTTTTATTATTTGTACCATATTAAATATAACCATTGTTTTTCTTGATGTATGAGAGGTTCTCTCCCTCCCATTATATGACTAGTTCCCCATCCAACTTATGCTTCTATTTCATTTGATATCATACACATTTATTTCTCAAACCACCATAGTTACCTCTTGTCAAGAGAGAGAGGGAGAGAGAGAGAGAGAGAGATTCACTTCCATGTATGATATTCTTGAAAGGACCCTCCCAAGGAGGAGATCGAAAGAGCATACCTGCCAGTTCATAGATCCCCTGTCATGTGTTTTCCAGTCAAATATTTTCTTTGGTAATGTAATTCCATTGTATTTTTTATGTTTCTATTATATTTATTTTCTATTTAGTTCTCCTTTTACTTTTGAATAGGATAATTTAGAAACAAAATCCATTTAATCTAGTGTTTTCAATCCATTTAACTATTTCCCTAAATGAAATAACTAGGAAAAGTATTTTATTCTTACCCTTTTTATAGAAGGTATCAAACATATTGAAGACTCTACTAGGGAGATAATTCATATTTCACATCCTTAGTTGCGTACTAGTATGTAATATTTCTTTCTGTAACCATTTTTATTTACTTTATATGTTTTTTTTAATTTGGATTTTCCCCTTTTTTAGCTACGTTTTGAAGTTACATTTTCTAAGAGGCTGAAGAATGACACATGAAGATAGGATTTCAATAGAAAGGAGTCATATACAAACAAACATGAATCCTAGTGGTAAAATATATGTTGAGATAGTTTAGTTGCTTGAGGTTGAACCTATTTTAACCAAATGTATATACTGTAACAACTCTACTTACGCATTTTTTTTTCTATTTATACCCCTTTATGCTTCTTTGGCAGTAACTAACTTTATTTAATTTCATCTCATTATTATCCCTTACAAAAATTTTACTGTCTGTCATCCACATCTGTTATAACGACATACTTGTTTTAAGAACTGTGTTTATAATGATGATCATACCAGTACATGATGTTTCCATAATTCATATTTTAACCTTTATTGTTCTTTGTTACATTTCATCAATGTACATGACTTCTTCAATAATATTCTTTTATTTTACTATTATTTTATCCCTTGTTAATACTATGCCTTTACTAACATTTTTGTTAACATGATAACTTTAATAATTACCATTAAAGTCATCTAACCACATTATAAATTCCTTCTTATTACCTAAGGTGTGAATTCGAATTATACTGAATACCATTACTCATTTTCTATTCTTATAAGAGCTCTTTTAAAAGTCTTAACCAACTTTCGAATATTATTATAACAAGATTTCAATGTCCATGAATGGACCTAGACCCCTTAATTGTTTCATTGCTAATACCTAGCCAACGAATAAACATTTAAACATTACCACTACAATGGTTTATGGGCATCATTGATAATTCGTATCTAACGCATTTCCATTTAGTCCAATGACATGATCATTAGGATGATATTCGAATTTAATGATTGACCTCTGAACATTATCATTGGAATGATATTCGAATCATATACATAACACGTTACCTGTATTCATGTCTCCCTTATGATATTAAATACGTTTGATACATTTCAGTTTCTGATGCATTAGTTAATTGAATTACTATATTTGTTTAATGTTCCAAATCTTACATTGATATTCGACTATCCATATAGTATGACAACTCCTTTATAATGTTTCTATGTGTGAGGCTATCATAATTTAATTGATTGCACTTATTATTTACTTCGTCACATGGCCTTGTTGATTTATTTACACTCCACCTGAATGTGGATTCATGCCACGTTGACAGTGGATATGAGGTCGTATCTCCTCCCTCCATCCTCCTCGTTTAGGTTATGATGGTAATTCATTTCCCTCGTTTTTTTTTTTTCATTTTCCCCCATTCATATGATGGTTTTTGACCCTGGTTAAATAAAATGGCTATTATTTATTTCCGCAACCATTTTTCTCTCCTTACGGCAGCATACACAGCTTCAGGTAAAAAAATACCTTATGTTTAAATTATTATTGCAACTTAATATATTTCATTTTCTTGAACCATTTTCTGAATTACTTGTTTATTTCTCATGAAATTAACTACATTTTATTTTGGTTGTTGCAGAGCAGTAGAGCTGCCATTTCATGGCATGCGTTGAACTATTCTCAGTTATCACCACTCACGGCAACCCTGAGGTAACACCATTTTGGATTTTGTATGTAAGTCAAATCGACTCCCAACCATGTTGCGTTAAGAGAGTTTTGTGTCTGGTACAATTGACGATGGATGTGGCTATTTAAAAAATCATTTCTCATCTCCTTTCATTCTTGTACTGGAATTCATTCCTGTGACGGAATTATTGGGTTTTACGATTTTCACAGTAAATTCATCCTCATGAATTTACCATGAATTAACTGTATTTTTTCTATGATAACGTATTTACCCAATTTTTGTTTCCTCTTGCAGAGATATGAGTTAGTTTTATTTTCCACACAATGGTATTTCATTTATACATCTATGCCTATAATATAATTTCCATGTTGAAAATCGATTCCACATCGAATTTGTTAATATTTTCCTCAAATTCGTTTGGGGTTTCTGAGAATGTATATGATTTCATTATTTAACTTGTATTTTTCATAAAGTTTATCTTATAAGAATTTCTAGGTTGGTTCATGGTTTTACATTTTTTCCAGACTCCATTACGATTTTATATAGTTACACTGTTAAAATATGTTTGGTAATTGAATTTCTTTAGTACTTAGTTGTATATCCTTAACGACCCTATTCAATAATTTTTCATATTTGTTTCATCCAACATCGTTTATCCTAGCGATTTGGATTTGTAAATTTTCATTATTCCTGCAACCTCATGGTATGGAAAATGAATTTTAATTTCTTGTATATTTAATAGGTTATCTCCATCCTTATTGTTTGTAATAGTCTCTATTTATGTTTATATAATTTCACTTTTGAAATTACGTTTCTTTTTCTCTTTCCTGGTTTGCCTCGCAACGATGCACACCAAGTAATTCTCGTTACTCCATACTATCCACGAGGTATGGAAACAAAGGGTAATTAAGTGTATGTAAATTTGTTTTCTAATTCATTACAATTTGTAATAGAATAGATATGTATTTTAATGACTCTGTCCTTATTTACAAAAGTGGGCTTATTTATATAATCACCTTCATAACGTGTGTATATCTTTTACTTCATTATAAGTCTATGTAATTACATTCCTAATTATTCAAAACAGTAACTAATAATTTGGTAATATATAATTAAGTTCTTCCTTTAGGAATTTCTTAACATTTTATTACTTTCCCTCGATTAATAAAATTATTTGTGGTACAGGAACTCTTCTTCCTGATTCCAGACCATTCATGGTTTTCATTAATTACCCAGTATTCTAGAATACAGGTAAATTTATTTTTATAATTTCATTACTGATACTATAGTATTTTTCTCTGTACTTTTACCATCATGATTAATTAATTTTTTTTCTTTATGAACATAAAGGATTTCACTGCTTCCAGTTGACTAAAAAGTTAGTTCTATGTTGTAACTACAATCATCAATTTCTCATATTCGATTTATTTAATTTATTATGTTCAAACTCTAATCCTTTTGTCTGTGGTTTTCTTGTACAGTTGTTGCAAATATTGTTATTTACCATTCGTCAACTCGTGCATTCCTTATCACAAGCTTTGATAGTTAATTTTATTCCTTCTATTTACAGGTTGGTTGATATCATGCACATATTTCGATCCATTGAATTCAAGGATAATAATTCATGTATAATATATGTAATTAATAGTCAGAACAATTGACTTACGTCATTGAAATCATGACATTTTAAGATGACATGTTCCACAATTTTTGAATACATTTGTTTGTTCTTATTAAGATGATAAGAGTTCATCTTTATAAGGAATTTATACATGTTTTTTCCCAAATATTTATAGTATTTCAAATATAGTTAAGCATGATTTCTACTCAATGTTATGTGTACAATTGCACTATTCTCTAGTACCTCAATATGTTACTTATGTTCAATTTCTTATTTGAGAATGAATAGATATATGCAACTTTTGTATTTGATGTACAGTAAAGGTTTTTTTAGATACAATTTGTAGAATCATGTTTTATTCTAGATTGATAAATGTATCTCACTGTATCTATATTTGTTTCATTATTTTTTACAATATAATTATGCTAAATATTTCTATTAACATCCTTTCCACTTCTAGTGATGTATTTTTTGAATTTAATATATAAATCCTTACAACCTAACATCAAATTTAAACCCTCCTAATTGGTTTAGACATTATGTTTGTTGGTTTACTAATTTAATTAGTCTATGTAAATATACAGAGCTAAACTATACCTGATATAGTTCTGTTCTATTAAATACATCAGACACTTTACCATTAAAGTAACATAATCTCATGATACTGTTTAATAACCAAGAAAATATAATTTTCCTCTTATCTTTCTACATAAAACACAAGTAATTTTATATCATAATTCTCATCATAACAACAAAATCATAAGATAGAATTAAATTAAATGTGCATATCAATTCTGGTAAAGACTATTTGCCACCCAACCTTGAGCTGTCATCCACGGCTCTCCCCGAGCAGAGACCAATTTCTCCAAAGTGTAGACAACCTTTTTTCTACCCTGGAATGTCTTATTTAAGCGTACTTTCCCTTAAGCATGTTTATGTAACTACGTCCAGTTAAATTAGGATGTTTTTTTCCTTTAGCCTAGGATTTACTTTTGTTTTTTTCACAAAATTTCTTTAAAAATAGCTTTTTCCTCTTTCTTGTTTTATTTCACCTCTTCTTAGTAACTTCCCACTTTATTGATGTATATTTTAGATTTTTATCTCCAATATGGTATTTTTATTTTATTTTATTTTCTCTAAGGATTTTTGGAGAATTTGGGAGTCTTTGGATTTAATTCCATCCTCGTGGACTTGAAATCCTCATCTCTAATATACTCTAGTCTTTGCACAATAATTAAAATTCCACATCTCTTAATTTAAAAAATATAATATGTCCACACATATAGTTTTCCATTAGGTCCACTTAACCTTTAGGATTTTCAACTATATAATAAAAGAAGTAAAATAGGGATATTACATATACTAAGGTGAGAAAATACACTCTCGATTTAGCATATTTGTTTTTTGCAAGGGAAAAATATTTTGATACCTATGCATATTTATATTTTTGTACAATTTCTAGACAACGTATTAGGGTTTTTCTTTCCTATTCGAATAACATTTTAGTAATATGGGTATACTTTAGTATCAGATCTAAGGATATGGAATAAGAGGCCTATAGGGTTTAAATTAATTTTTAACCAATAGAAATCTTAGAAAACATGCCGGTATCGTGTCATTGTAGACTATTACAAGTTCATAATATTTTTTCTTTTTCAATTCTAGTTACATTCAATCTAATAATTCCCGTACCAAGAAAGACCCTTGTGCTCTTTTTAAACCTTTTTGTAACCCCCTTTAATTTCTTGAACTTGTAACTTCCTATGTAATCCCCATAGTCAAGTTCATTTGTTGTTATATGCTAGATTGTAGGAAAGAGTATGTCAGTTTTATTAGTGCATTACATCCAATAGGTCTTAGTTTTTAGTTACTTTGAAGTTTCTCAAAATTATTTTAGGTTAGGAATAGTTTATTTTATGGTTTCTTTAACCTGACTTAAACTTCATTATTATTACTTAAATTTTATTTATTGTAGTAATATAATATTTCCTTTAACTTCAAACATTTTTTATTTCTAGTTATCCACAAAACATATTCACACAATACACACCATAATATAAATGCTTGGTTCAAGACCCCAAGGTGAGCCTAAAAATCATTTCTTAATTTACATATTTTAAGCTCTCGTGGTTACCAAAAATAATTTATTTTCTAAGGCTAGGAGCCTAGATCTAGGTATCCAATTACCAACCATTGACCATTCTCTCATTGAGATACAAGTGTTAATGAATTAGGGAGATTTAATGTCTTTCACCATCTAAAGCTTTCAACAAATGTGATAGGAACAAACATGTGAAAGGGGTATGGATATGATGTATGATATTATGGTTTTCCTTGGGGCCCCCTAATATTGGTAGGGAATACAAGTTTATGGTTAACACTGAGATGCTAAGATTATCTTCTCCATACATGATGAAGGTAGCTTTGGGGCCATTTCTAATAGGAAAACTACATTATAGGTAGTGGTTGGAGGAAATACTTGCACATGTTACATATTTTTATGAGTTGCATAGATTTCATCACTTGATTGATCCTAAGTATGTTTATTCATGCCTTTAATCGTCATTTCTATGGATGTTTAATTATCACCTAGTTTTCTCGAATGCCACTTGAAATTTTCTCTTGGATTTGTTTGAGGCATAATAAACTAATATGTCAAGTTAGATTCATTTTTTTTCATAGGATGAAGATTTTTTTCATTATATTAATATAATAGGTCACATCAACTACTTTTCACCACCTATGCACATAGTGACAATTTTTAAATACTTTTTATTTACTTAGTCTGCTTCTTCATTCCGACAACCTTCTAGATTCAACCTTAATTTCACTTTTTCTTTACATCAGAGATACTCCAAGGCAACAATCAAGGATATCAAGAGGTTTTGACATTCAATTTCCTCTCATAAAAGTAATATGACACTCTAGATAGGTTATTTTCCAATTCCTTATCCCGCCTTCAAGTTCTAGGTGTTTAGAGCCTTATAATTCCTCCTCTTCTAATTCCACTTCACCTAAACCCCAAAACCCAATGGAAAGAATTAATCCCAAACACCTATGTTGGCCAAAACATAGGAACCAATTCTTGAGGTAATGTCAATACTACAAATGGTTCCAATGTAGGTATCAATACTAGAACTAATGTAGGAAACAATGTTTCTCAACTCTCATCCCCATTCATGGCTAGCTTATACCACGCGTAATTGAACCAACTAATAAATTATCCAATTCCACATTATCAGAATTGGCCCCTGATGTCAATTAAAATTTCCTCAAATATACCCAAATTTGATGGTTACGAAGGGGAGGATGCCTCGAACCACATCTGGTCCTTCCAAATGTAGTATTCTTCAAATTGTATAATGAAATATTCAATAAGTCTTTGAACTTTTAAATGCACACTTACTGGTATGAATGTGAAATGGTATGTTTTCCATACCCACAACATCCAATAGGAATTTTAATCCACTTTAAATATCTTTCTCTCCTCATTTTAGTTATATATAGAGCATGATATTGGAGCCAAGATTTTGATGATGTTTTTCCGTAACACTACCACCTAGATAATTGATCACATTTAGGAGTGAAATTGCTAGATAGGTCTCTTGGCATACTATAGTACTGGAGAATTTTTACATAAGCATAGTTTTTTGGACCCCAAAAGATTTGTTTAATTCCTCATAATGCCTCTGAAAGGTTTCAAACCCCAATTTTTTAAACTTTAAATCATCGATAAAAAAGATTGCACATTATGACTACTCCAATATTTCCACTATGAAAACATTCAGAGAGTGATGGACCTCCCAAATAGGTAGAAATTACAGCCCATGTAACATTTCCTATGCACATTTAACTTTTCCTTTGCACTTAGTAATGTATTTTTTCATATCTAATATGTTGTTGGGAAGGTAAAGAGATCATTGTCTTATCTGGTGCTTCTAATGAATTTATTGTGCAAGATATTAAGAATTTTGATGAAAATCTTGTAACATTCAATCCAATAGAGAAATATGGGTCTTTTCCCCTACTGATGGAAGGACACAACTCGACTGGACTAAATCCGTTATACATTGCATATACTACAAAAGTCACCAGGGAACCAAATAATATTTTCTATGGTTTTTGGAGGGAAGTATCCATCTCTTCAATGAAGTTTCCCCTTAGTATATTTTGTATAAATAAGGGTCCTGAGTATCCCATTATGGATTCGCACTTTTGGAGTTTATATTCAATACTAGTGAAGGATTTTCTCCTAATATTTTTATTTTTGTAAAATTGCATGTATGGGCACATTTATTTATTAATATAAACCACGCATTAGTTTCTAGAATAATTTTCATTTAAGTACCTTAGTCTCATTGGGTTAGGGCCCAGCCTAGGTGCTCAATCCCCCTTCTTGTATTCTTACTTTCCATACATTACTTTTATTATAGATTTCTACAATCCTATCTCTAAAATGAATGTCTTTGAAGGGTTAGTGAATGATCTTATCTCCAAGTTGGTTTATAAAACATTCTTTGATGAATCTAGCAATAAATTATCTTATGCAATAATAATCTTCTCATTTAGTATGTCAAATCCTCCTGTATGTTATTAGTTTTGTTTCTAGCATTCAATTATTTTATCATTTCACTAATGCATTATGCTTTAAGTTTAGACAATAATTCTTGATGTGGACAACAATTCTTTGATATATGTAATACACATTTTTGTGCATTAATATTACTTAGATTATCATCTCCTTTCTTGCCGTTCTACATTTATGTAATACATTAGTCCATGAGTTTATCTCTTGACAAGATACAAGAAACTCCATATCTTCCAATTTGTTGCATGAATCGATTAGTCAAAGGTACCTAGGGTTGGGAAAGACTTCTCCATCCCTCTATAACATTGTTTCATGTTTTCCACCTCTCAAAATGCATGTAGAATGTATAATACTATTGCCAGGTCTATCTCTTGTATAAAAAGAATGGCCCTTGTAGTTGTTTGAAAATTGCATCAAATCACCTCCAGTGTAGCATCCGTGAGTAAAGTTTCCATGTAAATAAAATAATACCAAGGTCATCGGGCACATTTCAAGTTGTATGGTGGGAAAAAATCACATTGGGTGTCACTTTGGGTTTATTTATCGCTATGAAAATTGGAAAATGTAGTGGCAAATGAAAAGAGGCTGTAATTGGAATTTCTTTATGTGAAATGAAGGAAAATAGGAGAAAATGAAGGTTAAGAGACACACATTTTAATGCCAGGGAAATTATAATGAAAATTAAGGAAAATGAATAAAAAAGAGATATCAATTATAAAAATTTAGCTGAGAATCAGTTGAAACTTTATTCCCAACTTTGGAGTAGGTGTAGCAAAGTAAAAAGAAAAATCACTTGGACGTGCAAGTGAAGGAAGGAAAAGGAAAGCAATGGACAAGAAAGGAAGAAAAATGAGAGGAAGGATAAGGTTTAAATAACAACTACAACATGAACGGTTTGCAGGTAACATATTGCATGTGTGGTTTCCTGGCTGAGGTGTAAATGCATTGTATATGCCTTTGTTTATTTCTTAATTTGCTATTAGTGGCATGGGTTTTTCACAATTCGTCAGTGGTCTCGGACTTTCCTTTCCATTTATTTTATTATTAGCCATAGTGTGATGGGGTTCATTCTCTTTTCAGCTTTAGATTTTCAAAGGTTTTTGGAACTGGGTGAGTTTGTCTCAGAAAAAATCCCAAGGGTTGCAGTTGGATTTGGTTCTATCCTGGAAGTCCTATATAGGTGAGTGGATATGGGAAAAATCCTCGAGGTATGGTGAAGAAATTTTGAAGCATCCAAGCTTGTTTTGGTTTTCTATCTCTTTACTGATTTTAGCGAGATCACGGTAGGTTGAGCCTGGAGTTAGTTTAATCTCTATATTCCCTTGGTTGTTTATGTCTTTATTTATCCCATGAGATCCCATATTTAGATTTCGAATATGGCATGAGGGTGATTCGTTGAAACAAAGATTTGCTTTAGCTCAATCTATGGTCAGGCAATATGTTGAAGTCCTTATCTTGGTTGGATTTTTCATATGTTAATAAGATTTATTTTTCTATTATGATTCATGAGTATTTGTACATGTTATTATGTTTATTTTATGGCTATTTTTTCATGGTTAATATTTTGGTTATATCCAAGTTATAATCATGGTTATATAACATGTTCTAGATATGGCTCTTGTTATGCTTGATAATTTATTGAATGGTTAATGAATGCATGGGCTAACAATATTGGAGATTCATAAATGAAGCACAAATATTTACACTTAGATATGTATTATTGACCTATAGCTTACATGTTTACCATGTATTTTATGAAATTTTGTTTTGTCTTAGGCCATTCTAAGTCAAGATCTTGTTCAAGTTTCAATGTTTGGTATTTTTTTTTTTTTTCCGTTAATAATGCTTTTGGGAATTTTCAAGGAGTTTTGGCCATTTTTATAGAGGCTAGGATGAAAAGATGGCACATGACCTGAAACTGCATGTAAAAAACTAGAATATTTGGGTCTTAACCGCTATAATAAAGGCTTATGAGTGTGGTTGGAGCCCTATAGCTTCATGAATGCATTTTTTTGGGTGTAGTTGTGTGTTAGGTGAGGGAAAAAAATTTCCAACTCAAAATCTCCTGATCAAAGGTTTTGGAATGTGTTGTGGGTGCTCTAGTGCTCCTAAGGGATATTAATAAGTTTCCAATTTGTGAGCTCCACTTCCATAACTAGAAATTGGAGTTTTGATAATAACAGTTGCGCTCCAGTTCAAATTTACTGAGAGAGAACGTAAAAGCAAGAAAATTTGGGGTGGCATAATACAGATAAGCATCAGAGCTTCAAGGTTCAAACACTATGACTAGATAGGCTAAATGTATATGGTTATGCATTCATAGTAAGTCAGAGAAAATTTTTGATGGTCATTACGTAGTTTGTGTCATCATGATGTTGTTGGTAAGTTATGATGTTGTTATGTTGGATGAGATGGAGCAAAGGATGCAGATTTTCAGAATGAGTTTGCAGCATTGGACATCAGGGTAAGAGTGGATTTTCATGTAGGTTTGTATGTTGGGAATGCAGGTATGATGGTTAATGGTTGTTATATTTATTTTTTCTATATGATTTCTTCTCATTATATTTTTTTTGTGGTTACATTCCTGATACATACTATTTGATCGGTGTGGTCATATCCACATGCCTTAGATAGCCATGAATGGTAGTAACTTGTATTTATATGCATTTTGGTCATACATATGATGGTTATGGGCATTACAAATAATAGCTTGATGGTATATGTATCATTCTAATCCATATTATCATGTGGAGATGGTTATGGTTATGATATTAGGGCACAAGTTGATATACTTCTGATATTATGTCGTACTAATCTGGACTGACTTGTGCATATGTGATAACCTCCCCTGAGATACATTGAGGTATGAGTTTGATTATGTCATATATATGGTTAATATAACATGGTATGTTTGCAGGAAATAGAGGAGAAGGTATGGAATGCATGGTAGTGGACTACAATTCACATGACTCCCCATTGATTCCTTACGTGAAATCTACAAAATGTAAAAGTGGAATGATTCAGTGGTATGTTTTCAAGTACAAAATGTATGAGAAATTAAAATAAAGTTTTTAAAATTATGGTTAAACTTAGTAGATCTTTGGAGATCGGGCCATTACAACAACTACCTCCTTCTACCTTAATTTCGATGATGGATAGTAAGGGGGTATATTTAGAGGTTGTTTGAATGTTTTATTAAGTGCATGATATGAGTATGTGTCTATAATGTTGCATGAAGGAACAATCTTATTTTAAGATAGCTGTACTAAGACAATATGTTCTAAGACTGCTGACATGCACTTTAGTGCAAGTGGATACTAGTTTTCGTATTATGAATAACGATTCTGATTTGATTATGATATGATTGTTAGTCTTGGTAAATTATGATTTCAAATTAATAGACACTATGTATTAATATTGGAACATGTGACTGACATGTGTGAATAGTTTCAGGAAAACATGCTTGGTATTAGCATGCCAAGGTAACAATTAATATTTTTATATAACTAACAACTCAGTGATGTGATAACACCTTATAAGACTCAATTGTAGCAAGGAAAAAGTTAAAATAAAGGAATTGGACGATAATTCATTTGGCTATACTTGGAAACCACAATTCCAAACGAATGATGGCTTTGCACGAATACGGGAATTTTTCTTAACCTTGATTTTGTCTGAAATTATATGGATATTTTTTATATTCATGGACATGTATTTTATGGGTATAACAGTTGGATTCTAGTTATGATTGGATTCGTCGAGGAATTAGATTCCCTTGAGAGATGATAAATGTACATATCTAGTTAAAAGGAAGTGTGCTTTGCATAAAAAGGTAAGGTAACAAGTAAATATTGTTATATTTATTTATACACAGATATTTATGCGTTTATGGTAGTATGATACATAGAATTTCATCGAAAAAGAGACTGCCATAGATCTTGAGGAAGGCTCGAGTTGATATTTCCCTTGGAAGCACTTGGTACCATGTGGGTTGAGTCATGGTATTTGTTTTTAGTTTGGTGATTTAGGTATTCTTTGATTTGTATGTGCTTAATTTTTGGTTTTTATTGCATCTAGTGCATGGCCATGCTACCTTGTTTGTGGTGTTGTATTGTATGGTTTTTCATGGTTTTCTTCTTGTTGTCTTCTTGTTCTTGGATTTTATGATTTTAGGGTCTTTGTAATTGGTTAGGGAAAGGCGAAATATAATGGAGATTGGGGAGAGATAAATGAAACCCAACATGTAATCTAAGACCAAGATGAAGCATTGTGTCTCAGTAAAGGGAAGTTGAAGGCAAGAATATCCTGGAAAATTGGGTTGGTTGGGTATATTGGGTTAGATGGGATATGGCAGGACAATCAAGAGAAACATAACAAGAAAGGAAAATTGAATGGCTTTGAGGCATCAAATGCCTTGCTATTTTTGGAACTATTGTTCTCAAAATTCTACTTTTGTGCATGGTTAAAGGGAGTTATCTTTACCTTTACCATATGATAT
Organism: Pinus albicaulis; assembly: GCA_034641835.2. NCBI lineage: Eukaryota > Viridiplantae > Streptophyta > Pinopsida > Pinales > Pinaceae > Pinus > Pinus albicaulis. The sequence continues at coordinate 1,623,383,903 of CM076578.1, forward strand.
CTGCTAATTGTGTTGTGATCATGATTATTCAAATGTTTATATATATATATATATATATGAATGTCATTGTTAGATAGGGTTGTCAGGGATCATTCTTGGGGAGGAATGATTACTTATTCAGGTGAATGGAATGAAGAGGTTCCTGGTTTATAAGGAATCAAGTGGGAGGAGTAACCCTAACAGATCAATGATATCATTATAATGTGGATATGAATTGATATTATGAGCTTATACTATTACTACATTTATGTTACTGTAGGAAATGCTAAATTATGCATTAGCAGAATGAAATGAGTGTGATTTGTAGCAAGGGAGGATGAGCATGGATAGTGGAAAGAACCACAAACCTGGAATTTGGGTTGTGAATGCACACAGTAAGGTTTGGTAAAGGCACGAGAGGCAATGTTTCCTGGTAGAGTCCGTGTGGTAGCTAGATGTGCAATACCAATATTGTGTACATGTTGTAAATTTGGTATCATGTATATGTCATATGATTTGTCTTATGTGCATGTGGTATTGTGTTATGTGTATTATGTTTTCATTCTTTGTATTATGTGTACATATATGTTGTGATGTACATCAACTGTAACTGTATGTGTTCCCTTGTACGACAGGTGTAGGTGTATGTGTTATGTTGTACACTACGTATGTGTATGTGTTTTGAAATGTGATGGGTCAAGAGGGTATCATACTGTCTATTCCCTTTTTGATATTGATGTTTGAGGTATTTTACTCTCTATATTCCCTTTTTGTTTATATTTAGGGTGGAGGTGGTTTACTCTTTGGATGAATTTGTTGTTGATATTTAGGGTAGAGGAAGTTTAGTCTCTGGATGCCCTTTTTGCTGATATTGAGGGAGGAGGCAATATAGTCTTCATATTCCCTTGTTTCTTTAAAGAGAACGCATTGGGTGCTTGCTAGGTTTGGAAATTGATTTGATGTGTCTATGTGATTGAAGAGAATAAGAGAAATTGTGTTCTTTCTCGATTTTGAAACTGATCCAATGTGTGTATGTGGTCAAAGAGAAGAGAATGAATTGGGTGCTTGTTGGGTTTGGGAACAAATTTAGTGTTTGTACATAATGAAAAAGGAATAAAGGTAGAAGAAAAGAACCATTTGAAATATAAGTATCAATATTTTATTCTAGTTTTTAATGATTCATGTGATCTATGATTCTGATTTATGATGGTTGGGTTTTGAGCTAACCGGATGTGATATGTTTATATATGAGTATTTTATCAAAGAAATAGTTTTACTTGTTATTATAGGAAGTAAAAATAATTGCAAGTGTACCTTATTGATGACCCACCAATAAGGTATGATTTGAATTTATTTTAATTCCTTTTTAATCTAATGGAAATTATATGCTTTGTACAAGAAGGCAGGGAAATTTCCAGTTTGGGTGGTTCAAAATGACTTCAAGAATTAGCAGAAACAATAAAAATGAATTGGAATAGGAAACAACATGTCGGTAAAGAATTCAGGAGTAGGGAAATTTTGGGACACTGGTACCCAATAATTTCCATTGATTTCCATGAGCATACTATGACTATTATGAATTTTTTTAGGCAAGGATTGTCTTGGTTTTCAAACCTTCTGATGCGAGGAAACCTTACGAAGGGATGGATCACCCAAGGGAATGTATAATAGAGAAGGGGATTATAGGGAACTTTGAATGTGAGTGACAACATGGAATGGGGTAACAATATTTCCCAAGGGACTATGTAACAGTGAAGGGAAAGTTAGGGAATGCATTTTTTTTTTTTTGTCATTGGCATTGTTGGATGGTATCTGACACACATTGGGAGTGTGCCATATAATAATGTGCCAGTAAATATTACCTAAGGGAACAGGTAGCACAAGGATTATAGCATTAGACAATGGATGTAGGTTGACTTTGGCAATGGATTTTGGACTTCCTCGGAAGGAGATTAATCATCGTATTAATTTGAGGGTTGAGGTGTGAGCATTTGAATTTCCTTGTTGTTCACGTAGTAATCATATTATTTTATTTGTTGGTTAAATAAAATGTACATATGTATGTATGTGTATATTATTGTGAATATTGTATCAAGCTAAATTTATAAAGCTCCATATACAATATGGTTATTTCCTTGTTGAATCAAATGTGCAAAATTATATGTGGCTTTTATTGTAAATACCATAAGGAAATATGTTATAAATCTCTAGTAAGTGGTATTTTTTTTCATGTCGGTCGTGGTTTTTAGTAGTTTTTTATTGTAAATACCGCAATGAATCATGTTACAAACCTCTATAGGAAATATTTTGTTTTTTCAATAATTTGTTGTTCATAGCTGTCATAGAACACTAAGGGCAGTATTCCCCCAAAGGGGAGGGGTTAAAAATAATACCAATGTCATGGCACATGTATTATAAGCTAAATGGTGGAAAAAAAATCACATTTCGGTCACTTTTGGTTTATTTATGGCTATGGAAATTGAAAAGTAATTGGAAAAGGAAAGGGGGCATTAATTGGCATTTATTTATGATAAATAAATGAAAATAGGAGAGAAGGAAGGTGAAGAGACAAAAATTTTCATGCAAGGTAAATTAGAAGGAAAATGAAGAAAAAGGATACATACATGATAAAAAGGAACCTGAGAATTTCCAAGTAAGGAGAATGGTGGAATACAAAATTAATTATGAAGGATTTCCAAGTAACCAATTTCATGTGTGATTTTGTAGCTGAGGTGTGAATGCATGGTACATGCATGTGTTTATTGGTTCATTTTTTTTCATTGATATGGGTTTTTATTGGTTTGACAGTGATTTCCAACTTGCCTTGTTATCTCCTGGATAGCCATAGTGTGATGGAGCTCATGCTTGGTTGAGCTTTGGCTAGTTGAAAGATTTAGGAACTAGGTGAGGTGCCATTAGGAAAATTACCAAGGGTTGGGGGTGGATATGGTTTTCTCCAAGAAGCCCTCAAAAGGTGGGTGGAGATAGGAGAATTTGTCAAGGTGTGGTGAAGTAATTCTAAGGCATCTAGGCCTATTTTGGATTTGTGATCTCTAGAACAGTTTTGGTGGTGTTGCGGTAGTTTGATAGTGGAGGTGGTTTAACCTTTGGATTCCCTTGATTTTTTATGTCTTGGTTTATCACATGAGATCCCAAATTCATGCTTGGAATATGTCACATAGGTTATTCGATGAAAGAAATATTTGGTTAATCTCAATCTATGGTCAGGTGGTATGTCGAAGTCCCTGACTTGGTTGGATTTTGTGTATGTTAATAAGAGATATTTTCCTATCGTGATTCATGAGTATTTGTAATTTTTATTATGTTTATTTAATGGTTGTTTTTTCATGGTTAATATTATGGTTATATGTTGGTTATAACTATGGTTCTATAACATGTTCTAGCTATGGCTCTTCTTATGCATTTATAATTTATTAGATGGTTTATGAATGCGTGGGATAACATTTGTTTTTGTAGATAATTGAGAGGTAGTTAGACATTATTGGTGATTCTTAGACGAAGAACATATATGTACACCCAAATATACATTCATGACTTGTAGTTTATAGGTTTACCATGTGTTTAACGAGATTTTTGTTGTGCACTAGGTTTTTCTAGGTCAAAATTGAACTCAAGTTTGAATGTCTTATATTTTTTTCATCTAAAGCATTTTTCTAGAAATTTTCAGGAAGTTATGGGTAGGGGTCTGAAGGCTAGGCTGAAAAGGTGGAACAAATTCTGAAACCACATGCACAAAAATGAAATATTTGTGTGATAAATCCTAGAAACTAGGCTTAGGAATGTGGTTCGAGCATCATAACCCCATGCATGCCTTATTTTAGGTTAGTTTGGGCATTAGGTTAGGGAAAAATAAGTTCCAAATTACGATCTGGTCATCAGATGTTATGGATTGACTTCTGGGTGATCTAGTGCTCCTTAGATATATCATTAAGTTTTTGGTCTGTGAAACTCATTCCATAACTGGAACTTGGAGGTCGGGAATGTCATAGTGGTACTCTACTTCAAATTTTCCCAGAGGGCTTGTAAAAGTGGTTAAATGTTGGGTGGCATGTTACATCCAAACTTTCTCCCAAATAATTTTCAACATTCCTTACCACATTACAACGAACAACAATCTCTCGGGATATAATTTTGAAGTTTAGAGATCCTATAGAATCTTTAGCCTAATGGATGTAACAAATTTTATTTCCATTATGAAAACTAGTGTTTATTGATTGAATACTCTCTTTCAGTTGCATCTTTGTTTACCATGCATAATATAATATATTTGAATTTGTTTAAGCTTTCTTGAAATGATTTATTTACCATTTTTGAAAATAAAGTAGGTTAGCTTATTGTTCTTTGCCTTTTTGAAATTTTTGAGAATTTCCTGTAGCATAAATAGCAAAGTGGTATTTGTGTTTCACACATAGTGTTGACCTCTCCCTTGTTTTTATGAGCCCCAGGTTTTGAATTCAAGTTGAGATCCCTTTGGAGTTGCAACATTATTGTTGTAATACTAAGAATCGTCAGAGATACGAAAAATAATATAATGATTTGATGTCAATCAATATAATATTTTGATTTTCAAAACATTATTCATTTTTGAAAATGGTCATTTTTAATTATAAGTTATAATAAATAATTATTTTCCATTTATTAAACGAATTTGAATGTTCCTATTAATGATAAGGAACAACAAGTAAAAATAACTATCAAATAAGTGAGAATGAGATTATGTTGTAAGTGAAGGATGTGATGAAGAAACAATATATAAAGTTAACTTTTAAAATAATAGAATTGTTGTTTTTTTCTAATTTCCGACCAATTATTTCTATTAGTTTCCAAAAAAAACTATATCAGTATATCCTTGAAGCTCATTTCTATCGTGGACAAATTACTAGTAACTTTTAGGAAACAATACAAAAACAAACCCGAATATTAAGACTAAAACTTTCTCAATGTGTAGAATATGTGGGTACTCCTAATAATACCATAAATAATACTTTACATTGTGTTTTTTTCCAAAAAAATAAAATACCAATATATATTGGCATATCGAAATTAAAATTATAACAACAACTAGAATACTTAAAACTGGACGATATTGTTTATATAGAAAAATATCACAAACTACCAACAGAGAAATACAAGAGCCAATTCAAAGATGAATTTATTGCCCAAGATTATCATTGAGTACTCTAGAGAGTAATCTGGATTAACGATGTTTAGGGGAGGTACATTGATGAAATATTCCTCATTTTGATCAATATTGGAGTCAGTATCCAAGTCTGAGATCACAAAGTGCTCCACTCTATTTGTTCTAATAATTATATCGTCTAGATCGTACGTGATTTCCCTTAGTATCCTATTCAACTCTCCTAAACAAGAAATAGCTTTTAATTGCGAACCTATATGTCTTGAAGCACCATATTAAGAAGAGTCTCCATCTGCCGATGTGTTGATATTAAATGTTGGAAATACAAATTTCTCCTTCTCATCTTTCCTTGATCTTGAACCCATTTGAAATTTCCACTACAAATTTCTGAGTCATAATGATACATCTGGTCCCCAAACTCCTTTTCTTCAAGAGTGAGTATCTCCTTTCTCACTTCCATGGGAGCAGAATCAAAGAAGTGTGCAATTGATTCCCATCCAAATGGCTTAAGGTGCATAGAAAAAAATACTCCCAAAGCACCGCCTTTGTGACTTGGCATTCTTTGATGAGGGGCCATATGAAGTCAAAACATGTTCAACATAGAAAATGATTGTTTGGACTGACAAACTTAACCAATTACAACAATCGACTATATAATATTACACTTGTGAGACACAAAAGGCCAATATGTGCTTGAAAGACAAAGTGAAATTCCCCATTGTTACCACACACCAAAATTCATCAACAAACCTCCAAATTATTATTTTCTAATAAAAAAGGGCACAAATACCATTACCTATCGAAACTGTGGACTTATGCACTGCACTAGAAATTATTAATTCAAGAGGAGCGGATTGTATGACACCTTGGAATATTAAAAATGACCTAGTGATGACGGGATCATAAACAAATCTAGAACCATATAATGAAGGACCTCCTATACCATACTCCACACACTAGTACATGAAAATTGAGCAAAATCCTAGAGGGATTGAGGGACTGAGTTTTCGCCAATGGAAGGACAACAACCAATTCAAAGGATGGTCTAGATCATGTATTGTGAATAAATAATAGAAAGAACATTTTCTAGCTATATGAAGCCAAATAATACGCATAGATAAACATATGGCCTTATAATTAATGACTATGGAATACAATGACTACCAACATTTAAACAAGAAATGGCCAAATCCTCTTATAATCTCGTGTAAAAACAACAATTTAAACAACCATCCCTTAACAATGAGAAGCCAAACTAAGAAACAAAAGTGTAGACCAACGTCTTGCACCAAAAAGTTTTGAGAGACTTTAACCACTCTTATTCATGACCCTGAAATGTTAATATAGGTAGTATATATAGTTGCATCTAGAATATAACATTTACCTCGTAAGAGCAAAAACCTGAGTAATTTTCAGAATGATCGCCATGTGTGTTGCTTCCTCAAGTACTTCTCCATCCCAAGATAGTAAATGATGGTGAACTCATTTATGAACCTACTCTAGGTATCTCGAAAATTTGTTATAGCATCTAATCCATTTTAGGGGAGGTGATCCATACTCGAATTGACACAACAAAATGAATGTATGAAACCTTTGGAAAACTCAAAACCCCAAACTCCCATCCTCGTGCATTTAATTTGAAGGGACCTTAATGTTCAACCATTGTAATTTGAGGTGATGTTGAGCCACATGTGCCCCGTACAAGGCCAACTGGAGATCGAGGCTCTTCCTCCAAAGGCTTCTTCCTTCTTCACAAAGAAATAATTTTCATGGCAATCATCACTTCGTCCGAAAAACTATTTCGAGAAAACTACTCCATGTTCCTTTCCGATGTCATGCTGCCAATAAGACACCCCTATTGGGAAAAAATAATTGAATGTTATAATAAATTGTTTTCACAAAATAATTTTCTAAAATGTTAATCCAAGTATAAAGGGTATTAAATGTGTAATACCACTTATAATGACATGTTTAACGTAGGCAAGTATTTAATATAATTCACTAAAATAATGAAACAAAATTGGAGATTAGTAATAGAAGCATCACCAAATCAATCACAAATATGAATGGGATAATCGAAGAAAATTAAATGGAAACAACCGATTTATGAATGGGAGAATATAAGAAAATTAAATGAAAAATATTCTATGGAAATAGAATATTCTTTCGTTTAATTGTGAATATATGTGGTTTTTTATTATTTTAAAATTTTCATAGTTTAAACGATATTTTAATGATTATTGTTGTTATTTATTTGTAGAGCTGAGAGGTTTATTCAACATTTTAATATGAGGGTAATGTATAATTTCATTTGTATTCACCATGGAGTTAACATGTGTTCCTCATAAAATAAAATAAAAAACTATTCTCTAAATAAAAAACAATGTAAGTGATATTAAAAAACAAAAACCAATATACTAAGTTAGTTGTTTCTATGGCCTAATATAAATTCATGTAATGTAAATAGAAGTAGAAAAAGATGTATGAGTAAGATGTTTAAACCTTATACTTTTAAAAAATATTTAAAATGTCTAAAAAACCATGTTAACTACTTTATGTCATATAACTTCATATATATATATATATATATATGAAAATATTTTAATGTACATTTATAAAATGTCTTGGTGTACATGTTATGTAATATATTTTAATGTAAATTATGTATATATTATATATTGTTTTAAAACAATTATGTATATTTCATAAAACATCATTGAAAAATAAGGTTTTATGAGTTATATATATATATATATATATATATATATATATATATATATGGCTAAACACAACAAAGACTGTTTGGACTTACAAGGTCTTATTATATGTTATATATAGCATTCAAGAATATAATTTAAAAATGAAAAACTATGCATTGTATTTTGCACTCTAAAAAGAGTTGGCGACAAAAGAAATTAATCTCTTCAACTTAAATTAAAATCCAGAATTACATATATCTCAGCATGGAAAATTGTAGGAGCTAGTATTAGCAAGTAGGCTAATTTTCCATGTTTTTTTCTAAAAAAACAATTCACCAAATTTTATAGTATAAAATTCTTCTAAAGTTTTATAATATAAAATTCTTCTAAAATTTTATAGTATAAAATTCTTTTAAAATTTTATAAATGTAATATTATATCATTATACATTTAAATATTTTTACAAAAATAACTCTAACCATTTTACACTTAATACGTTAACACTAATAATTATCCAAACATTAAAATAAATTTCTATTCTTAAAATTTTCCTAATACCATAATACAATCTCATGAAATATTTTAATAATCAAATCAGATTTATTACGTAGGAAATTGAAAACGATTTAGCCACTCTCATGATTGAAAGCGTTTGAATAATTCGTTACCACGTTGCCTTGTATTCCTTTTCTATTTATATGATAATTATACGTACGAGTCACCACCTTTGTTAACGGAATGGCAATTTAAAACAGGTTGGCATCGGTTTTTCAACGGCGGGACCCGGATCTCACAAACGACAATTTTGTGAATGCTAGTTTTATTTTATATTGCATTTGAATATTATAATATTTAAATGGTAAAGAATTGAATTTTGTAACATGCTCGAACTTTTGGAACTTTTCAAATGGTAATTGGATAATATTTTTATATAAATAATTTTTATATGTTTATATATTAGCAATTGCACTATTACTAGATGTTGTAAAGGAAACGTCGTAAGATTTTTAAAGAGATTGAATAGTTTCTAAGAAAGGTATCTGTGGTGATTTCGGTCAATTTTAATAAAGGTGGGAAACAATCACATTGACAGATGCTCTATTTTAAACTTTATATTGCAAGTTCTCCTTGACCTTCGATAATGTGCAAGGAACCCTTTTTTTTTAGAAATATTGCTTTAAAAGCTTACAACAATTGGGAAAGAGATGTCATGTTGTAATATGCATATCTATGTCATCAAAATCACCTAGGACTTGCACCTGGCCTCATTTGCACCACTCGAGGGCTTTTGGGTGCATGTCTCTGCACTAAAAAAAGCCCAATCATCCCGTTGTCTATTGCTAGGCCACATTCTCATTTTGAGTTTTCAGTTTGCTCAAGCTTAATATATTACTTTTCATAGCTTACTATATTACTTTCAACATGGATTTATCCCAAATTCTAAAGGTAATTTATCCCAAATTGTGGATGTAATATTCCTTCCAAGTCCAAAGAAATGAAATACTTTATTGATTTCCAAACAAGTTACTTCACTGCAAATATCAACTGCCTCCATAAAAAGGGAAAATATTAATTAACTAAAACCATCATCAAATATATAGAAATATGGGTCACCGTTGCCTCCATAAAAAGATAAAATTTAATTAAATAAAACCATCATCAAATCTACAGAAATATGAGTCACCGTTGGCAGAGTTTGTCGCAACCTCACATATAACTACTCCAGAATAGCAAGATATTATATCTAACAATTGGAAGTATCAAACCTGGGCTCATAAAAGGTCACCTCGCTATTCCAAGATTGAAGTGCACAACCACTTATTACCAGAAAAGAGTTAATGCATTGCTAGCCAAACATTAAGGCATAGACCCCATGAGATGAATTCACAAGAAATGATAAAGCCAAAAGGATGTTGTCACGGAAGCTACATTTTGAAATAGCATCAATTTGAAATAATCAGGGACACAGATAATGTAAAGCCTCTTGAAGAAACATAGAGGTACAAATGGTGTGTATCAAAGCATCCACAACATATGCAAGCACAATTGATTGGCAAGGAAATTAGGGACTACATCCCATATCGAGGACCAGAACAGATGCAAATTCCCTAGACACTTTTGAAGAAGAGCCTGACAGACACATGGAACAAAAAAGCATCGAGAATAACTCCAGGAAAAATTTGAAGAAGGGGATTGATTAATGGATAAAGTACTTGAAAATTCATGTCTTGACTATGAAGGAAGAGAAATTCACACCACAAAGCCACTAGCAAAAAATTCACCGCATGATAAAGAGGCTAATCCTCGCTAATCAGAGAGAATCAAGTATAGACATAAACTGAAACAGACTTGAAATTTAGATAATAGAATAACTAGCTGCATAAACATCTAGTTTGTATAAAAACTGGATTCTTGTGTCAATACAAAAGTAAACTACTAGGGGATTCAAATTTGAGCTCCCCAATAAGACAAAATAATTAGAGTTTTGCTCATAGATAGACACTTCGTAGGGATCGCTATATCAAGATTTTAATTTTTAAAGTCCTAGTTTTATTGTAGAACAAACCCTTAATCTTGAGTTCATTAGTTGTACCGAATAACGCTGCAATTCCTTGTCCTCCACAATGTAACTTGTGCATTATCCTCCACAATATATATGTAGCAAGTCTTTATATTATTCAAGAACAACAATTCAACAAATCCCAACCTTAATGATGAATTCAAGATCGCGATTTAAAGTTTTCCAACTAAAACCAACTCAAGATCTATTGTGTAATCAAATCACCTCATTCTCTTCAAGGACTAGTCCCAGCTGAAATAGAATATAAAAGGATTCCAAAACCACTCATCGTAATAAACAAGTCAAAAATATGATATGGCCCTTTAAAATAACTTTTAAAATACCTCTTCAAACTTGAAAATACATTGAGCTAAACTATATTATAATCCATTGGGGAAAATTCCAGCCAATTTCTTCGAGAGATAGTAAAAATGGAAAAAAATTTAAAATCGCTGCGTACCAGAAAATAGAAGAAATATTTGTGCCATTCACTCCAGTTATGGGCCACCAAAGAAGAAGCCAAAATAGAGGTTTCAATCTTATATAATAATTAGATACTCTTAAGGACTCTCACCCCACAAAATATTGGTTGTATAAGACCTTACAACCAAGCACTTATGTATTGTATGTTGTCTGCAAGTCCAACCACATCCAATTATGAGAACTTCATGACATAACTGCAACTATGCTAGACAGTTTAAAGATAAAGAAGTTGGGCATGTGAAAAAGGTTGTAGGTTATTACCGGAGGTCGACCAGGCGAGGTTTTGTAGGGTTCTTATAGCCTACAAATGTCATTTATGTGCTATATTTTCTTTAAAGTGCATGCATTATACCTCTACACAATTCCAGATACTCTAATTTATTTAGTGTTGACTCTCCAATCCAATGTGCATAAGCTTGAAGCCCACTCTGTACGATAGTGCTCAATCATTTTCTCAACAATTATTTAAATCTCGATTGTCTCAGACATTGCGGTGTGGGTATTTACATTTTCATTTGAAAAAGGTTGCTCCTCTTCCTCCATAGCACACTCATTTATACCAGACTTTGATACACACTACAACAATGCCAAAACCCAATCTTATATACAACTAAAGCTCTCAGGATGTATATCTTGAATAAATTCAATATTATAAGTCTAGATATCAAACTTTAAAACTCTGCAACATCTACGTGCATATTAGATCCAGCATTTACATGGGTATGTGCTAAAACCAACATTTGAAATGCCATTTAAACCATGTCTGACTAAAAAAAACATAAACCCAACGATTCAAATGCCATTCAAACCAAATTTGAAAGAAAAAAATATATAAAGGACTACATATGAATTTCAAATATGACTATCTAAAATGTGAAATATGGCAGATCCTCCGACCTTCAAAGGCCTTCATGAGGTGTTCAGAGTCTTTAACTAGGGATGAAGTTGATGCTCCTATAAGTGTTGACATCTCCTACAACAAGATCTGATTCGATCCCTTATCCCACAATATCCCCGATGACCCCTACAAACACAATGCTATGTGCTCCAAACCACCTGAAATACCTTTTAACTTCAAAACAGATCTATCAATTTATATGAACATTAGATTCCCAGATGGGGACTATATTCTTAGAATGTGATCTCACGAGATGAAAAATGGAAAATGTATAAATTTGCAGAAAATGCGTCATTCAATGGAGTCCACACCGATTTAGAAAATACAGTGAACCCTCATCACATGGTATACCCGATAGCTAGATGATATACTCTACAAGCACACTGCCTCGAAATACTGTAATGTATTTAGTGTTGACTCTCCAATTGCATGTGCATAAGCTTGAAGCCCACTCCAAACGATAGTGCACAATCATTTGCTCAATAGCTATTTAAATCTGGATTGTCTCAGATATTGCGGTGTGGGTATTTACATTTTCATTTGAAAAATGTATGCTCCTCTTCCTCCATAGCACACACCCATTTATACCAGAATTTGATACACACTACAAAAATTCCAAAACCCAATATGATATACAACTAAATCTCTCAGGAAGTGTTTCTTGAATACATTCAATATTATAACTCTAGATATCAAACCTCAAAACTCTACAACCTCTATGCACATATCATATCTAGCCTTTACATGGGTATGTGCTAAAACCAACGTTTGAAATGCCATTTAAACCAAGTTTGACAAACAGAAACATAAACCCAACAATTCAAATTCCATTCAAACCAAATCTGACAAACAAAAACATATAAATGATTTCATATGAATTTCAAATATTACTATCTAAAATGTGAAATATGGCAGATCCTCTGACCTTCAAAGGCCTTTCTGAGGTGTTCAGAGTCTTCAAGTAGGGATGGAGTTGATGCTAGAACTATAATTGTTAACATCTCTTACAACAAGATCTTATTCAATCCCTTCTCCCAGAATATCTCTGATGACCCCTGCAAACACAATGCTAAGTATGTGCTCCAAACCACCTGAAATGCCTTTTAACTTCAAAACAAATCTATCACTTTATATGAACATCAGATTCCAAGATGGGGACTATATTATTGGAATGTGATCCGACGAGATGAAAAATAGAAAACGTATAAATTTTCAGAAAATGCGTCATTCAGTGGAGTCCACCGTGATTTAGAAAATACAATGCTCACCCCAAGGAGATGAATACGGTAACCATTTTGATTTTCTTTGAACCCTCATCACATGGTGTACCCTACAACTAGATGATATACTCTGCAAGCACACTGCCTCGAAATATTTTAATGTATGTAGTGTTGACTCTCCAATCCCATGTGCATAAGCTTGAATCCCACTCCAAATGATAGTTCACAATCATTTGCTCAACAACTATTTAAATACAGATTGTCTCAGATATCACGGTGTGGGTATTTCCAATTTCATTTGAAAAAGGTTTGCTCCTCTTCCTCCATAGCACACACCCATTTATACCAGACTTTGATACACACTAAAACAATGCCAAAACCCAATCTGATATACAACTAAATCTCTCATGATGTATATCTTGAATACATTCAATATTATAACTCTAGATATAAAACCTCAAAACTCTGCAACATCTAGGCGCATATCAGATCCAACCTTTACATGGGTATGTTCTAAAACCAATGTTTGAAATGCCATTTAAACCAAGTCTGACAAACAAAAACATAAACCCAACAATTCAAATGCCATTCAAACCAAATCTTACAAACAAAAACATATAAATGATTTCATATGAATATCTAAAATGTGAAATATGGCAGATCCTCTAACCATCGCAGGCCTTCCTAAGGTCTTTAGAGTCTTCAACTGGGGATGGAGTTGTTGCTGGCACTATAATTGTTGACATATCTTACAACAAAATCTGATTCAATCCCTTCTCCCACAATATCTCCAATGACCCCTACAAACACAATGTTAAGTATGTGCTCCAAACCACCTGAAATCACAGTTCTTTAATGGCTTCCTCTGAACATGCCTTAGAGAATCGCTGGTCCAAATTTTCTCGACTGTATAGATCTTGCAAGTTTTCTACCGAAATGAAACCCTCGTGTTGTAACTCGCTCGAACTTGAGCCGTAGAAAAGCTGCTTCTTGAATCGAATAATTATCTTGACGGATCTCATCGCTTCTTGCTGTTGACAAAGCACTGGTTCGAGGCACGCCTACAGTTTCATTCCGTATGCCGAAAATCCCCATTGCGAGTAGAAATGTATTTCCGTAATAGAGGTTTTATCGGAGAAATTTGCTGATAGCTTATCAATATCATATCCATAGATTGAATCTTAGCATGGTACTTCTGCTCCTGATTTAAGATAGAAAAAAAACTTTCAGGATTGGTGATATTGTTCAGAAACATTGGATACATCCTTAGATTTCTCCTCAAAGAAAACCCTATTAATGGAAAGCAACGGATTTTCTAAATATTTGCAGAAACAGAAGGCAAAGAAGTCAGGAAAGTAGCCACTGTTCTTGTCCAGTGAAAAGCTTACAATTTATTCAATGTAGGATGCAACAATTTACAGAGATTCTTCTGAATTGGTGCGTATTTTAACCCTTCCTCACAATTACAGAGGAGATACCTAACATTTGTTGCAGAGCCTTGAGGGTGGCACCACCCTTTCCTATAACAATTCTAATCGCTTTGTCTGGAAGTCAGAATTATTTCTCGAAAGGGCCATGCTCTTCTGCTGCAACTTTAGCTTGACTGAGTTCTTTTGGTTATCGTTATAAGAAAAGTCCCAACTATCACAACTGCCACAATTTGAATTGATGGTTTATTATGATCCAATCGTTTAACAAAAAATTCAATGGAACATATTATGACAGCAAGGCATCTAGAAAAATTGTTTTTAAATAAAAGCACCTCACACTATAATGATGTTTGTTATTAAAAAATAATTTAAAGGGTTGAAATTAATGTTTATATATCTTAATTTGAATTTCTTTTATAAAATTTAGCATGTGATTATGAATCGAAAATAGAAAAAATGGAGTTATGATAGCAACTAAAAGAGTTGTAAACTCTTTTGAAGCGATGACATTCTAATATACAAAAATATGAATAATTCCATAAATTAATTTAATAAAAAAAACAAAAAGCAAAATATCAAATTTATATACAATTAAAAATATGATATTGATATAAAATATTATTAATATTTTAAATTTTATTTTAAATGGTTAAAAAGTATGAAACTTTATAAATTTAATATAAAATATATTATAAAATGTAAAAGAAATTAAAAAAAATGGTATAACTATATATTATCTTTTTAATATTTACGTCGTAGGATTTTTTTATTTGAAAACAACTCCCTTAGGTGTCAGTATGTCAATGTCTGAGCCATTGAATCAAATGTTAGATGATTGAAATGTTTTAGGCCATTATATTCACAAATAAAAGTTATATATATGTTTTTTATAATGTAAGTTTTTTTTTTACTAAGTGATTGAATTTACGTTTTAACTAGGTCAAATAAAAAATAAAAATAGTACTAAACTATAAAAACAACCCATGGTATTGACTCATGGTATTCGGGGGAAATTAAGATGGCCTAACTCTGGATCTACCAAGAGCAAAGAGGGATCAAATGGCTTGATATGCAAACCTCATTGATCTCTCTCATCAATAATATAGATCTAAACTAATTATTTAATAAAATTATTTACTAAACTATAAAAACAACCCATGGTATTAACTTATGGTATTCATGTGGAATGTGGTTTATCTAAAGGGGGAAATTAAGATGGCCTAACTCTGGATCTACCAAGAGTCAAGATGGATCAAATGTCTTGATATGAAACCCTCATTGATCCAACTAATTATTTAATAAAATTATTTTTAAATGTTTATAACCATTATTCTTTTAAAATTTCACTTAATAAAATGTATCTAAATTTTCATACTTCTAAATATACATAGTTTTCCTTGTTCTATACTATTTTTGTTACAACTATTTTATTGTTCCAAAAATACATGGTTTTTTTTGTTATATATTATTTATGTTACAATTGTTTTATTATTCATGAGCAGTATTTCTTAATATATATAAAATTAAATTAATAATGAAATTTTTTAAAATATGTGATCTTTTTAAATTTCCAAATTATTTCACACGACATGATTTATCTTGAGCAATAATGATGAATGTTCATAATTCTCATTTCTTAAATAACACTAAATTTACCTTTGATTACTTAATTGTAATAGTTTGTAACTACATAACAGTTTGTAACTACAGACGTACTCTTTCTTCCGTTGAAAACAAACTATATACATATCTTTAATTACCTAATTTTAGCTAAAAAATATTACATGTTTTTCACTTTATAATCATAAACAATTTTCATATTATATGATGTCAAACTTACTGAACTTTTTATTCTAAAATTTTAAGCAATGTTTCCCACTACATAATTTTAGCTTTTATAATTTATTTATTTATTTTTCAATTCCAAACAAAACTTACAAAACAAAAAGGACACTCATCCTTATTGTAGATTATAATTTTACAAAATTGACACTATGGTTAACAATAAAGTAAGTTGAGACAACCTTAAGGGGTTTTTTTGTACAATTTTTATCATAACCTTTCCCTCCATCCGATATATAATGTAGAGTCTTCTAAAGAGAGAGTATATTTTAGTTTATAACTTGATCCACAATCAAAGAAAATGGCTAGGGATTTCACAAGTTATTAGTTTATAACTTGATCCATAATAAAAGAAAATGGCTAGGGATGTCATAAGTTATCATTCACATAGTGATGTATTGATTTTCTTAGTTGAAATAGATCCTATTAGATGCATGGTGGCCAGAGAAACTAAAAAATTAAAAAAATATATATGTTATGACATCCATATTGTCTACAAACTATCCAAATTTCCCATCTTATACAACAATTTCTAACAATAACCACTCAATTTACCCTCTAATTTTTGAAACCCCCACCCATGCTGGGGAGATCACACTGTAAAATCTAATGTTCCTCTGGTTTTTTAAAGGGGTTCATAAACAAAATAGCCAACAAGAAAGTCAATAGTTTGGTATTATAAGTGATTTTTGAATCATTGTGACAAACAAAACATCACATTAGCTCACATAGTATATATAATTCTATAAGGATCTAATATGATAACAAATTTTGAATCATGATAACTAGGTGAAAACCAAAACTAAGTTGTAACCACAAGCAAAAAATCTCAACAACTCATAGAATATATCCAAGGTTGCAATGAACCCCATACATTGTGATGGACCTCATGGGAATTGTAGTGCACATAGAACACCACCCTAATAATTCTATACTCTTGATCAATTTAGAATAACCTAGGATGTGTAAAATATTTTAATAAGATAAACAAAACAGACAATAAGAAAGTCAATATTGTGGTATAATAACTGATTTTTGAATCATTGTGACAAAAAAAACATCACATTAGCTCACATAATATATATAATGCTATAAGGATCTAAGATGATAACAAATTTTTGAATCATGATAACTAGGTGAAAATCAAAACTAAGTTGTAGCCACAAGAAAAAATCACAACAATTCACAGAATATATCCAAGGTTGCAATGAACCCCATACATCATGATGGACCGCATGCGAATTTTAGTGCACATAGAACACCACCCTAATAATTCTATACTCTTGATCAATTTAGAATAACCTAGGATGTGTAAAATATTTTAATAAGAAACTAGATTTGTAATTATGAAATATAAAACTATAACTTAAATTTGTGAATTTACTTTGTATTTTTTTTCTTATGTATATAGAGAAAGAAAAAAACCAAGTTTGCAGTTAAGAAAATGAACCCTAACATAAAGAACAATATCTCCTTCCAAAAATGTCTCCATATTAAAATGACATTCATTGTCTTGTATACCAAAGCTATTGTTCTTCTATACAATTTCTGATAAGCATGCAATTGGCTCTGAGATATGTAGATGAACTTGAAGTAAACTCTATTTTTTTCAATAAAAAATCTCTTTATTTACATTTATGCTAGATATATTATACTTCAATGTATTTAAAATATCTTATTTGAGTTACGTGTTGGATTATTAATCACCAAAGGATTTTAACCCCCAATTTCCTATTTCAATATCTATAACAAAATTTGTATATATGTGAACATATTATGTTGTTTTACATATATGTTTTCACCCCCAATTTCCTATTTCAAAATCTATAACAAATTTTTTTAGTTGATAACTCTTATCGTCAATATTTTTGAAACCTCCACGACTTGCTTCCATGGAAGCAAAATTTTCCTTTCATTCCTTCACAATGAATTGTTCTCTACAACATCTTATTTCTTCTAGGCTACTCTTTCCTATGCTATTGCCTTCTTATTTCTTATAGGCTACTCTTTCCTATGCTATTGCCTACGACGTTTATTTTGCAACATATGGTGCAATTGCCAATTAAATCAATTACAAATAATAAATATAAACAACTTGTCAAAAACTCGACTATGCACATAATGCTCACCCACATTCACAAGGTTCATCCTTGCATTTAGATGTCAAAAAAAAAAAAATGTCACGTATGATAACATCCAAAACTATTCCCCCGGATGCGAATGGTAATAGTTGATGTGACGGCTACAAGCCTGCGGGACGGCGCGTGGCATGGCCACATGGCCACCCGTAGGTTGTAGTTAAGGTGCGTCGGAGCGTTTAATACTTCAGGTAGTCACCCTGTGAGGCATTTATGCCAGTGTGGAGGTCGAGGTTGCAAGCCTTTCAAAATGGTGCCCAGTGGTTCTTCGTCTCCATCCGTCGTTACTGCATCTGAGTTCTTTTCTCTGTCTTGGCTCCGTTTGGTGGTTTCCATGCCGATGCAATTCCTGCCTGTTGGGTTTAGCTGCTCCCCGATGGCCGAATTTCCCAGCTCTCGCACCTCCCTTGGAAGGCACTGTCATTTGGGCTGCTGTGTCGATTTTCTTCCTGGCTTTCACTTCTTGCATAGCCCTTTCTACTCTCTGCAATTTTCCTTCTCGCTTGGACTCAATTTTCCCTCCCCCTCCTTGTCGCCTACTTCTAATTCTGCTCATTCCACTTGGCTTCGTGATATCATGCCCAGGCTCAGGCACTGTCTGAGATGTTGACGGGGCAGCTCCAGATCACACCTCTCTGGCCGACGTCGCTCCCTTTCCACCAGCCCTTCATCGTCTTCGGAGAGATTTCGTGGCCGATATTCCTCAACGCGCAGTGGGCGTGGGCGTGGGCATGGGCGTCGACCCCCTTCCTCCCCCAAACGCAATGCCTCTGCTTCTCTGTCGCCTCCTCACTCCCGTCTTGCTGTTTCTGCCTCCCTTTTTAGCCCGTCCACTGCCCATTTTCATTTTCAATGCAACACCAATCGCCCTCTGGTCATAACGACTGTCTCTGTCCTATTTAAGGAAATTCCAGGGGCAATTCTTGACCCCCCCATCCTGCGCATCCTTCTAAAATTCCGGACCCCTCTGACCCTATGTAGCCCCCTCAAACTGTGGACAGAGGTGCTTCTTGCAACGCTGGCGACTGCAGTTTGAGTCTCCTTCAGGATAAAAGCAAGCAGGGTGGCGGCAGCGAAGCAAGTGCAGCAGCGGTTTGAAGATGCCCCGTTCCGAATGATGATGATGGATATTGGTGCAAGATTGAAGAAGAACCACCCATGGGGGATTATGGTCTCTAGAGCTGATGGCTTTGTCCAAGTAATTTTGTTCAGTTCCTTTGTCATTTTTGTTGTTTTTGGATGCAATAGGTTTTGGTATGCTATAGCTGGTTTCCTCCATCGAGGCAGCTTACAAATGTTGCACAGGCTGGTTTCCCCATGCGGGAAGCCCATTTTTTGTCATCTTGCTGAACTTATGAAGCCTCTAATGGCCTGCATCATGGAGGCCATGAACTAGTTGTACTATATGTTTTATTAATAGAATTAATCTTACTTAGAAAAAAAAAAAATATCCAAAACTATTCGAAGTATCCAAGTCCAATGCGGTTCATAATCCCTGAAGTCTCTCGATGCCAACATTATTCCTGCAGATTCAGCTGAGATTGATGATATAGCATCTTCTAATGTTTTAAAAAACTAAATTAAATATTAATTAGTATCTACTTACATTTTTTCTTAAATTATTAAAAAATTAAATATTAATTATTATCTATTTATATATATTTTTTAAATTAATAAAATATTTTTGTTATAATCTAATTCTCTTAACTTAATTATGTAAAAATAAATAATTATTTTCGTTACTATTAATATCTATTTATTTTGATAAATAAATATTATTATGAATTTGTTAACATTTATTTTATTTTTATTTTATTTGTATTAATAATTTTATTAAATCTCTATTTAGATTATGATATAAAAAATCTTAAAAAACTTTTAAAAATAATTATTTTAAATATTTAAATTTAATTTAGAGTTAAAATTATTATAAAAAATTACACATTAATTAATATATATTTTTTAGTTATAATTGATTAGAATTATAATTCTAAATTTTAATTCTAATTTTAATTATAAATTTTTTTAATAAAGGATATTTTTTAAATAAATTTTTTTAATTAACAAAATTTTAAAAAATTCAATTAAATAATTAATAAACTTGGAACCAATAAAAATTAAAGTAACAACTTAAAAATTATTTATTAAAATTGTCACTTTAAAAAAAAAAAAAATTCACTATTAATTTTGATCTAATTCTTTTTTTTCAGTCTTTCATTGAACAATTATGTCTTGAAGGTGGATTTCCGTTGGGATTAGAAACGTTCCCAACGTCGACAAATTCTCTATGACACTATCTAAAATCCAGAAACATTTTCAGTAATTGACAACCACAACCACAGGAACTTAAAAACCAGAAAGCTCATCATTTTATTATTATGGCGAAAGTTTCAAACATGATTTTGGCATCTTCAAAAAATTAGAAAAAATGCACCCACTTTCAGATAGTTAGAATGAGCCATAACGGGGTACTCAACAATAAAAACATTTCAAGGAAAGATATGGTTGTTTCCTTTACATCTAGTGGTGATAATCCCTCGAGATGGATAGACGTTGATAAGAGCAAAGGTAAGAAGAAGAAGCCAATGTGCAATTGTGGAACCTAAATTGAAGGAGGAAGAAAATGTAATGTTGTGTAAGGTACTTGGGGGAAGATTTATGTGATCTGATGTGATGTAATTCACTTTTTATTAATATAATTTTAGACTTGTAGAAAAAAAAAATGTAATTTTTTTGTATTGGATAACTTTCTAGTTAGCATGGAGGTAGGTGCCATTTGTAGTCTAGCAAAGAGTGTGCATTCGTTACTAGTAGAAAGAACAACAAAGACTGACATAACATATGCAACATAAGAATAGAATAATTCAGAGACACAAAGCAGCAGATAATTCACAAAACAATAATTTATATTATATTCTCTTGAGAATCCAATTGCAAATAGTACATTGATACATTCATTTTCTTATTGATATTCGATCAAGATAGTTACATAATTTTAACTGTACTCAACCAATCTAACATAGACACTTGACTTGACTAGAGAGTCCACTAAGTTTAGAGTGTGGATTCTAAACATGACTGAGCTAGTTGACTAGCTCCTCCAACATTTCCCCACCCTCAATGCCTTCTTCGACAAAGAGAAGGGGATTTTCAGAGTCTTACAAAATTTGTACAAAATTTGGTATATCATAAAGAAAAGAATGTAAAGAATGTAAATGCTTAGACCTAATTAAATTTCTTCTATATGGGTTGTTGGTTGATCAACATCTTCATTTTCTTGGTAAACTCGTATTTCTTAAACTAGATCTTCATGATTTAAAATGATATTTCCTCTCCTTAGCCTTTCCCTCGATGACCAGTTAAAGTCTTTGAATTCATTTTCTTAAGTGTCGGGTTATTGTTCAGAGTCCGTGCCGCATCCTGAAAAACATGGCTTAATGAGGTTGAATTTAGGTCATGGTGTTGATGCTAGAGATGATTGGTAGTTGTTAGTGTTGATGTCACATGGAATTTTATTTTATAAATGACTGGTGCAAGGACTTGGTGATGTTGATCAAATACAAACCAATCTCATACAACTAGTCTTCTCGGGGAAATTTACGCCTTTAATATGCCAAATATTTTACCTTGTTATCAAGTTATTTGTTCTCTAATTGATCAACTGCTAACTGTTGTTCCAATCACTGCACTTGATTAAGAATTCCCTGTAAATATTCCGCATCATTGGAGGCTTCGACCTATGCTTTCTTCCCTTCTCTAAGACATTTTCTTTCCTCCTACAGTAGTTGAGCGTGTAGCCTTTTCTCTTGTGTAACCTTATTTTCATGGGTAGAATTTCGTTAAGGATTAATTGCTTGTCAAGAGAACAAGTCTCAGATTACCATTTCTTGAGTTCTTACATGATTGCGTAGATGCTAGGTATGTCAGCCAATGATTAAGAATTGTGCTCAATGCACTTCCATGATTTAATATCCATTCTAACTGTTCCTTTGATTGGAAAAATTATTGCTGAGCTTTCTAAATTATGGTGGATTATTCTTGTGTTCCTTGGACTGATACGTTGTTTTGTAATTCATGTACATGAGAATTTAGTTTCTCATTATAGTCGACTAGTTGGTGTACTAATTGTTGAATTGCAATAACTGGATCATCAACTCCACTTGGAGTGTTAATGTTGATTTTTATTATAATTGGTTCTTGCATTCCAACAAAATCTCCCTTTATTTTCGCAATCTCTATTGGAGCTTGATACTATCTGTCTTGCTCCCTTTCAATGTTTTGTTTGTTTCCCTCATTGAATTTTCCAAAGCCTCAAATATTTTTCCATAGGTCGGATTTATTGGTAGGTTTTCCGATATGTTCTCCATTTATCTCTAGAGCACAAGTGTTCGCTATAGTCAATTGTTCTGGAAACACTTGATGATGTGTTTTTGGTGAAGTTAAACTTTCATGTGTTTCTTGATTGGTTTTCTCCAATATTTCCTTTATTCTATCGTCAGACCTTGTATGTTTTGCGGAGACTTCCTCTGTATATGTTTGCTTAGGTGAGCATTTTTCTTGACTTT
This sequence comes from Pinus albicaulis, assembly GCA_034641835.2. Lineage (NCBI taxonomy): Eukaryota > Viridiplantae > Streptophyta > Pinopsida > Pinales > Pinaceae > Pinus > Pinus albicaulis. Next base: position 1,623,406,875 of record CM076578.1, read on the forward strand.
CATTTTATTCCACAATTGTTGTCAGCGACAGAGGGGTGACTCAACAGTCAAGTTGACATCTGGAACTTGATCGATTTTCCTATTTGATTTAGTCAACTACCTTTACTCTTGTATCTCCATCAAACTTCCATTTTGTGCGCTAGTTTTGGCTAGAATTACACGTTGATGCTCCTGCATTTTCTGATCTTCCATCTTTTTATGTTATACAACTTTGATAAATACATATTTAACATGTTCAAGGGACTGCTAGATGTCTTTTTATATAGAGGATGTTAGAAATTGTTTCTATTTCCTAGGCTTCTCTGTTGATTTACCCTTTTCTTGGGTATTTCTAAAAAATTCCCCAACAATTGAATCTATCTTATGTTCCATTGTGGGTTTTCCAACCGAATACCCATCATAGTTTCTCGCCAATTTATAAAAGATGTTGATGTCCTAGTCTGTTTCCCACTCCACGAATCTTTGTTTACAATCTTCTTAGTATATTGTGTAACTGGTATTAGAAGATCAAATTTAAATGACTTTGTGTACAATTCTTCTTCCCTTTCCTCTTCTTGTTCAACATTTCAAAGGGGTAGAAGTATATCCCCTGGCTCTTCTTGATCCTATGGTGAAATTGGAAATTTTGTATTAGCCTGTTGACTCAGTTATGAATTATCTACTCAACTATAGGCTGATACAGAAGCCCTTATGGGTCTACATCCTAAGAATGGACATAACAGACTTTGGTTATGTCAAAGAACAATGGAATGTGCACCGAAGGAGGTAAAATTCATTGAATCTATTGAGGTAATCCCATTTATTAAACATAGTTTTTATATTCAATAGTAAGTTTCTGAAAATTTCTTGGGTACTTACCGACTCTGGTTTCGTAGACCAACCATGAGAAAATATTGTGAAATTTTTCATTATGGGAATAAATCTCCTAGTAGATGGTGTTTCACCAGCTGGTAAAATTTAATTCATGGCTATCCAAATCGACAAGGTATGGAACTAAATGGTCTTACCTAAAATTCTGGCATACATAGAAGTTCATTTTTACCATGTTGACAACGTGGTCTGTGTAATTGTAGACTTTTCCCTTGTTGATCATATTCCAAATTCCTTCCAGCATAGAGAGTTTCACGTTGGAGTACCTCCCAACAGCCGTGAGACATAATGCGAAAATTATGCATGCCCATATAATCATTGGATCATGAACTTGGCCAAATATCAAACCCTTCGAGTTCTTGGTAGTCGTTCCTCCTGTGAATTCTTTAATCCAAAAGGTGGCATTAGTCGTCTTTGGGATTTTATCATGATTACAGGGAATTTATGTGATATATATATATATATATATATATATATATATATATATATATAATTGGAATTAGTTTTTCCAACCAGAGAAATCCACTGTAAAACCGATTTTTGACGAAATTTTCACCATCCTCTTTAAGGTTGTGCATGTCTTCAACCAAAAGAGCTTTGAGGATATGTTGGATACTATACATGTTGAGTAATTTAGTATCTGGAATCCATATGTCATAAATTTTATCCCAAATCCTGAAATATTCGGTGTGCTTCTCCCAACGGGGTTCAACCATCTTCACTTGCTTGATATTATCGATTCATACTTCCAATTTTGTTACATACTTTGGACTGAATCCAACTTTGGTTCTTGGTTCGACTATAATTTCTTCTTCCTAGAAATTAATCTACCTTTCAGACATTTCAAAATCACTTTAGAATTATTCAATCCTTAAACAATCACATTTTTCAGAATATGATATAATGATACTTGGAATGTCTAGAATTTCCTCAAGATCAATTTATGTATTTGGAGAAACTCCAGGAACAATGGCGAGAAACTCTAGCGTTTTTCCTGAGTTTATAAGAGTTGAATTTAATGCATCAATATTTTCACCCATGATGACCTTCCTCATGTGATTTCGTTATAATTTCAAGTGATGGATGACATGGTTTTGATTGCGATGTGAATTTTTGGTTATGTGGCGTGTGTTGATTGGATGTATCCACTTGAGTACTTTGACTTCCAATTTTTAATTCTTTTCCTCTTCGTTTGGTCGAGATTGTTTCGTTTCATTCCCCTTTGTTCCTGAATTCATGTCTATTGTTAGTCCCCTTAACGCGATCATATACATTCCTTTCGCTTTTTTTACTTCTTCTAGTTGAGTTGGATATATCTGCTACGGTGTCCCACCTTCTAGTTTATTCTTTGTTTATCTAAGTCAAGTTGGTTCCGTTACGAAATTTTTCCCTTATTAATTTTAGTTGATCAATGTTTCTTTGACTTTGAGGTAGATGTCGATTCATATTTTATTGTGCCTTGTTGTTTAAAAATTTCCTCAAATATTAATCTTTCTCCATTCTTCTTTTAAGCTTGCCAATATAATTAATTATCACTCTCTTTATAAGTTATGAGTTATGCTGATTCAGTTATTTCCTCCTAACTTGTAACTGCTTCTATCAATTGACTTAGAAATTTTAATGAAAACATTAAGTAAAATATTTATTACTGTATATGAAATTGGTTAGCTTAGCACGTGTGACTAGTGCCTCAAAGAGGTTTTCACTAGCCACATGAAAATTCTTGTCAAGAGATATATTTTTCTAGTCGGATAACATTGACAAGTGTATTGAACAAGTGCCCCTATAATTTCTTTAACTCGATAGTTCTTGAGGAATGTATATATTTCATGATGAAGGGTCCAATTCATGCAATTTGTAATTTCTTAGGATTTTGCTTTGCTTGAAAATCATAAAGAAGCACTAAATATCTAACTTTTAGGTCTTGGGTCTGAAAGTTTTGGTCGTGCCATGATTTTTGTTGAACTTTACTTACTTGTGGTTGGTGAAGTGTATGGAATCTTTCTTATTCTAAGCACTGTAGTTGATTGAATCATTCATTTTATTTTTTTCTATTATATTTAAGTGGAGTTGACATAGTTGTAGCATTTGATGTATAATGTAGTGGTACGACTGCCTATTTACCATAAACCAATTTGAATGGTTTAAACCGAGTCGAATGCTTATCTATTGTGTGACATGCCCATAAGAGAGCTGGTATTTTATGATCCCAATCATATTTTCTGAGGTTGCACATCATGGGGAGTCCTTTATGCAATGTTTTATTAAATTATTCTATAATTATTCTATGACATAGTTTTCCAATGGATAGTAAGTAGTGGCTTTCCTATGACCAATCATGAAATTTTCCATCAATGTTTGAATTGTAGCATTAATAAAATGAGTTTCCATATCATTAATTATATTTAGTGGACAACCAAATTAAGGGGAGAGTCAAATAATTTAGTGTTGTTGCAATACATTTCACTCATGTTTGTTTAGCTCTTTTGGAAAATGGCTCGACGAAGTCAATTTCCTGAATCTCAAAAGGTAATGTTGGATTAATTGAGAGGAGTGGCATATGGCTCTTAGCTAATGATTAAGCTCATCTTCAACATACATCACATTTTTTGACTTGTACTTACAATCTAAAAATAGAGTCGACCATGTCAATCCTAGATGAAAAATATTCCTTGCGGTCATGTCGGCTTGGTAATGTTTTCAAGCTACTACCTTATTGTCTTCATTAATGATATATTACCTTTGATGTTTCAATGTACATCGTTTGTGTATCTCATCTAGTCATAGCTTATACAATTGACAATTTATGAACTAAAATGGTGATGTCTTAATTGCTAAGATCTTTTTCTTTTTCTCTACTAGTTCATAAGGTTCTTTCATTGTTTGTAGAAAATATGTGATTTCTACAAACTCTAGTGGAATTGCTTCCACTTTTAACAGGTGAGAACATGATAAGTCATATTATAGGACCATGGTATCCTCTCTTGTTTCCAGTTTCGATAGAGGATTAATCCTAACATTCTTCTTACCGATTCAGGAAATGACTTCAAATTCAAACTCTTCAAATAATAATATCCATTGAAAAATTATTCCTCAATGGAATATATGATTAACAAAATATTTTGGTTCTTGTTTATCTGTAAGTGATTTGAATGGGTTATGTAGGAGACACTGTTACAATTAATACAATGCAAAAATCATGGAAAGTTCTTCTCTTTCGATTTTTGAGTAGTTTATTTTTTCTTTATTTGACTTGTGGCTCATTTAGGCATTAGGGTGGTCTATGGCTTTGCGGTTTGGTTGAGCTGAAACAACTTTGATAACAACATTACAAGTATCAAAATAAGCACTAAATTTTTTGGACCAATCAAGAAACTATAGAATAGGTGTCTCAACCAACTTATTCTTTAATAACTAGAATGATTCCTTGCATTCTCTCATACATACTTAAGGAACACCATTTTCCAACAATTTGTTAACTGGAAAAGTGGTGTCGAAGTAAATTCCTTATCAATTTTCTATAGTATCGAGTATGCTCAAAAAATATTTTCGTCTGCTTTTGATTGAATCGAGACTTTAAATCTAATTTTACTTTGATATTTTCGATATGAAATTTTATTATTTCTTCTGATACTACATGGCCTAACAATGTTCCAAATGGTGTAGAAAAGGTGCATTTTTTTTTATGTTTAAAGATAATTGAATTCATCGACATACTTCAAGCATGAGACGTAGCCATTGGATAAAATATTCTAATAATGAATACACTATATAATCATTTAAATATACCACCATTTTATTATAAAAGAATTCCTAAAAATCTTTGACTATAATTCTTGAAAATAATTCAAATGCAACTTTTAAGACAAAAGGCATTACCTAGTATGTGAATGATCCAAATTCAACAATAAACATATTTTTCTCTCAATATTATTTTGTAATGGGTTCTTTATTGTATTTTGAGTGTTGAGATTTGGTAGCTTCGGAGGTACTCCAAGCCATATAGATTGGGTTTTGGATGCTACAGTACCACAAATGGCCTTGTCGGCTTAGAATATGAGCATGTGGGATTTACACCCAAAATGGTGGGTGTGACACCCTAAGGAATTTGAGTGATTTGACACATGATGGTGTTATAGTAACCTTAGAGGAGAAAGTGGAAATGGAAATCACTCAAATCAACATTATAAAAGTTCAGATATTAATTTTTATATCTCATTATTCGACTTTCACAAGGATAGATCAAGTTAGCTTGAGTTACATAATATTTCATGATAGTTGTGCAACCCCATAATGGAAATTTTTGAATACCTTGGGGAAAGATATAAATATAAGTGATATTAGAGGCATTTTGACACGTCTCGAGTGCAACATTTATAGAATACACATTTGAAGTTAAGCCGCAGGGTATACCCGCCAAACAATCTAGGAAAAGAGCAAGTTTGGGGTCTTCCTATGACTATTTCGAGAGCCAAGTGCAAGAGAAAGAAGGTAAAATATTATAGAATAAATTTTGGGTTTTTTTTGTCCATTAATTTTGGTTATTTATCCCTTGAGTTGAGCCACGGGTCATTAAATTATCCTGTAAAAAGGGTAAGGATCTTTTCTAGTGTTTGGAGAGGGTTGTAAAGTGTTACCAAGGGTTGGATATTATCCCTACAACTATCATGAAGAAGCGACATTTCATGGGAGGTATGACACAACCATTGGAGGTCTTTTAGAGGTGAAAAAAAAGGGCTAAAAAAAGATTATTATCATCCCTAACTAGTTAGCCCTACCTACAACACAGTTATACCAAATTTGAGCTATGTTGATGTCATATTGTAGTTGAGTTGCTGCTAGGTGGATAGGTCCTAGTTTGGGCATTTGTTTGGGAAATTTTTGTTTTTTGGAGCATAGTAATAATGTTCCCAAATATGAGACCTATGTGTAGAACTTAGGAAGAACTCTAAGGCATGCTATAAGTGGTATATTGAAGGAGCTCAAGGTTTGTACATACAAGAGGAGTTTGGTATAGCCCATGTTCATTGTTCGAGAAGGGAAGGGATATTCAATAATGATAGGTGGAAACACCCTTGCACTATGTTATTCTTCATTGGAGTAGCATATGAATAATGCACTTGGAAGAAAATATTAAAATAGTTCAGGAGAAATAGTGGGAAACAGTCTCAATGTGTTGTGGCCTTGAAGGACTGAGAAGCTAGTGATAATGAAGACACTATTTGTTTCTGGTAGATGGACTTATGATCATCTAGAGGGAAGACTCGAGAGCTGATTCGAGTGGCCTAAAGTAGTTGGTACATTCATATAAGTAGGTGTTACAAAAGGTACGTGAAGGACCCAATGTATACAAGATATGAAAAAAAGGTTGTGATTGCATGCTATGTTAACTAAACCATGAATGTATCTTGCATTTTTTATTCTTGTAGTAGTGGATATTTTAGGACCACTATCCCTGATACAAGAGACCTATGTTGTTGTATTATCAGTTCTATTAATATAATGAAGTTGGGTTGTTGTATAAATTTTTAAAAGGTTATGTATAGTTTTTGCACTCTTATATTTAGTGCTACTTATTGTTCCATTCTACAAAATAGTCTTGTTGTGATACTTGGATGGCTACGATCAGTGATTTACGATTCTATCCTAGATTCTAGTATTGTGGAAAAACAACTTGGTATCTAAGATAATTTGAGGGGCAAGTTACTTAGAGTATGAACATCAAAGTATAACTTAAGAGGGAGTTGGTCACATTTTTGTTAAAGGGCTCTATCAATGTTAAATTTGTAGCTTCATCTTCGGTATGAGGACAGGTTGGAAGGGTTTTCCAAGTATATTCCATGGAAGGAAAGGATCAAGTTATTTCTTATGGTCAACAGGATCTGGGAATTCACAGATAAAGTAATCAAGAATCCAATGAGCCCTAAGGAGTGGAGGTGTATGAAGAGTTGGATATGAAGGAAAATTTGATAATCTTAGGTGGTGTCAAGGATTACCTAATACCTCATCTGTCTGGGAAGAAAATTACCCATGTGATGTGGGAGGCTCTTTAGAATTTTCTCCAAAATAATAATGAGAATAGGGTATTTATATTTCAAGATAATTCGAAGGCCATCAAGATGATACAGGGTTAAGGGGTGACTTCATATCTGACAAGGTTGGTTTGTGATGAGATTGCAGCCATTAGTGTAACTATTGAAAATAATGAGATGTTGATGATTGTCAGGGAATTCGTTCATCAAGGGAATCATTTCTAGGGAAAATATTCCAGAATGGAAAAGGTTATGCAATCTTCATGATAACAAGAATGATTTTGATGATAACATGACACTTGCAATGAGGATGAAGGGAAATAAAAATAATGAATCGAGTAAGATCAATTTTTTCAACTCTGGAAAGATGGGTCTTTTTTGGACGAGGTTTCTGATGAAGAAGAAGGGAGATGAAAAGAAGAAGAATGGGAAGAATGTCGTAGGTGTTTCCATTTCTAATGAGATAGATGATGATGATCTCTCTAGTAGGCTAGAGAAGCATGAATTTTCCTTTCTCTCTCATTTCTCACAGGGTACCATCAATGATGCTGCATGGTAAATCGAAAGTGGAGAGTTGAAGCATAAGACAAGGTCCCAGGAGGTATTCAAGACTCTAGCTGTGTGGGAAACAAAGTTGCACATGGTGTTGGGCGATAAGAGTCAAAAAGAGATTACAGGATAAGGGGCCATGCCATTAAGGATGGAGTCAGTTTAGGTGATGCAAGTGTAGAGTGTACTATTTGTACGAAGACCTAGATATAGCGTTATGTTTATCTCAATATCGAGAAAAATCATTTTGATGTGTTTTTACAGGAAGGGAAGGCAAGAATCAGGTCCACTGGCTCTAGCTCCACACGTGTTATGATAGGATTTAGAGAGAACGTTATATATAGGATGATGGAAATGCTTATAAATCATGAGAAGAAAAAGAAGTAGAACCAGAAACAAGATTCAGAGAAGCAAGTGTAGGTTTGAGAGGAGGAGATACATGTTCTAGAGAAGAAGGTATATGTTCTAGAGGCAGAGAGGGAGCTAAGTTATAGAGAGATTTTTCAAGTTCTCAGGAAGACTTTGTATCCTAAGAAGAACATGTGTTCAGTGGGGAGTAAGGATGCTTCTCGAGCTACCAAGAGTGAATCATGGATAAATTGGAAAATAATTCATGAGAAGAATAAGAAGGATGAGGCTTCTAGTGAAAACAACACTTCTAAGAGAGACATAGTACATGCTAAAAGGATTGTTCTAGTTTTATTAACTAATGGTTGGGGGAGTGTTGCGATCAGTCACAGTGATGATGGTGAGTGACTTCATAGTCTTGGAAGTACCTCCCTTTCTAAGAGGGAGTTTTGATATTTTGTAGCTTGGGAGGTACTACAATCCTTAGTGTTCAGTGTTTGGAGGCTGGACCACCCAAAATGGATTTGTGGCATCAAAATCAAAGCATGTGGGCTTTTCACCAAAGTTTGTGGGCTTGAAACCATAAGTAATTTGGGTGATTTGACACATGGAAGTGTTAGACAACCCTTAGTGGAGAAAGGGGCACTTGAAATAACTCAATTATAAGCGAGAAAAATTGAGATATTAATTTTTATATGTGATTGGTGGGATTGCACAAAGAGAGATAAGGTCAAAAATGAGTTAGATAAGCTTTCATCACAGTTAGGCATTCCCTTTAGGTAAATAATTGAAGAACTTGAGGAGAGGTATAAATATATTTGATGTTGGAGGAATTTTAACACATCCCAATTGCAACACTCATTGCAATACACATTTGAAGCTAAGTTGTGGTGTCTAGGATCCAAACAAAGGAGGAAAGGAGTCGAGTTTGGGGTCTTTATGTGACTGATTGGAGAGCCATGTGTAGGAGAAATAAGTTTAAAGCTTCTAGGATCAATTATGGGTTATTTTCATGGATTGACTATGGTATTTTGTCCCTTGTGCTGAGCCAGAGGTTTGTACAATAGGTTTGATAGAGGATTGAGCTCTATTCCATTGTATGTTCAGGGTTTTAAGTTGTGAACAAAGGATCAAGATTAGCCCTATAAGAAACTTATAGCAACAAAAAGTCAAGGAACCTATGCCACAACTATTGGAGGTATTCGGGAGGTGAAATAAATGGATGATACAGAGCTATTAGAAGCCCTAACTAGTCATTCCTCCCTACAACATAGTTACACCATATTTGATTTATTTTGATGCTATATTATAGTTGAATTTTTATTGGGTGGATAGGTCAAAGTTTTGAAATTTTTTTGGTAATTTATGGTTTGTACGAGGGTAGTGAGAAATTTCCAAAATATGAGCTCTATGTTTGGACCTTAGGAAGAACTCTAAGGGCTACAAGGAGTGGAAAATTAAAAGACATGAAGCTGTAGCAAGCTAGGAGAAATTTGGTATAGATCATGTTCATTTTTGGAGAAGAAACATTCAATGATGATAGGTGGAATCCATCCTACCCTATGTTATTCTTCATTGGAGCAGTGTAGGAAGACTATAGCAGGAATAAAGTCCCAAAAGAGCTAAGGAGAAGGAGTGGGAATGTAGGTTTTAACCCTGTACAAAACTTATCTGCAAACGAACTCTAAAAATAGAAAATAAACAATAGCGAGAGTGTAAAACATAAAACATATATACATAGAGATTTTCCCCTAGATCCCAAAATTGGGACTACCAATTTGATTTTTTATTATGTTCCTTGCAATGTTATAATAAATATATATACATGTCAAATAATTTAGAAACCTTAATCCATTAACCCTCGATTAGAACATAATTTTAGTTCCTTGACTGGATCTACAAAATACCATGGACAGAAAATCATCATGCCTAAAACCATGTGTTAAACCCATGCACAAAACCATAGGTAGGTTCACCCACCTAATATAGTCGTGGAAATAATATGGCACACACCCAACATTCTACCACTTTTTTTTTTCTTTCCATAGGGGACCACGCGAGAGCTTAGCCATTGGTCCGACCCTCCAACGCCCATTTTTTCTCTACACCAAGAGAACTTCTGAGTGCTTAAAGACTTTGTTAATGCATCTGTAATATTATTCAATGTGCCCACCTTTACAAGCAACACCTTTTTATCCTCAATAATAGCATCAATGTGCTTTGTCTTTGAATGATAAGAAGGGTTCTTAGCTAAGAAAATTGCACTTTTTCTATCACAATCATTCCCTATAGCTCATTGCTCCAACCCCATACTTGAACACAATATTTTCAACCAAACATCTTCCTTTCTTCCATGAGTGGTTTTCATGTATTATTCCTATGTAGTTGAAAGAGCCACTACAGACTGTCTTTTTCTCATCCAACTGATTGCACCTCTAGATAGTCTAAACACATACCCACTTTTAGATATTATTTGATCCATATCTCCAGCCAAGTATACATCAACAAAGCCATGGATCTCCAAATGTATGTCCAATCCTTGTCTTCCTTGGTAGTACAAACTATAGTCACTTGTGCTACACAAATATCTGAAAATCCGCTTCACTGTAGTCCAATGCTCCTTCCCTGTTTTTGACATAAACATTCTCTATACTCCCACTACATGTGCAATGTCTAGTCTAGTACAAACCACTGCATACATTAGGATACCCATTGCACTTGCATATGGAACATGAGACATGTCCTCTTCTTCTTCTTGTGTCTTGGGAAATTGTTCCACAGATAACTTTACACCTACAGGAATAACAACCTTCACATGTTTTCTATCTTGCATATTGAACTTCTATAATATTGTCTCGACATACTTTCTCTAGTTTAACTAGAGCTTCCTCTTTTCCCGATCTAGTTTAATTTCCATGCCCAAAATATAGTTTTTAGCACCAAGATCCTTTATGTTGAATTTGGAGAACAATTTGGTCTTCAAATCCTAGATAATTTATTTTTCATTTCCAACCAGCAACATATCATCCACATACAAGACCAAATAAATAACATGGTCACCAATTAATTTAAAATACACATAGTGATCCTCTTTGTTTTTGTTGAAGAGAAGTCCCCATATATATGTATCAAATTTTTTATACCACATACTTCATGACACATTAGGGGAATTTTGAGGTCTTAAATGGGCCTCCTAAGGAAATTATAAATTAATAGTGGAAATAATAAAATAAGATTAGATTACATCATCAAATTTTAGAGGGAAAAAAGAAAAATGCTACGTTTTCAATTTGTATTTTCAACTTTTCTCCCTATAGGTTTACTCAAATTTTGAGTGGGAATACTCGTTGGATGCAAAATTTGATACCTCGTCCAAGGAGTATAGATGACACATACTTCCGACAGACCTTACTATACTAAAAATGATAAATACAAGAAAAATGTGATTCCAATCACATTTTTTCATGTAGTTTTCATTTTTTCATGTGGAGGGGTCTATAAAAAGTATGTAACATAGGTATTCCTTGGATGAGGATTTTAACTTTTTATCCAATGAGCACTCCCACTCGAAACTTGAGTAAAATCTTAGGGAGATAAGTTGAAAATACAAGTTGAAAAAGTAGTTTTATTATTTTATTATTTTTTAATCCTTTTACTTCGTTAACCAAAAAATGGTGAATCATCCCCCATGGTTGACATCATAATATTGAATCCTATTGGTTCTTATCAAGTTTATTTTGGTTTTACATTTTTCTTAGGAGGGCCATTTTAGACCTGAAAGGTTCTCTAATGATTTTAGCCCATGCAAATAATTTTTTAACCTTCATACAAGTTATTTCTCACCCTTCACCACAAAGCCTTTAGGTTTCTTCATGTATACCTCCTCCTCTATATCCTCGTGAATAAATATTTCCTTGACGTCCATCTATTCTATCTCTAAACCAAATATAGAAGCAACAGATAAAAGTAATCTAATAGAAGTTACCTTAGCAACACGAGAATAAATATCACCAAAATTAATTCTCGACACTTGGGAATAACCCTTTTCTACATACTGAGCTTTGTATTTCTCCACCTTTCCTTCCGCATTCATCTTATTCTTAAACATCCATTTTGTCCCAATTGGCATCCTTCGAGCTGAAAAGTCCACTAGATCCCATGTTAGGTCCCTATATTACTAGTATAGTCCCTTATTATGTTAGTGTAGACCCCCTTATTGTTATTGTTGTACCCGTGTAGCCCCCATATTGTTATTATTATGCCATTACATTATTATTTTTAGGTTGGCTAGGATTACATTGTGGCCGCATGGACTCCTATATATAGAAAGGAGGTTTTGTCATTTGTATCATCCAAGAAATTTTTATTCATGTAATGTATTAGAGGTTGCTCCCTCGAAGTGGCTTATTTATAAGGTGTTGATATCTCTTTTATTCTATTTTTGGAGCTAGTTTCATAACATTTGGTATCAGGGCTTTGGATTCTAAGGTTTCGCTGCTCCAAATAGGTCATCGTGGAATTTTTTCTATAACGTTTTTTATACAAAGGTTCAGAAGCTGAAATTTTAGAGCACGAAGCAAAAATCCAGAGGAAAATTGTCACAAAATTTTAGAGCTTGGTTCGCATCATTTTTAGAGATATGAGCTATGGAAGTTAGGGAAGTTTGTAGGCTTCTGAACTTAACCTAAATAGGTGATCATGGAATTTTCACTATAGCTTTTTTTCTACAAAGGATCAGAAGATAAAATTTTCACAGAGCGAAGCCAAAATCCTGAGGAACCTCCTGTAGAAATTTCTGATCTTGTTTCGTAACATCTTGTGGGATATGATATGTGGAAGATAGGATTGTTTCAGGCTCCTGAATTTCATCTCAAAGAGGTGACCGTGGGAAAAATGATAGAACGCTCGCTCTGAGCATTGGATTGGGATTCTATAAAAAGTGGCCACAAGTAAATGAACTGTAGTTTTCATCCTATCAATTTCAGAGCCAAAGGAGGAAACAGTGACACATGCCAATTCGTACAAATTGGCACAAAAAATTGAATGTAAAATTACGGCAACAAGGAAGCCTACCACTCACATATATAAATGTGGAAGGGTTGCTACTCCTAGACTTCCACAACCTACAAGGTTGACACCACAACAATTGGAAGAAAAAAGAGAAAAAGGGCTTTGCTACAGTTGTGATAGAAAATACACTAAAGGCCATAAGTGTGCTGAGAATAAATTATTTTACATAGATTGTGAAGAGGAAGAAGAAAATGAAGAAGAATCTTCAAAAGAAGAAGATATACACCAGGAACCAACCCTAGAAGAGGAAGAAATGAGTCTAACCATATCATGTTATGCATTGGAAGGAATTACCACTGCTCAAACTCTCAAGATAGAAGGACATATCAAGAAGAAAAAGGTAATACTATTAATTGATTCAGATAGTACCCATAATTTTATTCATTGTAAGGTAGCCAAGGAATTTAATTGTTTCCTATACCCAGCACCAGAATGTCAAGTGATGGTTGAAAATGGAGGAACTATAAATTTCTTTGGAAAATGCCATAATATCAAGCTAACCATGGGGTAATATTTATTGAATAGTCCAATGCTTTCCATTCCTATGGGAGGTGTTGATGCTGTACTAGGAGTACAATGGTTACAATCTTTGGGAAAGTAGCTTTTAATTTTCAAGAGCTTTTCTTGAAAAAAATTTCAAAAGGAAAGGAAGTCGAATTACAGGGTATCGCAAGGAAGTCGAGAAAGATAATAAGCTCTAATGTCATGAAAAATATTTTTAAGAAAGAACAATGAGGCGTAATTGCACAATTATGCTCACTCAAATTTCCAGCATCAAAATCATCTATTTTTGCAGATCTCCAAAAAGTATTGGAAAATCATTCCAAGGTGTTTGAAACTCCCAAAGGACTCCCACCTATTCGTGATTATGATCATGCTATTCATTTGATTCCAGGAAATGTTCCTCCAAACATCAAGCCTTATAGATATCCTTTTGTCCAAAAGAGAGAAATTGAATGTATGATTGCAAAAATGTTAGAGGCTGGTATAATTCAGCCTAGTCAAAGTTCTTTCTCTGCTCCAGTAGTATTGGTGCAGAAGAAGGATGGATCATGGCACATGTGTCGGGATTATAAGGAGCTCAATAATCTCAAGATTAAAGATAAATTTCCCATTCCTGTGATTGATGAATTATTGGATGAATTACATGGAGCAATTTATTTTACCAAGTTGGATCTTCGTTCAGGATATCATCAAATTAGAATGAAGATAGAAGATATTCCGAAAACAACATTTCGAACTCATGAGGGGGTCATTATGAATTTTTGGTTATGCCCTTTGGCCTTACCAATGCACCTTCTACATTTCAAGGGTTGATGAATTCCAATTTCAAAACCTTCCTTACAAAATTTGTGCTAGTATTTTTTGATGATATACTAATCTACAGTAGGTCTTCGAAGGATCATGTTGAACATGTTGATAGGGTGCTCAAACTATTAGAGGAGAAACAAGTATATGCAAAAACATCCAAATGTTTCTTTGGAGTACAAGAGGTGGAATATATGGGTCATATTGTATCTCATGAGGGTGTTAAGGTAGACCCTAACAAAATTAAAGCCATTAAGGAATGGAAAGTCCCCACAACCACAAAGTAGTTGTGCGGATTTCTCGGTTTAACAGGGTATTATCGCAAGTTTGTTAAGAATTATGAGAGAATAGCATCACCTCTAACAAAATTATTGAAGAAAGATGCATTTTCATGGACCCTGACAACTAAGGCCTTTGAACATCTTAAAGAGGCAATGTGCCTAGCACCAGTCTTAACTATGCTAGACTTCACAAAAACCTTTATTGTGGAATGTGATGCCTCAGGAAATGGAATTGGTGTTGTTTCAGTGAAAAATTGAAGACCCATTTCTTTTGAAAGTCATCCAATCAAAGGAAAGTATTTTAAAAAAGCTATTTATGATAAGGAAATGTTGGCAATATTACATGCACTAAAGAAATGACGACCTTACCTAATGGGAAGACACTTCAAGTTAAAAACTGGTCATGATAGTCTTAAACACTTTTTGGAACAAATAGTATCTTCAGAAGAGCAGCAAAAATGGGTCACAAAGATTTTGGGTTACGACTTTGAAATAATATACAAAAAGGGAAGCTAAATGTTGTTGTAGATGCACTCTCAAGAAAGAATGAAGAGGTGGAAGCATTGCTTTGTGCCATTTCTATTATCCAACCAGATTGGATAACTGAAGCAAGGGATGAATGGAAGAAGGATGAAGAAGTGTGGACACTGATTCAAAATTTGGAGCAAGATTCTACTACATCTGATACATTTAATTGGAAAAATGATTCCTTATGGTACAAAGATCGCTTATATCTTTGTAAGAATTCCCAACTAAAACAAAAGATTCTATTGGAATTGCACACTTATGCTTTAGGAGGACACTCAGGATTTTTAAAAACTTACCACAAGGTGAAGAATTTTTTTTTTGGGATGGCCTTAAATCTGATATTCAAAAGTTTGTGGCGGAATTTTTGGTTTGCCAACAAAATAAAGTTGAGACAATTAAGACCCCAGGTCTTCTACAACCTTTATCCATTCCAGGTAAATATTGGGAGGAGATGTCAATGGATTTTATCATAGGTTTACCTAAGTCTAAAGACAAGAGTGTCATCATGGCGGTAGTTCATAGAAATCGATAGTTACGAAATCGATCAATTTCAAAGTATATCATTAAGTGGAAGAACTTACCCACGGAAGATTCTACATGGGAGGATGAGATTTTTTACAGAAGCACCCAAAGCTACTCAAGCGTTGAGGACAACATTTTTTTTAAGGAGAGGGGCATGTTAGGTCCCTATATTACTAGTATAGTCCCTTATTGTTGTTAGTGTAACCCCATTATTATTATTATTGTACCCTTGTAACCCCCATATTGTTATTATTGTGCCCTTAAATTATTATTGTTAGGTCGGCTAGGATTACATTATGGCTCCATGGACTCCTATAGATAGAAAAGAAATTTTGTCATTTGTATCATCCAAGAATTTTTTATTCATGTAATGTATTGGAGGTTGCGCCCTTGAAGTGGCTTATTTATAAGGTGTTGATATCTCTTTTCTTATATTTTTGGAGCTGGTTTCATAACATTTTGGTGCAAGGATGCTATTGCATCAACCATGACCTCCATCCAAATATTTCTATCCTCTGAATCCACTGCCTCCCTCGCAATTCTGGGATCATCATCAGTGATAGATAACAAAAATTTTGAATAGAAAGGATATGTACTATACCTTTATGGTTGCCTTCTTTCTTGAACTGATCTTCTCAAAGCTGGAGTTTGTGGCTCTTCATCTTCTGAGTCTTCTTCTGTTGTAGAGTCTGATTCATCCTCCTTTAGCTCAAACTCTATCTTCTCAGGTTCCTTTGGTAGGACCTCATGTTTAACAACATCTTTCACTTCTCTAAACACCACATCTCGGCTGTACACAACCTTCCTTGTTTCTGGGTTCCAAAGCTTGTAACCCTTTAAACCATCCTTATACCAAATAAAGATGCACCTTTCAGATTTATTATCCAACTTGGTCCTTTTCTCCTTTGGAACATGTACATATGCATCACATCCAAATACCCTTAGATGTGAAAGAGAGGGTTTCTTACCAGTCCATAACTCATGTGGGGTCTTATCCTCCAACGCTGATGAAGGTGATCTGTTAACTAAGTAACATGCAGTCTCCACTGCCTCTGCCCAGAATTCTTGTCCTAACCTGGTACCACTGAGCATGCTTCTTGCCTTTTCCATCAGTGTTCTATTCATTCTTTCTACAACTCCATTTTGCTGAGGTGTGTATGGAGTAGTCTTCTGCCGTGCTATACCACACTTCTTACAGAACTCTTCAAATTCCTTCTTGCAGAACTCCCCACCATTATCTGTCCTCAACGCCTTTATCTTCTTGTCTGTCTGGTTTTCCACCAGAGCCTTAAATTCTTTAAATTTGTCAAAGACTTCAAATTTATTCCTCAAGAAATATATCCATGTATTCCTTGAGAAGTCATCTATGAATGAAACATAGTACACAGAATTTCCCAGTGATGGAACTGACACAGGTCCAAACACATCACTGTGCACAAGTTCTAATATCTTGTTTGCCCTCTTAGCACCAGAACGAAAACTCACCCGATTCTGCTTCCCATATACACAATGTTAACAGAAATCGAAATCCAAAGAGAAATTAGACATACCTTCTACCATACTATTTCTATGCAATATCCGAAGGCCGTTCTCTCCAATATGTCCAAGCCTTTGATGCCATAGCATGGTCTTTTATGCAGGAACCGATGAGCTTTGCTCCACTTTCAGGAACCACAGAACTATTGCACCGATCAATAACAATGCTACCCATAAGCTTGTACACAGTTCCAATATTAACTCCCCACAAAAATCACAGTGCTCCCTCAACCATCTTGCAGGTATCTTTCTTTAGCATTGTATTTACACGTGAATCATTTATCTTGCTTATGGAAATCATAATTTTAGCCAATGAAGGAATATACAGAACAGTGGGAAGTGTTTTCATCCTTCTACCTTGCAATTCCAACTTGAAGTTTCCGCATCCGATGATTTTGGCCTTCCTATCATCCCATAAGAAGATGTCACCACCATTATACTTCTCATACTCATAGCACCACCCCCTATGGTGTTTGAAGTGAAAGGATGCACTTGATTCAATCAACCATGCCTCATGATGTGCATGTGTATTTGAAGAAGAATCCAAGTACACATACTCACCTTCATCTCAAGTGGTTTTTTCCTCTATCATATTCATATCCCTTTCCTATCTCAAGAGATTTAGATCTACAACCCTTTTTGAAGTGGCCTTCCTTTCCGCATTTCCAACACACCTTTATAGGCTTTCTTGGAGATTTTTATCTCCATCTAGATTTAGATCTCCTACTCAAGATATTACTTTTGTTTCTTTTTTAGGACCTTCCCTGTACAGACAAGGCATATCGATTCCGACCCTCCATATTTTCCTCTAATAGCAAGTTTGAAACAATTTCATCAAACTTCAAGGTGGTTGTACTTATACCTATTGCAACAACCAGAATATCCCACAATTCTGGTAGAGAACATAGGAAATTGATTCACTTATATTCATCTTATATTTTAATATCTATAGATAAAATTTGAGTTACCACAGTATTGAAGGTTTTCATATTCTCTATTACCAAGTCTCCATCCTTCATCCTTATGTTATACAATTTTTTTCATAGGAACAACTTTTTAACCAGCGAATTACATTGATACAAAGTCCCTAACTTATCCCACAAATATTTCCTCATAGCTTCCCCTGATACATTCAACAATACCGAATTTGAGATACACAACTGTATTGTTCTCTTTTCTTTCTGATCCAACTTTTCCTAGTATTCATCTGACATTTCCATTTGTTTCGTACCCGGATCTACTATGATTCACAGATCTTTACACACCAACATATCCTGCATATTGAGCTTCCACAACCCAAAACTATGACCATTAAATTTCTAGATCTCTATCTTCCCGCCGCTTGCCATCTTCTTTCACCGCAAGAATCGATCCCACAGATCTCCCATTGAACAGGGTCTACCTCAAGCCCGAGCAAAAAACCCCTCAGCAGCAAAGGCGTCCCCTTGAAGCCGAAATTGCTATGATACAAAATGTAGGTTTTAACCATGTACAGAAATGATCTACAAACGAATCTTAAAAACAGAAAATAAACAATAGCGAAAGCATAAAACATAAAATATATATACACAGAGATTTTCCCCTGGATCCCAAATCGGGACGACCAGCTTGATTTTTCATTATATTCCTTTCAATGCTACAATACATATATATACATTTTGAACCATTTATAAACTCCAATCCATTAACCCCGGATTTGAACATAAACGTAGTTCCCTTGACTAGATCTACAAAATACCATGGACATAAAACCATCATACCCAAAAACATGTGCTAAACTCATGCAAAAAACCATAGGTAGGTCCTCCTACCTAATATAGTCATGGAAAGAATATAACACACAACCAACAGGGCAAAAGTCTCAAAGTGTTGTGGCCTTGAAGGACTAAGGAGAAACTAGTGAGCATGAAGAACCTATGTGTGGGTTTTAGATGGACTTATAATCATCTATATGGCATATTGGAGAGCCGAGTCGAGAGGCCTGAGGGAGTTGGTGCAACGATAGAGGTAGGTGTTGCAGAAAGGAAGGTAATGACCCGTAGTGTACAAGATATGACAAATAAGTTGTGATTTCATGATACGTCATCTTGACTGTCATTGTATCTTGTATTTTGTATTCTTGTACTAGTGGATATTTCAGGGCCATTGTCCCTCGTATGGGAGCCCTAGACTGTTGTATTATCAGTTTGATTAATATAACAAAGTTGGGTTTTTGTATAAATTTGTAAAATAATGTGTATATTTTGTGCATTAGTAGATTTGTTTTTATTTATTGTTTTTATTTGCAAAGTATTCTTTTTGTGATGCTTGGATTGGTTGCATCATTGATTTAAAAATCTATCCCATGGTCCAGTATCGTGCAAAAAAACATTGAGAAGTCATCGGTAAAACAATAGAATTAATGGCATGTTGCTTCATTTATTATTTTTCTGTAAAGGGAATTGGGAATGAATAGGGTACTATCATTTTAGTAAGTCTGCCTGAAACAAAGTATATTCTCAATATAGTGGGGTCGTGCATTTTACGTTGCACAACTATGGGAGTTTCCCATTTCGACTTGCTGATAAGGTAGATTTTGTTGACTACTAGCATACCCTCTATCTCTTTTTGTACAATGGTTTTATATTTATGTGTGATATTACATGGTATTTTGTTTATGGGATTGGCTCCTAGGATGAGGTCAATTTTAGTTTTTACCATTTCTTTCACGAATCCATTGAAATATTTACAGTCACAGTAAAAAAAATTTGGTGATCTTTTAGTAGGTTATAAATTCTATCGTTTGTTTGTTCAACTTAAAATCTCCTAGTCAAACCATATTCACTCGGTCACCATTTAATATATCAACTTCAATTATCTTTATCTTTGCATACATCTAGTCAAGGGAATTTCACTCGTTAATTGTATGGGATCTAAATTCTATGTATTTCTGTGTGGGTGGAAAGTCTATTTGGTAAAAAAAATTGTTTTCCTTATTTTACACATTAAAAATTGATTTAATTTTTCTAAGATCTTTGGAATGTACCCTCTTCCAGCAAAAAATTTGAATAGTATGAGTTCCTTCCATCCACAACTAACTACAAAATTTTCCAACTCTTGAACATGACACATTATTACATACAATGATCGACACGATTTTGATTGGTAATTCTTCTTTGAACTTACCAAGGGATTTTTCCTTCAACAATTATTTAATATACTTAATTTTCATGACCAACTCCAAATCGTCTAGTTCAAATTCAAAATTTTTAATAAAATTTTCCTTTAATTATTTCCAATGTAATAAATGACAAAAATCTTCCTCCCATTTATACCATTTATTAGGAATGTTATCCAAAGTGTTAGGAAAGATGTGAGACCAAACGCTTTCACCCTATATATGATTCTTTGTCAGTCCAACTTTCAGGTTTGTATGTGAATAATGGGATTTTGCCCGAGTTAAATGTTGGGATATTCACTTGTCTTAACAACTTTCTACCTCCAAATATTTTGGTAAAATATGTTGTTGTTGTTTTCATAGTCTAGGGTCATCTCACATGAGTATCCCACCAACAAGCTACTTGGAAAGTAAAGTTCTGCACCAGACTCTGGATTCTCCCCTACTCCTATACATTTAGTCACTTTCTCCATAAGATTTAATAGAGTTCTGATTCCTTGAGTCTAAGTAAATTATTAGAGTCCTCCTTTAGATCATATGTTAATAATAATGATGTTTATTTTCTTTTCTTCTCTCAAATTATAGGTACAAATTTTATGGCAAAACAAGGTTGGACATTCTTCCTTCGTATGGCTTCAAATGTCCACAATCCTTATATTTAAGACCATAATTATCAATTTTCCATTCATAAAAGTCGGTGTTAGAGTTTTTCCCACTAGAAAGTTGGGAGCTATTTAATATTTCTCTAAATGCATTAGCATCCATGTTGTCTTTATCTTCATCTAGGAATTAATATAATATCCATATTTATGAATCTTCTTCCAATGACTCAACCCATAGTTGTCCTCCTTAGGTGTCAAGAAAAATAATTATTTTCTTATTATAACCTTTAATGTAATTATGTGTTTCTCTATAGATATAGTATCTTTCATCCTTCGACCCCAGTTTCTCTTGAATAACACTGGTTAAGTCAGAGTACCATCGACTAAGTTGATAAGCTTGAAGTCCAAAAAGGTAAGGATTCACATTTTCTATGTTTTCACTTATCAAAACATTCTAATTTGTTTGATGAACCCCCAAAAATATAATTTGAGATGATTATTCATCATTTAAAGGGTTGGATTTCCTATATTACCACATGCTTCTCTCGGAAGTATGTTTACTTGCGATCCAAAGTCGACCACAACTTGCTTGACCATATATCCGTTTATTTCTAAGACAACTTGGGGGTCATGATCATCTATATTTGCCTTGTGAAAGATGTAACAAGTTCTTTTACTTATTTATTTCTTCATTAGAGTCTTATAATATATGAAAAAGTTCAATAAGACAACAAGTTGACTATTCTTCTTTTAATAATTCAAGAAATTCCTTGAGTAGAATATCCTTTGTCATTTTTTGCATGTGGATAGTTTTTAACAAATTGACAAGTCATATTTAATATTTTTTCAATAATTTTTGGGCAATCCTCCAATGAGTGATCACCTAGACCACACATATTACAAAAATGTAACTCGGTCTTGTATTTTAAAGGACAACAAGTTGCTCTACAGCCCTCCTTACAAAATGTAAAATTATATAATATTCCTCACCCTAGACGATAGTCATGTCCTTTAACATTATATCCTCCTCATTGACCATTGTATCCTCCTCTTCCATTGCCTCTTTCTCCTTAGACAATTGGTTTTTTAAATTTTACTGAGGCCTTAGTATGGTAAAGAACATGATAATTGGGGTTATTTTTCACATTCAACTAAAATTCCTAATTTTAGTGGCTATTTTTCTTTATTTTTATTTTTTTGTAAGCTTCGTAGTTCCTTTCATTTTTCACTTTTTTCCTTTTTCTTTCTTTTTTTTTTTACTCCATTTTCGTTAACATGTACAGATACATCACCCCGATCAGGGAAGGGAATTGAACCTGTAATGAGTGCTATAACAGCCCGCCTCATCACCGTTTAACCAAAACCCCACAGACTAATTTTAGCGACTATTATTTTCACATATGAAACAACATTTTGGTTTCAAATTACACAAATTATAGACATTCCTTAGTATTATTATTTTATGCAATTAGGTATACATCACAATATACCTCCAACAAAACTCGTCGAACATCTTGATCAAAATAGTCAGCAAATTTGTAGTTATCCTTGGTGTGCTCTTCACTTTTGTGATTTATACAACAAATATTTTTCTTTGGGAGAGATAATGCTAGTGACGAGCCATGTAAATGTTCAATATTTACTTCCAATTTATTTCCAATCATCGATTTGATCAACTTCCCATCATAATCTGTTTAAATTTATTAAGCTAGTTTAAGGGAATATTCGCATGTTTGCACTACTTGCATCCTTAGTGGTCCTCAAATTTTTTGCAACCGGTCAAAATCTACTATTGAACTAATAATGCTTCATCAATAACATATGGGATATATATTTATCAATATTTGAAATGTTTATCATATTATCATACTATTTCATGTATTTTTTTAATCTATTTAAGTTTTTGAGTTGCAATATGATTAACATTTTGCGCCTTGAATGAGAGAAAACCAATTTTACTATCATTTATTATTTTTGGTAGGTTTTCTGTGATATCCGTAAACTATGTAAACACTCACTTTTGAAGAGAGGCTACAAACTGGGTAATTTTTTTATCTGAGTATGTATTATGATTAGCTTCCCAAAACTTCTCACAAACAACAGAATTCTTCTTTGGCTCTTCATCTCCTCCATAAACGGGAATGTGATTTTTCCACATTTTTATTGGTAGAGGTGTTTCTTTCTAGTTGATCAGCTAGTTTCTATTATCAACTTTGACTTTTGATACGTTGAGCTTAAACTATTTTCTTGGCTGTCAAATTTAACTTCTACAAAAGATGACTCACTTATTTAACATTCGTTATCTATATATTTGGTGAGCTAACTTGTTCTGGGTTGTGACTCTTCAACACAAAAACTTGTATCTTTTTTTAATTCAACAGATAATAATTATAGCATCGAGTACAACAATGAGATCTCTCATATAGAGAATTATGGCATATTTTTCTTAATTATCACTCCATGTTTGGTTTTCAATGGGAATTTGAATTTATAGTTGATTACTCAAATTTATTTATTCATATTTATTGTGCCAAAAAGCGGGTGCTTATGAATATATAAGTGATCATTGTCAAAGGAATTCTCTAAGGACAAGACTCAATATTGATAGAACTGACACTCACGGAATTGCACGACTAAATTAATTGATTTCCATCTTAGTTACTTGAATTCTAGGACTTATTTGTAGACCATTAATTTTTGTTGGAAAGGGTGGTGATACACCTCTCAACTCATGTTCCTAAGAATCAAATGAGTCTTTTTCATCTTCATTCTCACACTCCTAAGATTGAACTTTCATCCTCTGGAATTCTTCTCATATTGTTTATCTCTTTTCCCATCACGGTATTTTAATGTCGTTCGACTATTTATATGGTTAAAATCCATATAAGTTATTCCATATACTATATTCCTCTTCTCATTCCTTAGCATTAATCAATTTTCTCCCTTTTTAATTTATTAATAATTATCCTTTTCATTATTATTTTTTTCTTATTTATTCTTATGAATCGTTATTCCACCATGTTGATCCAACTTAGTGTTAGCCAACAAATGAAAATAAACAAACATTTTTATTTACTTAATAAATAATCCCATGCTTCTTTCATACTTTTAAAGTGAGATTCAAGGAATTTCTACCAGTCGACATGTTTTCATAAATCGTCACAATTTAATTGTTCCTGAAGAGGTTGTTATTTTTATGCTATAAGTATGACTAATTTATCAAGGATAAACTTGTGAATAAAGTTTGGTATAGTACAAAAAAAAAAATGTTGTGAAAATCGTCAAAAAATCCTTGCTTCCATTCAATCAATAGAAGTTCTCTCTTATATTACGTGTTCTTCACAAAACTCATCGATGATATTTTCAACCCACTCATGTAGGTTACCTTGAACACAATTTCTGGGTTTCACTATTAGTCAAATGTCATCTTCCTTCTATTACATTAGTGTTATTATTGAAGAGTTTATTAATCTCAACAGGGGCTTCTTAAACAAATAATTTGCGTGCTTCCATGAAAAAATGTTCTTTAGACTCTACAAAATACAGTCCATTTCACCTAACATAGTTTTTTAGGTAACTATTAATCTTCGCCTGCCACCACTATTGTGTATCTTCTAGAGTTAACATTTATGTTTACATGTTCTAAGCACTCACGTTCAATACTAATGACAATGGAATCAATGTTGTAGTCTAGTAGATAGTGTGCATTGGTTATTAGTAGAAAGGACAGAAAGAACTTTCCTAAACTTATGCAACATAAGAATAAAAGAAGACACACAAAGTAGCAGAGAACTAACAGAGAAGTAATTTGTACTATATTCTCTTAAGAATCCAATCAAAACTAGTATATTCATATATTCATTGCCATATATATATATGGACACACACATATTCAATCGAGACAGTTACAATAGTTCAATTGTTAGAACTAACTCAACCAATCCAACATAGACAGTTGAATTGAGTAGAGATTTAACTGACATTACAATGTGGATTATCGACTCAGCGGGGCTAGTTGACTAAGGTGACTATATCCTCCAACATCACCCTAGAGGTCATTTTAATCTTTAAGGGGAAAGTCACATGTACCTAAAAATAGAGTTTGGTTCGCATCACAAATAATAGAATGTAAGCATATTATTTCAAAAAAACTCGTGCTGAGGTCTGGAGGAGCATTGTGGCCATTTCCCTAAGCACGGGCACGTCCCTATACTATTGTTGTAGCTGGATCCTAGGAGCATGGCCCCTCTAATGGACATCCCAGAGGTGGCCTCTTTGCCTGATCACTCCCATACCTTTTCAGCGCTGATCAGTTCTCTAAATCTGCCTCGACCAAGGCCAGTAATTTCCATGTTTGTCAAGAAACTACAGGGAATTCAGGAAATATCTCTCCCCCCTGTGATCCCACGAATGGCAGCTCTCTTGATTGCCGATAAAGGTCTCATTGGGAAATTTACAGGACTCTGCCTTTCACCGAAGACGGTTCAAAAATGGGTCGAACGCAACTAGATGAACAAGATGAATGGAAAAATTTCAATTAGATTTTGTGGTAGGGGCTACTTCACATTCCATTTTGAGACAAAAGAAGACAAGGAATTGATATTTAGGAATGGGCCATACTTCATGGATACCAGAGGGCTCTACCTAAACAAATGGACTCCAGGCTTTGATTTGAAACTAGATGTGCCCAACGTTTGCCCTGTCTGGGTTCACCTCCCTCATCTCCCCTTGCATTGTTGGGGTGATGATCCAGTCCAAGCAGTCGAGAACACAATTGGAAAATTCATTGACAGAAGTGAGCTGAATGACAACATGCAAGTCTGCACCGGGATCTGTGTTGAAGTGGACTTGGGGAAAGATCTACATGAGGTGATCAAACTAAAGGTTGACAACTGGAATCACATACAACAACTATACTACAAGAAAATCCATTTTAAGTGCAAGGTATACCATGAATATGATCATTTTGCTAATATATGTACTAAAGTTATTGAGGTTGAGAACTCTCATCCAGAACCATAATGGGAAACAATAAATAAGAAGAAGAATGTTACAAATCCTAGAAACATCGGTGCTCCATTTTCCCAACCCTTTGAGTCTACCCTCCCCCTTAACAACCCCCCCCCAGCCAAACCCCTCCTCAATCCCCCAGAAATCCTCAGACCCCTCTCTTAACCCATTCTCCAACCCTTCCCTTACCTACCCCAACCCCTTCTCCTCCCTCAAGAGGACCCTCCTCAACCCTCCATCCCCTCCCCACTTCAAGGATCCACTCAACAGATCTCCCCATCCAAGTCTTGCGCCCTTTCCTCATCCGGTGAACCTTTTTCTCCCGGGATTGTTACCAGGAACGCTTCCAAAGATCATGGGATTAGTCTGGAAATCCTTAAGAAAACCAGCCCCGGAAGAAAATCATCCAAGCATCATCAAGATGAAGTAGCCCAGAAGGATATTTTTCTTGGAACCCAACACCCAATAGAAACTTCCATTGGAGAGCATATAAACAAAGAATAAAGCTAAAAATAATTAGGAGGGAAGACATGTCCTGAACCTGCATTCCATAAATGATGAAAGCTTTCCCTTGGAATTGTAGGGGACTAGGTCACCCCTCAAAAAAACCAACTCTAAGAGACCTACTTAATCAAGAAAACCTGATATAATTCTCCTTCAAGAAACTAAGCAAGGATAAACATACATGGAGAAGAACATAAATAAAATGAATAATTACATGGGCATTGTGGTGGAATCCAGGGGTGCCTCTGGAGGAATAGCTACTATTTGGAATCAGAATAGTTGGCAACAAATTGCAGCTGTCAAGACCTAGGACTGGATCAAAGTAAACCTACAGATTACACAACTGAACATTTTGATAATTGTGTACAATATATATGGACCAAATCATTACAAGGACAAAGAAGTTTGATGGATCACAATGAAAGTAGATATAAACAATGAGGAAAACAAAAACATCATCATCAGGGGGGACCTTAACTTGATCCTGCATTCCAACGAAAAACGAGGACGAAACTTTAATTCTGATCCTTCAAGAGACTAGCTAGAAACTATTATCCAAACCCATGATCTGCTTGACATCATTCCAAAAAACTGAAAATTTAGCTAGAGTAATCAAAGAATTGAAGATAGAAAAATAATGGAAAGGCTTGACCATTTTATAGTGGTTGTTCCTCTTATCTCTCATTGTTTTGTTACCTCCTCTAGTATCCTCTCATACTCTGCCTCTGATCATTACCCCATTACCCTCTCCTTAGGAGATCATAACTCTCTTGGACCCCTCCCTTTTAGATATAATATGATTTGGAGTGACTTCCCTGAAGCCAGACAGATCATTCTCTATTCTTGGTAGTATCATGTGGAGGGCTCCCAAATGTATGTTTGGGAATGAAAGATGAAGAAAGTGCATATGACACTTAAAGATTGGGAAAAACTACACTACAAGGAATTGGACAAAGTCAGAAACGAAATCAAAAGGAATCTGGTGTTGAGCCCCAAAGATGTCCTTCTTTTCCACCACATTTCACTTCATTTCCTTTGTACCTAATCAATTATAGGATTGAATGATCAATAGGATTGATTAGGATTACTTTAAGAATGTATATAATGACTAACTTGCTATGTTTTCATGATTTTGTTGTTGTAGTAATTTTTTACTACACTCGGCTACAAAACGCAGTCATTCTATGGCCAGTCGCCTATTCTACAACTATCTTCATGTTCACGCAGGTTCCAGGTGTCACCTCAAAGAAAAACGCATATGTTCATATTCCACATCACTCCCCCATCATTTCTTGCTCTTCACGAAGTCTGAGCTCGAGTCTACAGGTGGTTATGCACGTGGGAAACCAAAACTATGAGATAGACTTATAATAGGACAAGGACTGTACAGATGTCCTTAATCATAGGATGAGGCCACCACCGAAGTCCTAGTTTGATTTTAGTTGGGAAAGACATTTATTCCTGTTTTATCTCAAAGACAGTTATGTAATTTTGTTATAAGTATGGCTCGGGATACCGAGAAACAGCTAGTTAGATTTTGTTTTATTGCTAGATCTCAAAAGACCATAATACTCTGTTTTGAAGAATTTCTCCTTTAATGAAAGAAGCATCACTTTATTGCAAGAGCTGAGTCAATATTGAATATATTTGTGTGCTAATCCGGTGGTAGAGGGCCCCTGCAACCTGAGAAGCTTTGTTCATATGTTTTAGATAAGTAACTTAGCCTTATTTCATTCCTAGTTTAATCAATTTTCTGAACTTTATGTTTTTATAATTACTTGCAGTGGATGCCACAGTCAGTCTTATCCTTACAAACTATTCCAAAACACCACTAACATTGGATGAGATATAACTATAGTATTTTAGGAGTTAATTGCATTTTTTTCTGAAACTTTATGTTTTATGTTCATTTGCATTGAATGATACAACCAGACTTGTTTTTACAAACTATTCCAAAATATCACTCATATTGAACGAGATAGGGCTGTAGTATTTCATATAATTAGTTGCATTTTAGTTCAGTTGAAATACTCCGGAGGTACATGTCACTCTAGTTTAATTTTGTCACTATATTTCAAGTTTGATAATGGCACTCTAGTTCAAATTTGTTCACTATATTTGAAGTTAGATTAGTGGCATTGTAGTTCAGTTCCAGTTCACTGTATTTCAAGTTAGGTTAATGAAATTCTAGTTTAGTTGTGATCACTATGTTTCAATTTTGATCAATTCCATTCTAGTTCAGTGTTATATATTGTTCTTTAAATTGTATTAACTGTCAAAATTAGACTTCACAACCTTCATTGTTTACAAACTACTCTTGCTCTGACTTTCTATTAATGCATCATCATATGGACAGGAATTAGTGATATCAGTTTAAGGCCTTGATTGTTCTGCAATATTTTGTAATTTCACAAATAAGCCTTTTCCCAAAAACTATTCTAGAAAATCTCTAACTTCCAAATGAGGCTTAGTAGTGACAAGTTGAGCTGGAGAATGGATTAATATTAGCATTACAAGTTAATTCAATGTAGAAATGCTATCGTGCTACAAATAATCTTTTCCAATTGTGTTCCAATAAAATTTTAGCCATGGATTAGATTCTTTGTAAAATTGTAAGATGATTGTTTACTTAGGAGAACCTCATTTGCACTAAACTTGTCCTTTTCTCAAGCTATTCCAACATATTTCTAATGAATGAATTGGATGAGTTCATGTTAAGAGTTATTGAGTTCATGTTTTGATTTATTTCCTTGCTATGAGTCATTATCAAACTTTGCATTTTTTGTTCTTTAGGATAGGTTTTGCTCTGTTTTTAGTGTGAACAACAACGGTTCTTTTTCAAAATTTAGTTTTTTTCCTTCTTAACATAAAACCACAAAAACAAAAACATCATAAAAACACTAAACAAAACATAGTGAGAAACAGATACCTAGGCACATATAGTTCACCTCACTTCAGTAGTTTACTAGCCCTGGTGGACAATTGATGAGCTCAATTTAGGAGCACTAAGTTGAGCACACATTTTGGCGCCGTTTCCGGGGAAGTGTAACTAGGTAGCCTTGTTTCTTACCTCCCAAAAAAAATGATATGCGTAGAGAAAGAGACTCAAGGGGTAGATTCATAAGAAGAAGAAGATTGATTCCTAGAACACCACTTGTTTCATCAAGACCAAGAGCCAGCACATCTTCAACTCAAACCCACATTCCATCCTTTACTGATCCTAGACTTTCAGAGGACTTAAGATCAGATATTCCATTAGAAAGACCTTCCATTTCATCCACTGAACCTGTCTTAGAAGAAGATTCTAGGATCCCAGCTAGAGGCACAAACTCTTCCACTTCCACAGAAGAATCAACTATGGCAGAAGAAGAGGGAGGAGGATTCTTTACTGAAGAACACACACTCTTTGGAGGGGGTAGAGGTAGAGGTAGAGGAGAAGGAGGTAGAGGTGCAAAAGGAGAAGGAGGCATAGGAAGAGGTAGAAGAGAAATGGGAAGCTCTTTTGGGTTTCCTATAGTAGATGAAGAAACCAATGCAACTATGAAAAACATTTCACCCTCTGTCCTTCCAAAATTTTATGGACTTAAAACTAAATATCCTGAAACCTTCCTATTTGAATTTGAAGTCCTATGTAGAACCTATGACTACTTACAAGATGCTCAAAAACTTAAACTATTTCCTTCAACATTGAAAGGAGAAGCATTGAAGTGGTTTATGAGTTTGATCAATAGTTCTATTAGGACATGGGAAGACATGAAACAAGCATTTATAGAGAGGTATTTGGATTACCGTATGCCAGTCAACCATAAGGAGGAAGTGTTTAAAATGCTACAAAAAGAGGATGAAAATTTGGAAGATTTGGAGAGATTTAACTACAACATCAAAAGAGCAAAAAAGGAAAACCTAGACCAAGATACCTTGAAAGCTCTCTTGTTGAAGACAATTAGGGATGAATGGTTAGATATCCTTAACATGATGGGAAAAGGGGATATATCTCAGCTTAAATTACCTGAAATAGCTGAATTATGTATCAACCTTTCAAGAGGGAAATCTAAAACTGTAAAATGACAAAGAGACCCTACTCTTGCAAGGGCAAGTAAGTCTACTTCTGGGACAGTAAGTAGGGTAGAAATAGGAAATATGCTTGATGAATTCAAATCTGATATCTTAGGGAGTCTTATTGAACAAATAGACACCCTTAAGTTACAAAACAAGAAAAAATTTGAATCTGATGCCTTAGCAATCTTTTGTCCCCAATGTAGAAAGAAACATGCCTTGAGAGAGTGCCCTTTGGATGCAAAAGTTGTAGAGACTTGTGTAATTTGTTCAGAAAAACATGAGACCAAGAGTTGTCCTTCACTTCCTGGTCTTAAAGCTGTCTTTCAAGAAGAAACTCTTACAAGTTCCACAGAATCTCTCAATTTTGTCTCCAGGAGGTCTTGGCAAGGACCTCAAACACAAGGATTTCATGATCAATTGTATAATCAACCCCCACCAAATTGGAATTCTTGGCAGCAACCTTGGCCCCTATTTCAAAATAAATCACAAACTTGGGTGCAAGGAGCACAAAATCCCTATGGAAGATACTCTCAATATTACTAATATCGACCATCTTATCCACCATATCCACATTTCCCTCCTCAACAAAATTTTCAACAAAATCCTAAGCAAAATCCTCAAAATCCACAACATCAAAATCAACCACTTCCATTACCATTTCCTCGGAAAACAAAAGAGTTTCCTGCCCAACCCATACCAAACCCCAACAATAAAAATCCTCAGAACACATACATGATAGAAGGCCAATAGTTTCCAGCTTATTTGATCACTCCCTTAGACCTTAGTGATGTTCAATTTAGGTCTGGAAGAATACTTGAAAAGAGGAAACCTTTTGTAATCATACAAGAGCAAGACAATTCTGAGGAAGATTATCTACGGGTAAATAAAAGTCTTGAAGAGAACAAAACTTTCCAAGACTCAAACATTGAAAAATCAAAACAAAAAGAACCAATAATTTCAACTCCTATATTAGAGCAGCCATCAACATCCACTTCTACATCCCCCTTTCTAGAAAGATTACAAATTGATAGGGGTGTAGAAAAACAAATTATGGTGCCTAATTATGGTTTCCTAGATGAGCTGAAAAATGTTTGTATTAAGATCCCATTATTACAAGCCATTAAGGAAATTCCAATATTAGCAAAAAAAATAAAGGAGTTGAGCATGAAGAAAACAAGAAAAATAATAAGTGAGATAAAGAAAATTCAACTGGCAGGAAAAATAGCAGATATCATGATAGGTAAGATTGTTATTCCAAAGTATCTAGACCCAAGAAATCCAGTTGTTAAAATTCACATCAATGGAATTGAGATCCAAAACACACTTATTGATTTAGGAGCAACAACCAATATTATGAGTAGACAAATCATGGATAAACTAAAAATTCCTAATATTATTTTTACACCCACATTATTACAATTAGCAGACAGATCTGTGATCAAACCTGATGGGGTAATAGAAGACATTCCAGTGTCCCTAGATTCTTGGGAATATCCTGTGGATTTTATGATCCTAACTAATAAGAATAATCTAGGAGGGCATCCTATTATATTAGGAAGACCTTGGTTAGCTACAGTTGATGCTTTCATTAGTTGTAGATCCGGTGATATGTACATCTCTAATGGTAGTTCAACCAAGAAATTTACCTTGTATCCTCCAGCAAGAAAAATTACAGAATTAGATGATACTCAATGGATAGAGGATGAAGAAGACTTACAACCTCTCTTCACAATTTCAGAAATTAGCGAAGATAGCCAGATTTTGAATACCTTAGAAAGCTTTGAATCCTCTTCGGAATACAAACATGAACAATTTCAAGAAGAATCCAACATTTAGTTTTTATCATCAAGGCAGATGTCTCTTTATTCCATGGATAAATTTGGCAGCTCTACAATTGAGATATTTCCAGGAAAAACCTTAAATATAAACAAGAACTTAGAGAAATTTCAACAAGAAGAGCTAGTCAAGGTTTTACAGAGACATTCTTCTGCATATGCATGGGAGTACACTGATATGAAAGGGATAAGCCCCAAGACTTGCACTCATCACATCTATATAGAGGAAAATTGTAAACCAACCAGACAACCTCAGAGACGCATGAATCCAATCTTAGGGAGATTGTTAAGGAATAATTACAGAAATTGTTAAATGTTAACTTCATCTATCCCATTTCAGATAGTCAGTGGGTTTCTCCTTTGGTAATTGTGCCAAAGAAAAATGGTAAATGGAGGGTATGTATTGACTACCAGGAATTAAACAAATATACTCTTAAAGATCATTTTCCCTTACCTTTCATAGATCAGGTGTTAGATACATTAGCTGGCAAAAAGTACTTTTCATTTCTAGATGGGTTTAGTGGTTATAACCAAATAAAATTAGCACTTGAAGATCAAGACAAAACCACATTTACCTGTCCTTGGGGTACCTATGCTTACCGAGTATTGCCATTTGGACTATGCAACGCACCCACAACATTTCAAAGGGCAGTACTAGGAATATTTTCAGATCTAATACATGATTGTGTAGAGGTATATATGGATGATTTCACAGTTTATGGAAACACATTTGAAGAAGCCTTAACAAACTTGGAATTTTTTTTAAAGAGATGTAAAGAAGAAAATATTTCACTTAATCATGAGAAATGTTTTATGATGTTTACTGAAGGAATTATTTTAGGACATCACATTTCAGGGGATGGGATTAGAGTTGATTAGTCAAAAGTTGAAGTCATCTCTAAATTATCTATTCCAAGTTGTCAAAAATATGTTAGGAGTTTTCTAGGATTTATAGGATATTATCGAAGGTTTATAGAAAACTTCACCAAGATAGCATCTCCACTTTTCAAATTACTTACCAAAGACTGTGAATTCAAGTGGAATCCTGATTTCCAGTTAGCCTTTGAGACCCTGAAAACAAAAATATCTGAAGCACCTATTTTAAGAGGACCTAATTGGAAGTTACCTTTTCATATTTCAACAGATGCCTCAGATACAACTCTAGGAGTAGTATTGGGACAAAAAGACCTGATTCCTTATGCTATCTACTATACCAGTAAAAATTTGACTCCTTCAGAGTTAAACTATATTGTAACTGAAAAAGAGTTTTTAGCTGTTGTTCATGCTATAAACAAATTTAGACACTATATAATAGGCTATGAAACTTTTTTTCACACAGATCACTCTGCAATTAGATATCTAATGAAAAAATCAATTACTAATGGAAGAGTCATAATATGGTTATTGCTTTTATAGGAATTCAACATTACCATTCTAGATAGGCCTGGAAAAAAAAACACAGTAGCTGATTTCCTATCTAGACTCCAAAACATCAAAGATAATACTCCAGTTGAAGATTAATTCCCTGATGAATATCATTTTGCAATTTCTACTCAGACTCCTTGGTTTGCTTACATTGCTAATTATTTAGTTTCAGGGAAATTTCCTTCAATAATGAATGCAAGAGACAAAAGGAAGATCATTTATGACAGTGAAAAATATTCATGGGTTGCTAATGAGTTATACAAAACAGGTCCAGATTTTATCATTAGGAGATGTGTTTGGGAAGATGAAATTCCTGATATCCTCAAGGCATGTCATGATGAACCTTGTGGCAGACACTTTTCTGATAAAAGAATAGCTTATAAGATCCTTCATTTAGGATATTATTGGCCATCCCTTTTTAAAGATGCTAAAGAGTATGTCAAAAGGTGTGACAATTGCCAAAGGGTAGGGAAACCTTCTCCTTCAGGTGAGATGCCATTGGAGCCTCAGGTACATATTGAACCTTTTGAAAAATGGGCTTTAGATTTTGTAGGACCTATTAGTCCTCCATTAAGAAAAAGGAAATATATATTAGTTTGCACTGATTATGTTACTAAATGGGTAGAGGCCAAGACATTACTTTCTGCTACTGAAGCATCTGTAGTTAATTTTCTTTTTGAGGATGTTTTTACTCGTTTTGCTGTCCCAAGGGAAATTGTTACAGATCAAAGAGCTTAATTTACATCAAATCTAGTGGAACAAATGATGGAGAGGTACAAAATCAGACATAGAAAATCTACTCCCTATCATCCACAAGCAAATGGTCAAGTGGAATCTACCAATAAAGTCATTGAAGGGATCCTAACAAAGACTGTCAATTTACATATAAGAGATTGGGTAGACATGCTTCCTGAAGCTTTGTGGGCCCACAGAACTACATGGAGAAGCACAATAGGTCATACTCCCTATGAACTTGTTTATGGAAAACAAGTTTTGTTTCCCATAGAGTTTTAGATTCAAACTTTTAAAATGGTAGTTCAGCTAGGACTTGATCTAACAGAGGCACAAAAGCACATATTGGAGTAGATTAATGAGTTGGATGAGATCAGACAAGATGCAGTTCAGAAAACAAGTATAGTCCAGCAGCAAAGGACTAGATGGCATGATAAGTATATCAAGGAAAAGAAGTTCAAATAATGTGACTGGGCTCTCTTGTTTGATTCAAAGTTCAAATATTTTCAACGTAAATTCCAAACACATTGGCTTGGACCATATGAAATTGTGAAATTTTTTGACAATGGAGCAATAAAAATCAGGACAATAGATAAAGAAGAGGTCACTTTTCTTGTAAATGGTCATAGATTGAAGCTGTATCATAAGCCTCTTTCAAGAGAAGAATTTTCCAAGAGATTTCCGGAAAACAGTTATGTGAAGTTAATGAAGGAGAATTTTTCTTCTTCATCAACTTAGTTGAATTTTCTGAATTCAAAAACATAAAAAAAAAATTAATAATAAAAAATAAAAAATTAAAAAATTAAAATTAAATTAAAATTAA
This sequence comes from Pinus albicaulis, assembly GCA_034641835.2. Classification (NCBI taxonomy): domain Eukaryota; kingdom Viridiplantae; phylum Streptophyta; class Pinopsida; order Pinales; family Pinaceae; genus Pinus; species Pinus albicaulis. The sequence continues at coordinate 1,623,442,066 of CM076578.1, forward strand.
AATAAAATAAAATAAATAAAAATAAAAAATAAAGTATAAACATGAAAACTAATCACTAATTAGCATGTTTATACAGAAAATATAGAGTAAAAATCAGAATCTTTCTAACACTTTAGCTTTTCAAATTTGTTCTTTTTCTGCAAGTAGCTATTACAAAATCATAAGTGCAAACCCATATTTCACTTATGATTCATTTCCTTCCATTCATCCATACTCCATTTCATTCCATTCATCCATACTTCATTCATTTCATTCCATGGTCCACCTCATTTCCATTTCATAGTTTTAAGATTGATTTCTTTCTGCAATTGAATAATACAAATCATAAGTTGCAGGTCACCTTCCATACTTCACTTCACTTCATAATTGTGATTCATTTCATTCCATCATTCACTTCACTCATACTCCATTACACCATATTTTATTATCCATTTTTAACTCATTTCATACAACATTCCATTCATGCTTCAAACCATTCCATTCCATGTTTTAAGACTTCTACAGGTACATTCTGCAATAAGTCAGACATTCTGCAGCCATTCAGACATTCTGCAGCCAGAGATCCTGAAGGCACTATCCAGTAATCACTTGATTTAGCAGCAAATTGATCCTGCATATCCAAGACAACAAGAAAAATCAAAGGAGTTATGATGACTGAAGATCAATGATTTTCAAAGGAGGACAAGGCATATCAAAACCACAAAAAAAATCAAAGGAAAGGCAAAGGTAAAAGTTATGAAATTATTATAGTGACGGATCTTGAAATTTTTAGCATAGTTAAGTCATGTATGATTCAAAAAGTTATTTTAACTAGTCGTGTTGATCATGCCTATCAAACCTATCATAAAAAATTTGGACAAAATCCCTTTCACTTCGCCATTCTAAATCATCATTTAAAACTTAACGGTTAAGTACTGAAGTGACCTAATCAGACACGTCACTAGCCCGAAGCATTTAGTGATGATTTTGAAATTACATGAGAATTTTTCTGTGGTCTTTTCTTCCGTGATAGCTCTCAACTCATTAATTCGTGTGAATCATCCTCACCGCATTATACTCATTTCATAACCACTCCATATCATTTCTTTCCGTAGCCAATTCTTATCCATTCCGGTCTGTAAAACAGAGGAAACATCTTTGGAGTAAAAACATCTCTTTAACAACCATTTTCACCGTGAGCAGAGGAGCATTAATTTGAAAGTTGAAAACATAAGTTATGGGTCTCATAGTAAGAACTAAACCAGTTGGAACCAAGTACTTGGAAGGCTATCCACAAATCAGAGAAATGCTACAGCGGGCTAGGTGGTTACAATTCTTGGAAAAATTTAATGGTTTTCATAAAGAAGTAACCAAAACATTTTCACGGTCCTTCAATGGAGTAGAGGTCAAAATAGGAGATATTAAATTCACTATTACAAAGGCTTTCATTGCAGAAGAAACATAATTACCCAGACAAGGAGAACGTTGGTTGAAAAATAGGGAATTTCATAATGAGGCATGGAGACAAATACTCAAAACACCAGGTATGGATGTTTCCATTTTTAAGAAAGGTATTCCTAGCTGGGCACTGAAGAATAAATGGAGGAATATGTTACTCATTTTTCAAAAATTTATCACTTGTGAAGGAAGATTTGGTTCCCTCTATGTTTATCATATTCGGTTAATGATGCATTTCTTAGATGAAGAAATCAATTTTCCCTTCTTCCTACTTCATATTTTGAAAAGAATGGCCTCTAATGTTCAAAAGAGGGTTCAATTTATAGAAACCACTTTGTATCACCATGGTCTAGTCAAAATCCTCATTGAACATCATTTGAGAAAAATGGGAGATAATTGGGACGAGTCTCTAGTGAGGAATCACTTTGAGGAACCCAAGGAATCTCCACTTGAAGGAAAACCCATAAGAAAAAGCAGGAGAAGGGAAATTTCCAAAGCTGTTGAAACTAAAACTGGTAAATCAATACAAGAGGACAGTGAAGAGATGATTTCTGAGAAATTGGCTGAAATTAAGAAGTGGCTTAAGAAGGAGAGGATAATGAGAAAATATGCCAAAGGGAGAGATGAAGGACCATCTCAACCAAGACGAAGCCACAGACTCAGAGGTATATTGAAGAAAATAGGGGTTAGACAAACGGGAATCATAAACATTGAGGATGAAGAAACACCTACTGCTAGATCACCTGAGTACCAGTATGAGGAGGATCTTGATATAGACCCAGCACAGCAACAAATTTATAATTATGTTGAGACATTAGAGAAGAGAGCCTCGGAAAGTAGAGACAAAACTCCTAGCCCACCAAAATCTGCAATTGATGTACTAAGAAGAGACAAATATGAGTTAGAAGTGATCAATAGGCATATCAAGAATGATAATGAAATTTTAAGAGATCAGGTTAAGCTGAAAGGTGATATGAATACAGCTCTGTCTCTACAAATGAAAAAGTTGCACAAGGCCAGTGAAAAATTGAAGAAGAAAAACAAAAAGTTAAGCAGAGCACTTACAAATTTGAGACTCAAGTTGATCATAAGGAAGCCTAGGAGGCCATTGACTGTCAGGCAAAGCAGAAGAAGGGGCCTAGATGTCCTAGCAGAGGTCTCAAAGTACATGGATTAGTTGCATGATGACATGCAAAAGCCTTGCAGTGCGGGTATGTTGAGCCCCAAAGATGTCCTTCTTTTCCACCACATTTCACTTCATTTCCTTTGTACCTTATCAATTACAGGCTTGAATGATCAATAGAACTGATTAGGATTACTTTAAGAATGTATATAATGACTAACTTGCTATGTTTTCATGATTTTTTTGTTGTAGTAATTTTTTACTATACTCGGCTACAGAACGCAGTCATTCTGTAGCCAGTTGCCTATTCCGCAACTATCTTCATGTTCACGTAGGTTCCAGGAGTCACCTCAAACAAAAACGCATATGTTCATATTCCACATCACGCCCCCATCATTTGTTTCTCTCCACGAAGTCTGAGCTCGAGTCTACAGGTGGTTATGCACGTGGGAAACCAAAACTAGGAGATAGACTTCTAATAGGACAAGGACTGTACATATGTCTTTAATCATAGTACAAGGCCACCACCAGAGTCCTAGTTTGATTTTAGTTGGGAAAGACATTTATTCATGTTTTATCTCAAAGACAGTTATGTAATTTTGTTATAAGTATGGCTCGGGAGACCGAGAAACAGCTAGCTAGATTTTGTTTTATTGCTAGGTCTCAGAAGACCATAATACTCTGTTTTGAAGAATTTCTCCTTTAATGAAAGAAGCATCACTTTATTGCAAGAGCTGAGTAAATCTTGACTACATTTGCATGCTAATCCGGTGGTAGAGGGCCCCTGCTACCTGAGAAGCTTTGTTCATATGGTTTAGATAAGTAACTTAGCCTTGTTTCATTCCTAGTTTAATCAATTTTCTGAACTTTGAGTTTTTATACTTACTTGCAGTGGATGCCACAGTCAGTCTTATCCTTACAAACTATTCCAAAACACCACTAACATTGGATGAGATATAACTGTAGTATTTTAGGAATTAATTGCATTTTTTTCTGAAACTTTATGTTTTATGTTCATTTGCATTGAATGATACATCCAGACTTTTTTTTACAAAATATTCCAAAATATCACTCATATTGAACGAGATAGGGCTGTAGTATTTCATAGAATTAGTTGCATTTCAGTTCACTTGAAATACTCCAGAGGTAGATGTCACTCTAGTTTAATTTTGTCACTATATTTCAAGTTTGATAATGGCACTCTAGTTCAGCTCTGTTCACTATATTTTAAGTTAGATTAGTGGCATTCTAGTTCAGTTCCATTTCATTGTATTTCAAGTTAGGTTAATGACATTCTAGTTTAGTTTTGAGCACTGTGTTTCAAGTTTGATCAATTGCATTCTAGTTCAGTGTTATCCATTGTTCTTTAAACTGTATTAACTATCAAAATTAGACTTCACGACCTTCATTGTTTACAAACTACTCTTGTTCTAACTTTCTATTAATGCATCATCATATGGACAGGAATTAGTGATATCAGTTTAAGGCCTTGATTGTTCTGCAATATTTTGCAATTTCACAAATAATCCTTTTCCCAAAAACTATTCTAGAAAATATCTAACTTCCGAATGAGGCTTAGTATTGACAAGTTGAGCTGCAGAATGGATTAATCTTAGCATTACAAGTTAATTCAGTGTAGAAATCTTATTGTTCTACAAATAATCTTTTGCAATTGTGTTCCAATAAACTTTTAGCCATGGATGAGATTCTTTGTAATATTGTAAGATGATTGTTTACTTAGGAGAACATCATTTGCACTAAACTTGTCTTTTTCTCAAGCTATTCCAACATATTTCTAATGAATGATTTGGATGAGTTCATGTTAAGAGTTATTGAGTTCATGTTGTGATTTATTTCCTTGCTATGAGTCATTATCAAACTTTGCATTTTATGTTCTTTAGTATAGGTTTTGCTCTACTTTTAGTGTGACCAACAACTGTTCTTTTTCAAAATTTAGTTTTTTTTCCTTCTTAACATAAAACCACAAAACCAAGAACATCATAAAAACACTAAACACAACGTAGTGAGAAACAGATACCTAGGCACATATAGTGCACCTCACTTTAACAATTTACTAGCCCTGGTTGACAATTGATGACCTCAATTTAGGAACACTAAGTTGAGCACACATCTGGAAGCAGTCCATATTGACATTGACACTCATGGAGTGAATCAAGAAAAGCATGAGTAGGAGAAATATATATAATGGAACTTGTATAAAGAAAACAGGAAAGAAGAGGAGAAATGGAGGCTCAAATAAAGAAATCTTTAGCTGCAGGCCGAAGACAAAATAAATCTTTCTTCCATAAACAAGCCATGGTTAGAGAGTCAAGGAATAATATCTCAGCCATAACTGATGATGAAGGAAAGGTTCACTCAGACCAGGAAATTATCAAGGTTGCTTCTAACTGCCATTTTAAAAATCTTCTCACTAAAACAACTACATCGAAGGATTACGCTAATATCTTGAATCACTTGCCCAAATTGATCATGGAAAAGATTAATAATTCCATCAACAAGTATATAGAGGAGGCTAAAATTCTCAATGCCATTTGGACTCTACATCTAGACAAGTCTCCAGTTCTAGATGGCTTTTCCATTAGTTTTTTCTAGACCTTTTAGGAAGTCATAAAAAAGGACCATATAAAAATGATTTTGTGGGTACAAAGAAATAATGAAATTGGTTGTTTTACAACCTCTACCCTCCTCACTCTTATACCCAAAGAGAAACATCTCTCTTCATTCTCTAGATGTAGACCTATTTCCCTCTGCAATTCTTCATAAAAAATCATAACTAAAATTCTTCCTACCCACCTCAAAACCCATCTCCCAAACCTCATTTTAGAAAATCAAGGGGGATTCATTTCCCAAAGACAAATCGTTGATTCTATTCTCTTGTTCCAAGAATCCATTAACTCGAGTATGATTAGATCTGGGAAAGGATTCATCTTGAAGCTCAACCTTGCTAATGCTTTTGATAGACTGAGGCATTCATTCCTCTTATCTGTCCTTCAAAAAATTGGATTTGACTTTGATTTCATATCTCTAATCAACCCATGCTTCTCCAACCCTTGGATCACCCCCTTAGTCAATGGAAGGCCTGGGAAATTCTTTCAATCTACCCTTGGCCTAAGACAAGGTTTCCCTCTTTCTCCTTTCCTTTTCATCCTCATGGAAAAGTCATTTAGCAGGGCCTTGGATCATAAGTGCATAAATGGGCTCATCACTCGTATAAAGTTCAGCAACAGAGCCAGGAATATGAATCACTCTCAGATTAATGATGACACCCTCTTGATGGGTGGAGCCACCTGCATTATGGCTTAGAGATTCAAATCACTTCTTGACAAATTTATTCTTTTTTTAGGAAGAAAGATTAACTTTCATAAAATTTGTTTCTATGGGTGGAATTCTACAATAAACACCATCCATATTATTGCAAAAATCTTTGGAGTCTCCTAAAAGTCGAATTGGACCCATTTTGATTACCTTGGGATGCCTGTCAGTGCCGAACACTTGAAGACCGAGGTTGGGAACATCACCATTGACAAAATGAAAAAGAGAGTATAGCAGTGGGGATATTTCTAGCTTAATCTACATGGGCGCACAATCCTCTTAAAATATGTCCTCAATTCCTTGCCTCTGTATCAATTTTCCTTGGTTTATGTCCCCTCCATCATTCAGCAAAAAATAGAAGCAGTTTTAAGACAATTCTTATGGCAGGGAGGGAAAAATGTGAAGAATAAATTCAATTTATTCAAATGGAGGCAAGTTACTCAAAATTATGAAATTGGTGGACTTGGATTCACATTCCAATGCTCTTGAATAATGCCTTTTGGGGGGAATAGTGTGGTGCCTTATTATCGAACATCATTCTTGGTGGAAGAAAGTTCTAGATAACAAATATCTTACCACTGTTAGACAAAATATTCTTGATCAAGCTATCCCAAACAGTCCATTCTCCAAAATATGGTCTTTATGCAAAAAATCCATACCTTTTATCAGCAGTTATATCTCTAAAGTTCCTCAAGGAGGAAACAACATAAACATACGGGAGGATAGAATTATGGGATAGTCTCCCCTCACTCACATCCCAATCATTCATCGTATTCAAAAATATCTCCGGAGTCAAGGTATAATCACCATGGATTATATTTCCAAATGGGACAATCTTTCCAATGCATGGAATGGATGGGCATTTCCTATTACTCCCCCTCACCCTTAGGCTAATCTAGAAAATATGAAAGAAATGCTCCACGGTGTAGCCCCATTTTCAAAAGGGAACCAAGACAATTTTCGATGGGTTCCCTCTGGTTCATCATACAAAATAAAAGTTGCTTATGGGTCCCTTCTTAAAGATTAGTTCCCCTCTCCTCTCTGGCCCATATGGAAACTTACATGGAAATCTGAAGTCTTCCCAAAGGTAAAAATGTTCATTTAGATTCTGCCTAAAGTTAAGATATTGTATTCTAATAATTTAAAAAAGAAGAGGCATTTATGGACCTTCCAAATGCCCTCTTTGTCAAAAAGAAGAATAAACTGCATTCTGTCTATTTGTGATGTGTCCCTTTTCCAATCAGTGCAGGAATGATCTCACGAATTTCTCCCCGATTGACTTAGCAGCCATCAGTTTGATCTCATAATTGATAAACAACTAGAAAAGGGGCAATCCTTGGGGAAAAAGAGAAATAAAATCGCCAAAAGAGTCAGGGAAAACCTCCCATACATACTTCTCTGGAATATATGGCTGGCAAGGAATAAGGCGACTTTTTAGGATAAAAAAACCATGCCTAAGGAAAACACAAAACAAAACTTGGAGTCTCTTCGTTGAGATGATTTTATCCTAAAACAACAGCCATAGCAACTTCAATGATCTACAAGCGAAAGAAAGAACATTTCTGGGGAGATTGCGTGATAGTCCTGGCTACAACAAAACTCCTGTCACTCAAAATCAACAAAAGGAGAATTGGAAGATAAGACTCAAGGAAAATAATTCATTGAGTGGATGGATGGTTGTAAAAGACCTGCACTCTTCTTCGATGGAGCATCTAAGGCCAACCCAGGAATTGCTGGGGCATGAGGACTTATTAATAATGAACATGAATGTGTTTTGACTTCCTTCGAATGAGGGCTTGACTCTCTAACAAACAATAGAGTTGAGGCCTACGCTCTGTAAAAAGGTCTCCAAATGATCAAGTGCCTAAATCTACAAACCGCTATGATATTCGATGACTTTTCCATTATCATTAATGTGATGACAAAGAGTAAGCAATCCCCCAACATTGCTCTCTGTAGGCTCATCAACAAATGTCGTATCCTGAGAAAAGGTATGAAAGATCTTACCTTCTACCATATTCTTAGAGATAGTAATAAACAAGCCAACATTTGGCTAACAAAGCCTGTAGCAGACTAGCCGGTCAATTACTCTGTCAAGATGACACATATTTTTCTTCATTTCCATGATTTCTCTCTCTATATTTTTTATCGATTGTATGAAAATCTGCAAGATTCTATCAGCGTTTGTAAGCTCTCTCCATACTTTCAGAAATGCCTCAATCGTGATCTTATCTCCTCATGAATATCACCTCGATTCTCTCCTCCTGCCAACCCCTCTCTCCCACCTTATTTATTCGACGTCTCCTCACACTATGTCTCAATATTCCCTCTTCGGCTATTTCTCCTCTCTGACTTTGGTAAGGCATCGAACCTGCTCCTATGAGACTCTTCCTCCTACGAGGATACATGATCTCCTCATCTTGGTCTCTTTTTCCCCTCAATTTTCTCTTCTTCCTATTATATCCTGTGGCATTTCCAATCTCACTCCTCTGTTGCTTGGAGTTTATAAACCTCGGCCTCCTCGTGTATCATCTTCTTTCTCTACAACACTGTTTTCCTTCCATCCTAAACTCCTCGTGTTCCAGCTCAACTCCTCGACTCTTCAACTAACTGTAGTGCGTTCCTCTGCTCAGACCTTTGGAGACATCATGAGAAGCAAAAATTTCTTCCATTATGCAGACCTTCAAGAAGAAATGGATCTGACTCATGGACAACTAAAGATCATGGAAGAAAAACACCATGTGGATATTGCCTTTCTCCAAAAATAGGCTCAGTCATGTCAACAGTAGCTTCTAGCTGCCTCCAATCAATGTGGACATATGGAATAATCCCTTTAGATCCTTAAATATATGCTAGAAAAATGCTCTGCACCAAGCTCCAACTCAAACAATGTCAAAAATTCCAATCCATATGACAATCAAGACAAAACTGATGCCTCTACAGGATGTCTAATCAACATTGACTAATCCTCACTCCTTCCCTCTCTCTTTTGCTCATATCCTTTAAATTAGCACTTATGCTTTCGCAATTTGTTAGAATTTACCTTGAATCTGTAATACAGTATAGTATCAATAGTCAACACAATGGACGCTCGGTATTTTGTCTTTATACCCCTCCTTGGTTGTCCTCATCGCCATCGGAATGTAAAAGGGAAATATCTCCATTGTTTTTTCAAATATAATATAGCAACCGATTTTGTAAAAAAATAAAATGTAAGCCTGCACACTTTTGAAAAGACTCAACCAAGACATCAAGTTACACATTAAAAATATCATAGTGTTCAAATATTCGAGCATATTATTATCAAGAACATGTTACATAACACAAATCCATTACACTCTGACATATACCCTATTCTCAATAAGGCTAGAAAAATATACATTCACATTGAGGAGATATCATGGTTTCATATCCTCTACGATAATAACACCATGGTGGACTCTAATGAAAATATAGTATCTACGATAAAAGGGGGTTTATTTTACTTCAATAAACAAGCTTATGATTATATAATTTCATAGACCATTCATTCAACCTGTTTTAATGAATCATTATGGAATATGGAAGCAATTATGAAAATCCTTATCTACATAGCCTAGATGAGAGGGATAATATCTCATTCTTCCTATAACCACCCATCATTAATTTGTATAATTATAAATGATTTTTTTTCCAAAAATTATTTGGAATTTAGATGTGACTGTGGCAAAGTATCATCACCACTATTTCATTCCATTGGAGGGGTTTACATTCCAATCTCAGTCTATATGAGCAGCCTAGTTTAGCACCACTCTCTTTACGATGATACAAGGATGATGTCATGGAATTGATCAACAAGCTTATATCCATTAATTAATTAGGCATAATAAATTCTAGATTCAATTGTGTTATTCTCTCCCTGTATTTCGAGTTTCCCTCTTTTACTATCGACTTTACTAAAATTAAAATAATATTCACTAGGTTTGTGTAGCCCATGAACCTAGAGAAAAATAACCTTGTTTACGAAGGAATGAGGATGCAGTATAAACCTTGAAATCCCACTTCAAATTATTATTATATTTTTCATTGAAATAAGAGAAAGGTATCAACCTCAAGCTAGAAATAGCAATAAGGATGTTGTTTTAAAAAAAAAACAATTTAATGCGTTACAATCATTGGTATGATAGCTCATTCTATAGAAAGGAGAATATGTGATGGAACAACAAAGTGAGTCTTTAGCAAGCCCACACAAACTTTCGTTAATACTTACATTTCATGCTCACGATGATAGAAAGTAGCACAATCATCCATAGAGTCTCGGTCCAATCTATCCCACTATGGTAGACTTCATATACCCATGCACTCTATTGAGCCTATGAAACTTTACCTAGTATTCTAAGTTTGGTTATGGTTGCACAATTACCATCTATTTCCTTAAGGAAAATCAATAACATTATATGTATTGGGGGCACTAAAGTTTTGATATTGGGTGTTTTGGGAAAAACTATTTAACTACATAGTGGTCACATCATTATGGAAAGACATATTTTATACTTATTCATATAAAATTCATCTTCTTTTATTAATAAAATATTTTTAATAATTATTAAAAAAATATAGATCAATTCAGGAATAATGTAAACTTATATTATTATTTATTATAAAAATTACTTTTATAATTTTTTTTTATCAAAATGATTTAAAATTGTGTATCTTTAATTTGTACAAATAATATGTACTATTAACAAAACAATTAACACTTTGTAAATTAGTGTATTTGAAATTATATAATTAAATTTCTTCATAATATTGTTTATTTATATGTTAATATTATTAAATAATTTGAAATGACAGACTGATAGTGGGATAAGAAAAAGTAACTAAAAAGAAGGAAATATCGTTTAAAAGAGAGATAGCATGAGGTTCCATGGAGGTATGCTTTTCTTGTCCATGTTCTAGGGCAGGGTTGATATATTGATATAAACAATAGGATTTTAGACATAACCGCAATTCATTACCGTAAACATGGTATTAATTATTTCAAAACAAAAAGGGAGTTAAGGCTTGACTCCACTCCATTACAATTGACATGGAATTAATTGTTTCCTAAATGAAAACATATTTAAAGCTCCACTCCATTACATAAAACATCAAATCCATATAACATTGGGTTAGAGACTCGTAAATGTACACATTTGGGTCACAAGTCAAAGCTCATGGGCGCTGAAACCAATTTATGTTAGAGTATGCACTTAAACCAATGTTTTTCTCTCTCAAAACATTTACAAAAGTAATAGCACTATAGTCTTTCATTGTATCTCGAAAGGTTGAGGCAAAAATGTCCAAACGATGGCTAACAATATCTCAATATCATAGATTATATATTTAGGGAATGAATATATAAAAAAATATTCCATGAAAAATTGTTATTCATATTTTTTATTCAACTAATATCACATTTTTATACAATCAGTTAGGCATAAAGATAGCTTAATTATTTTAGCTTAAAAAATTAATTAATTGAATGAATATTTCAACCTCACACTAAATTTAGTAGTTAACTATAACCTCTAACTCATGTGAATATTACAATAGCTAAGATATTTTATGATGAGGAATATCACATATTAAACTTAAGACGTGTGAGATTTATTATCTCCAACACCCTCCCTTAATGTGTAATTTTGTTGATATCTAATCTTTGTCTTGTCTAGCAAATTTTTCATCCACATCTTTATCCATTTCGAAATCTCCAAGATTGAGCTCCATCGTAACCATCAATACTTCAGTACACTTCCACTTGGGCCCTTAAAAGTACATTTTCTTTAGAATACTAAATCAATTGTGTGTTTCTAATGATTGAACAATTTGTCATTGTATTGACATATTTCTATCTTTCAAAATATATGGCTAATCGTTGTATTTTCCAGATATCTAAGAAAACAATATATATACTTAACATATCCAGAGCTAATATTACAACATGATGTCTTTATCTAATTTTAAATATTCATCATCATTTATTTATTTAAGTTACTAATATAAATTTCGATAAATACATTAATTAAAAAATGTGAATTTATTAATATAAATTTCTATCAACATATTAATTAACCCATTAATATAAATTTCCATATACACATTAATTAATCCATATTACTTATTGTAAATATGATCGTTTCTACCTTAAAAAGAAATATGCTTATGAAACAGAAGAAATATATTTATAAAATACACATAATAGAAGAAAATATAATTATTACATCATTATAATCTATTTATAATTCCATAAATGAATTTTCCAAGCTAATGATAAACTAATAAAATAAAGAAAATATGAGCACAACAAATCTCACCACGAAAAATTCTACCTATCTTATTATTTCCAAGTGGCTTATCAACCCTCGTTCACAAGAAGTGAAGGAAGGATCTATAAATACCACAATCTAAACTCATGGGCTGATCTTTGTTCACTTTTAGCATAACTACGTTTTGGATACATGGTACATAAAATTTCATTCTCCTAGATTAGGAATTGCATTAAATGAACTTGAAGTAGTTGGTGATTCCTCAAGGAAGCCTCACAGCATGAATCATGCCATCACCATTCAATAGGTGATGCTCACCAACGGGTTTGAATAGTAATTAGCGTCATTCTAGATATAGACATTGTGCAAGCAATCTGGTATCTTCCCTATCATCTCCAACTCATGTTGTATGAGGCACTCTGTAATGGGAGCAAAGTTACCACTGATTTAAATTTTTATATTTTCTCTTTGGAAGAGGATCGTTTTTCTCTTTGTCAGCAATGAATGAGCGCTCCACTATGTCATATGTGGTGATATCGGCTCTCTTGCAAGTACTCTTTCATATCTACATATTCTTTTTGGGCCTCCAATAAGGCAATTACACCTAGAGCTATTAGATTTAATCTTAACTGTGAAAAATATGGCATACATAAAAATATTATTCGTATATTTTAATAAATCAATATCACATATTTATACAATAAGTTAGGAATTAAGATAGATTGATTACCTTAACATGAGAATATAATTAGGTGAATGAATATTTTAATCACACTTAAAAACTAGAAACTAACTACAACCTCCAACTCATGTAATTATTAAAATAATTAATATATTCTATAATGAAAAGTATATCAGCTTAAGCGCAAGAGAAATAGGAATTAATATCTCAAACATCAAGGTGTTACCTTGTTGAAAAACATCCTATGTCGAAAAGGTCAATTTCCAATATTATACATTAGTTAAGGGAAAATTCAATGACTTTCGATTAATTAAAAAATTATGATATTTGTATTACACTCTGCAAAAGTATCTCATATTGATATGAAATAGAGTTTCCAAAATATATCTAGTTTCATGAATTGCTATATTAATTAAAATAATTGGATAAATTCTTGAAAAAATAATGATATCACAAAGGACTTTGAAGCAAATAGAATGACATGTTATAAAATACAACATGCAATATATATAAGTTTGGAATCAATGATATCGCAAAGGACTTTGAAGCAAATGGAATGACATGTTATAAAATACAATATGTAATATATATAAGTTTGGAATTAATGATGGTTAGGAAGAGGCAATTCCAAATTTTTACATGTGAAGATATTGTAGATTCTATTAAGCTTAATCATGAGGAAATTGGAATTGAAAAGAATGGTAAGATTATTAGGGAATTATTTGTCTCCGCCTTCAGCACGTAGGTACACTAGGGATTGTTAGATTCTAGTGCTTGTTTGATCATGGAATAAACATTAATATGTTTTTCCGACCGAAGATTTCCCCTTTTATCAAAATTCAACCAAAGCTTTTAATGGAAATTTGGCTTCATCAAAATTTTAATAAAAGTTTTCAATTCGACCTCTTATTGGCACCTTCACTTCTCTCAAGGAAAATTTTAGATATCCAATTTTATTTTTATCCAAACTATAAAATGAAAGTCAGGAAACATTTCATTGTTATCAAAAGTCCTAAGACATTATACATATGAAATTCTAACTTTCAAGTTACAATTAGTAACAAAACATTAAATACTTAATTAGTTTTACCTAAAAACTTGGGATATCTAAAGCTTCCATTTCGAATTGCACCTAATTATTCCGTGCAAATCCTGGTTTCAAGTAAAGCTAGATCATGTCCCTTCTTCATTTAAAAAAAGTGAAATTGTTTCCCATCTTTACCACCAAATAATTCCAAAAAGTCCATATTGTCCATTGGTTTAGGTAGTGGAGCCAACAATTTAAAAAAAAAAAAAAAAAACAAAACAAACGTCAAACTTACCCTTTAAGCTTGACACTGCTAGATTATTACCCAAAATTCAGGATATAAAACCTGCTATTCCAAGCAACAGATAGTTCAGGTCTAAAGTCTACTACTCCAAGCACCACACAAAGTTCAAGTCTAAAGCTTGCTATTCCAATTCTTCCAATTCCATCAAAAAAGAGAAACATGTGTCAGTCAACTTTTTCATATTGAAGACCATGCATACATTTTATTCCTAAATTTATGAACTTTATTACTCAATACAACCATACATGTGTTTGCTAAATTTTTTAATGTTTCTCCATAAATTTTAAATTTTAGAATGTTTTTTTTTTTTTTTTTTTTTGGCATTTTCTCCTATAAGTTTTGGTTGAATGTTTCTTACAGTGAGGTGATACAATTTTCTTTTGAATATTTCTTACAGAGGGGTGATACTAATTACTTATAAAGGTAACAACTGTCTTAACTAATTAATATATTCCAAGCATAAACTGAAACAAAATATTTATTGTACTAGCTATCTGATTCTTTTCCAAAATAAATTGATTTCTCAAAAACAAAAACTTATACACATATGCAAATTATTAGATACAACACTCTTTGTTTTAGCAACTAAGCTAGAATATCTAGCAATATACACAATCTAGATAAGATTCCTATACCATACTTTTAGACTAACCTCCGTGAGTGAGGTCATTGTGTTTTTCATTAGCTATCACCCAAGTTCTTCCTCACTACTTGTTGGACACACTGGAATGAAGACACAACTGTTTTCTTCCCCTAGAGGATACATTTAGGAAATATCATAAGTATTTCATAGATTGTAGTAGGGAATTCTGCGCTAGAGTCTTCAATCCCATTCTCAGTGACATGCAACAAGCCCTGGTTACACCCATGGAAACCATTTGTTAGGCAATTCAAACATGGCAATACAGACCAGGAATCAGAGAGTCTTTTTAATATCCCAAGCAAACATGGCTGTGATCTCTTATACTCTTTGGAATGCAAGGGATTGACATCTTTGTTCCTCTATAATGTTACATAAGCAAACCTCTGCATGGACTGGTCTAGACACTAAAGGAAGGAAATTGAAGCATATGGAATCCACACCATGGGAATAGTGGATATACTTCATGAATTGCTTCATAGAGAAACTGAGTGTGTGGGTTGAATACCTTACATTAACGACATTGACATTTCCATATTCCTTTCCATCTACAGGTCTCCGTGTACATGTGGTCAGTCGAAACCCATTAATGTCCTTTAGCTCAGGACCTCTATTTGTGGCCAGAACATCTCTAGAAACCATCTCGAGATCAAGCCTACCGCTTAACAAGCTTGTAACAAAAAATGAGAAATTTTGTACGCAAACAAGTCCTACATCTAGAATATTGCTACTTTCTTCTACAACTTCAGTGACTTCCTCAGTGTTTTCTTCAGTTAGTTCCAAGGAAATAACAAAGAGCCATGCCAACTAGGAAACCAAGTATGTAATCAAAAACTGCAACATGGATCAGATTGTTGGCCAGTCCTTCAATAAAGCCATATCTAAAGCCATTTCTAAATACAGTGAAAAAGAGAAGGAGTTTTCTAACAAGACTGAGGACGGCCAAAATTTGTTGGAATCCGGGACAAAAAAATTAAGAAATCTTACCATAATAGTGTTTGAATAATGATTTTGATAGTAGAAATGGATTCAGCACCATTAAAAAATTTTAAAGGACCCAAAATATTAAAGTTTTATAGTTACAACACGGATTTACAAAAATCCTTGTCAAATTTTCTTAAAACCTTACCAAAATTTCGATGATTTTCACGACCAAAAAACATTGTAGTTAGACTAGGGCAAAAGAGAAGTAGTCCCAATCTATGATAACCAAAATGTATTAATCACAGTCAACATTCATTCTTTCCGACGTTTATACCAAAATATATTGGAAGATAATTTTTCCATACTCATTAGAATTAGTTGCAGATCTATAGGTGGATGTTGAGAGAATATTTCAACCTCCCTATTCATATTTAGAAATGGTTGGATCTCAGCAACACTATAAATATTATGATGTGTTCATTTAATTAAATATAGAATAATAGATATATATTATTAGTGTGTTTTCTATGTGCAGTGGTTGCCATTTCAATTTTACTTTGGTATCAGAGCCATACAGCCTTCGGTTGTTCTCGCACCTGAGCCGACCATCAGTTCCTTTATGAACATTAAGAGAGTCCAAATTCTTAGGTTAAAGTTTTCCAATTTTAATTCCTCCATGGCCACAGTCAAGATAATAAAAATCCACCGATAGAATGATGACTTGATATCCGACGGTAGTAATGAGCTTCGTGTTGTTGGGGCCATTGTTCCATGTCTGGAGAATCGTGGTTTCCCTTGGCAGAAACTGGGGTCTCACCTTCACAGTGTTGTCTAGAAAGGCATCCTCCCAATAAATTGCAGTCTTTTCGTGAGCAGTAATGTAAGGGTATGTTGTCGAGATGAATTTTTTGAGTAGTTGATCTAAGCTTCGTCCGTAGTGGAGCTATGTTGCATGAGTTGCAGTTGTCAATTTGGAGCTATTATGTATCCGCAGGAATGAGAGCGAAGAGATATGCTGGTTCGAACAACTGTTGTCTATGTGTGAAGCAATGAAGGGCCATCGTATGCATCGAATATGTATCAGATTTAAATGTCTGAATTAGAATGAATTGATTCTTTACCTCAGCGTGGATCAATCACGTGATTTTTCTGTGGAGTGGGTGATTTCTGTGATATTGAGGGCGAGTGGGCGATTTCTGTGAACCTTCCTAGATCTCAGCCTCCCTTGATTTTAACCTCCTCGAATTGCAGTGAAAATTTCATCCTGCATATAAAAAAATTGTGAGGCTTGTGCATTGATTACTGGTTTGGCAGACTGTGATGGTTAGAAAATTCAATTTGACATTCGAGAATTTGCCCTGTTGGTTATGCAACTTGCGACACGCTTCATCGATGGATGGGCTCACGATGTTTCAGAGAAGATCATGGAGTGGTGGAGTTCGAATCACAACTTGGAATATATATTGTAGCCGAAGAGCCCAAACGACCGTCTTGCAACTTGGAATGGGATGGGACTCGAAAACTCAACCTAGGCCTCAGACTTGGGCTCTAACCAATAGAGGTTCAACTCTATCTAAAAAAGAAAAAAAAAGAGGAGGAAGATGAAGATGTTTTCATTGTGCAGGACGTCCATAGGTGCATCTATATTAGTTATGTACATGCAGTCGAATCCGTTCTAGGTATCAATTGGCTGTAAAAGAGGTTATGAGAAGCGTACAAATTGGAGGTTCGTTTCATTGCCAGACCTTGTGTTTTTGAGATGCAGATAAATGGGCTTGGCAGAATGTGCAAGTGTGTGGTGTGGTGTGGAATATATTAGTATAGTGTGGGGTTCAAGTTTATATTTGTTGTTGTGAGATTTGTGCAGTGAAAAACCAATTATTGAACAAATTAGCATTATTTAAATTAGTCCTTTTCGATGTTCTTCAGTGCCGAGAGAACAATTAGCTAATTTGATTGTGTGAATTTGTTATATGTTGATGGGTCTTGATTCGGGCTTCAAGAGCATCAATTACAGGTTATACAATGAGATCTTTGTGTGTAAAGGTCACTTTGTAGGATTGATCGCTGATCATTTCCTGTACCTAGAATATTTTCCTATATGACTGTCGAAATTTATTCTTCGAGGTTATTTCACAGATGGAAATATTTCAATAGGGTAGTTCAGTGTCGAGACTCTTCTTCGAGGGTGTCAAGATTTTTTTAATCTTACAAATTCAGCATTTCTGGTTAGAAGAAGGTGTACTTTAAATGGGTTGGAAGGGAAGCTCGAAGATGTGAAGAAAGAAAGAGCGGAATCCAAAAGATTGCAGAGTGGGTAGAGTTGATGATGAAGACCAGTGAGACGAAGATAATTTTTATTGTTATCATATGTATGTAAGAATTCAGGTGGAGTATTGGAAGATAATTCTTCCATACTCATATTAGAATTAGTTGCAGATCTGTAGGTGGATGTTGAGAGAATATCTCAACCTCCCTATTCATACTTAGAAGTGGTTGGATCTTAGCAGCGCCATAAATATTGTGATGTATTCGTTTGATTAAATATAGAGTAATAGATATATATTATTAGTGTGTTTTTTGTGTGCAAGGGCTTCCATTTCAATTTTAATTAAATAGTGTGACATTACAGATGTTAGATGCTTTCTCATGAACTACTTATCTATGAATCCCATAAGACAACCAATTACAGTGAAAATAAAAATAAAATAAAATAAGTTATAAAATATGTATATATGCAATAAGTATTAACTCTATCAACTTACAGTAATAAGCATATAAAATAACCAAATACAAAGAAAATATCAGAAAAAAGAAGCTATAAAATATGTTTAATGCAACAAGTATTAACTCCTCTCTCAACTTACAGTAAGGAGCATATGAGGTGGGGTATCCAGGTCATTTCTTTCTAGCATCGAACAGTAGCAGAGCCTAAGACTAGGAATAGAGACCCAACCTCTTACAGGGATTTTCAATTTTAATGGGGCTAATTTTTTACATAAAACCCATTTTCTATAGTTTAAAAAGTTAGCCCAATAAATATTTTAAAAATAATTAATTATTAAGTATTAGCCCACCAAAAAAAAGGGGCGCATAACACTGGAAAAATGAAATTCGCCCCGATTTTTTTCTTATGGAGCAAATTTCCATGGCATTCGCCTGGATTTACAGGGTTCAAATGAGGAGTTACAGTGATTCGCCCCAATTTTTTCAATGGTTAGGAGAGGTGGCTGGCCGCTGGACACCGATCTTCTTGCTGGCTGAGCCAGGGCGACCCTCTCTGGTCCGTTCGTTGTTAGGGCTCTTCCAGTTGGTATATAGCAGAGATATACAGTTCGAAAAATATAGTATTGGTGTTCTTGTGGGAGATAACAGTGTGCCAGAGCCGCGCTCGACCTCAAGCCCACGCCGGATTTACAAGTTCGCTCGACCTCAAGCGCACGCCAGATTTACAAGTTCGCTCGACGCTCTCAGAGTCCAGACAACGCCGCTTTTCGCCAGTCTGGTAAAGGGTATGCACCTTCAGTTCTATTTGTACATTGAATACGATTTGTACAGTTCTGCAAATCGACTGTCTATGGAAATATGGAAATAACACCAACATAAACAGTCTTTTCAATATATAAGCAATGGAAACTTATCCCTGAGTTGCAGAATTTAGATAAGAAAAACTAGAAAAATAATCACAGAAAATATTAACATCGATTGTGTTACTGACGAAGGAACATGAAAATATTTGAAAGTAGGTTTCGTTGGCAGTTTTACTGAAGTTTACAAAGAGATAGAGTTGCTATCCCATTCACAGTCGTAAGCAGCTCGTTGCGGAAATAGAAGGAAGAAATAAGAAAACTTGTTGTTGTGGAATTCTTGATCTCTGATGTATAATACGTTGACAAGAGAATATGTTGTCGGGACCAGTTATAAATGCCTACCCTCTGTCAAGCTACACATTTGGGACCAAAGAGCCCAAGATGGAGAAAGACACCTCTGTTGCAGACAGAATTGCAAGAATAAAAGTTAATTATTTGAAAGAAGGCATGTAGACAAGTGTGGAAGCTATCCTCCTAGTACAGGAGCACAACCATCCCCATATATTGTTACTGCAAATTGGAAACACCTTTTGTAAGCTTCTTGGAGGATGCTTAAAGCCTGGTGAAAATGAAATTAAAGGCTTGAAGCGTAAACTGTCGAGAAAAATTGCTGCAAATTCAAGTACTCTTCAACCGGGCTGGCAGATTTGAGAGTGTGTTGTTGTATGGTGGAGACCTAATTTTGATACATTGATGTATCCTTATTATCCACCCCACATTACAAAACCGAAGTAATGCAAGAAGCTTTTTTTTCTTGTTCATCTATCCAGGAGAGAATATTTTGCAGTCCCCAAAAATCTGAAACTGCTCTCCGATCCATTGTTTGAGCTCTATGATAATGTGCAGGTACATGGCTTGGTCATAATAGGTGCCCAGAAATGAATGTGTACAGTGTCTAAAATTTTTACGAGATATGGTCCGGTTATCTCAACTATTCCATAGCAGCTGTCAAGGTTCACTTTTAGCATGGCAGATGATAATCAAATGGGATAATGCAATGAGGATGGTGGGCTACGGGAATGCATGATTTAACTTGCACTCGAGTTTTCAATCTGTTTTGGGTTTTAGGAATGAAACTGGTACCAAATCTCATGCACAGAATATCCTCTCTCAAAACGAATTCATCGTGTTAGCGCCAGCTATAATTGCATTGATAAATCAAAGACGGATTGTAGTTCAGAGGTTGAAGCCTAAAAAGGAATAATTGACCATATTACAAAGGGTGGATCTCATGGAATTGGCTGCAGAACGAACCAAGACTATTCTTATTCTCATGAGTGATACAGGGGGTGGTCACAGAACCTCTGCAGAAGCCATTAAAGCAGCCTTCAGGACAGAATTCGGTGATGAATACAAGGTCTATGTGACAAGAGCACACACCTTGGCCATTCAACCAGATAATGTTCCTGCAGATCCCCTCCCAAATCCAGAATGATAGATAACATATCATTGTATGATTTGATTGGTTGTGATTTGGATCCCCAAGACCCTTTTTCAATGACTCATGTTCGACAATACTATTCTATGATCAGTCACTAAATATTGCAAGAGTAACTACTAAAAAGATTTCCCTAAGATATAAAGGACATATTGCTACTATTGAGTAAGGGATGTTTTCGCTGAGTGGGATGAAACAATTTGAACTATGGTCATAATATTTTCACTAATTTGTTGTATGCAGAACCATCTGCACCATAAAATCTAAATGTTGTTTTCGATCTACTGATTTGATCGGATACTCCTTTAAAAAACTATGACTTATGACATTTACTTATAGATGGGTTTCAATGTTCGAGTTCATATGTATATGGTTGGAATTTCTCTCATCGGGATTGGTATTGGGAAGAGAAGGGTTTTTTAATGCATTATATATGTCGATACACAGTTGAGTATAGGGATATCATAGTAAAATGTGTTTGGATGCTTTTGTTAACAATCTATATTGAGTATGTCAAGCAGTGAGCTTGTTTTAACAGAGGACCATGAGTCAATAAAAGGACTGAATTGTGCATATACAAGGATATTTATGCTACTTGAAACTACCATAGACTCTATTGCTACATGTTTTTTTTCATAAATTATGTAAGAGTAAAGGTTTTGGGGCTTCTTTTCTAACTTGTGCTTCATGGTGAAATTATTTTTGACAATATATGTTGCAAGGTTCTAAATTACTTGATCCCATATGAAAACCATTAAACCTTTTGGATTGAAATCTGACAAGAGAATTGAGATCCGAATACTGAGAAAGATTGTTGTTTTTCTCTGCTTGGGAAATCAAGAGTAACCACATAAGTTTTAATGGATCCCCCAGGCAAAATTGTCACAGATCTTGAGTTGGGTTCCCATATTTGACAGAAAAAACAGAGGAACATACTTAGTATGATGATTGGTGGTTTTCAGCATTTGGCTGTATACATTTGGCCCAAAGATGAAATTGGTCCATAGGTTTTTCAGAAGCAGGAGATGGATCTATCATTGAACTCAAAAAATGTTAATTTTGAGTCTAGTATAGCTACATTGTTGAGCTATAAAGTCCTTAGATTTTGTAGTTGGGTGTTAATAATCATGAAGAGCAACAATTCATGTCAATGGATCAGCAGTTCTTCAGGAAGAGTTGGAAGGATATTAGAGGATATGGTGGCATGCATGATTTGGGTTATCTTGCTACTTGATTGGATTCTGGACCTTCTTCACCACCTGTGTCATAACAAGTCAATGGATATGTAGATAAAGAACTGTACAGGGACTTAAATGAGATGGTTTCTCTGGTGTATTCTTTCATTTTATGTTTGTGATCAATCTTATCCATTTTTCCATATGACCAAAGTCTTAAGTTTTCATAATGAGTGGACATCAATGGGCTTTGGACTTGTGTTTTTAGTTGATATTCATGCAATTTTGATAAAATAGTAGCCCCAAATCCTTAAATGGTTGAAACCATCATTTTGTTTTCCTGAATCACAAACAGAAATGTTGCATAAGAATACAAATGAAAAAGATTATTCTTATTCTATGTAGTTGGCATTGCCCATTCTCTTTACTAAAAAAATATTTCCATCTATAATGCGTGTTGCTTTCATTGGGAGGCTTCATGATTTTAGTTGCTAGATATTTACATCTTGGTTTTGGCAGTTTTCTAGTGTGATGCCTTGGAGTATGAGGCTTCTGCTTATTTTCTCTGCTACAGTGACGCTGAGTGCCTTTTCCTTTTCAGTGGTCAAATTCTACGAGGATAAGGTTAATTATGGAATATTATAGGGTGAATAAATCCTCTCACTATGCCACCCTGGTGACACTCCCACTCTTAGGGACTTGTCTACTAAAAAGGTGAAACTGGATTTTGGAAATGTGCATATCGTTAACCGAAGCTCAATATCATCAGTTTTGCGGGATGCTGGATTGCATTCATTATTTTTTCTTTCACTGTATTTTTTCACTGCAGTTGGAAGATTTAATGACAAGAAGAAATGTGACACAATGTTGTTTCCGGTTTTCTATTTTTTCTTTCGAGCATCACCTTAAGGTAGCCATGTAAATTCTAGAAAGGAGTTTTTTTTTTTAGAAATTGAAATGGGAATCTAGGTTGTTAGTCGGGCTCATTGTAATCTTGCCAATTAGTAGGAGTACGATGAGGTGTTGGGCATTGCTTCAGCAAAAACACTGAGCATAATGGAGATTTCTATATTTTTTTTGGTTTTCAAACATAAGAGGAGAGAAAATAGTACTGAGAGCGAGAAACAAAGTGAAAACAATAAGTGCTAAAGTGGTGGCACTTTCAATGAAGAGATACCAGGACATCAAGGCTTGGTAACAGTCTCTTGGGTAGAGTAGTTCGTGCAAGTGCAAGTCAACTCTCAGAGAAAATTAATGGAGCTTGAAGCAATTTTCCAATGAAAACTTTCCTCTTGCTCTAGGTTATTAACTTATTATACAGCAAATGCATTAGCTACAATCATTGGGAAAACAGGTGATTGGGATGTTTTAGTAGCTGGTATTGTATTTGCTGCAATTGAGGGAATTGGCATTGTTGTGTATAGAAACCCCATACCCATAGCCAAGCTACAGTCTCTAGTTACAGAAAAATTCTAGAAAGCGGGAGTCTACTTAGGTCTTTTTTTAGATGCCTTCAAACTTGGAAGCTACAGATTATAACACAAGTGACCAAAGCCGCAGATGGATGTTATTTTTTAATTCTGAAATTTGCATAAGTAAATACAACATTTGATATTCATTCCAGTGCCACAATTTCATACACCACTAATATTTAAATGGGATGTCACTTATCTCCTGTACAGTTACAGCCAGTGCAAGCTATTGCAAGGGCCTTCTATCCCTACATGTGGAGTTTAATTATAAAGCACATGATGGATGCCACTTTTTCAACATCTTTGTTTATTAATAAACAGATCCAGGGTAATTTGGGGAAAGAGCTTGAGGGTTTGATTCTTTTTAGACACAGACAGAAAATGAAGAGACCACTCAGGTTGAATTCAAAGGGGGCAAATTTGGTGGTCTACTAAAACATGCAGAGTGGCATCATGTGGCAGGAAACCATCGGAAAGGACATCATGCCAGATGTTGTGTATATGTATCAATTGTGGAGCAGAATAACAATGGGAACAATAATTCAAATCCTCAAGTTCATGATGATGAGAAGATTTAAAGTAATTTGTTTGTGGAAAATGGTAGAAAGAATAGTCAATCTATTTCAGAGCATGCAGCATGTCTTGATGAGGCAACAAAAGTCTTATAAAAGTTTTGATAGAGGTAAGAGAACTCAAGGAAAACAATGAAGGTTGGGTTGATGAGTTGTGCAAAAATTTACTGTATTGGTCATTCTCTAGAGAGGGCATTAAGGCATTCCAAAAAAAAATATCCCCCACTCTCTTTTTTTACTTATGAGTAATGAGAAGCACCATTGGCATGGGGAAGGAGGGAACTTGTTATATTTTATATCAAATGTTATCACAAATACAAGCGCTTTTGGTGCTTCCTGGAAGAGCAATACATTCACCCTATTGTTGAAAAATTCATGTGTGATATTAGTGTATTTGATCAACCTCTCTCAGACCAAAGCAACTTAAAAGCCCACAAATAAAGGAACCATCATATCTCAATTTGAAAAGACGATGGAAAGAATTTTGTTATCCAAGACGATACAATTGAGCACTGTATTTCACATCTTATGTAAAGGTCGTCCTATGACAGATTATCCAGATCAGATGAAATTTCTATCTTTTCTTCACGTGCCAAACTTTCCATCTTCTCATTGGTCCGTAACTAGTGGTTGGGAATGGGCAAGATATCTAGCTCAAGTAGAAATTGATGATTTGAAATAGGAGATTGCAAATGCTAGGTTTTTGGCATTGTCTTTGGATGAGGTTACAGCTATTGATAATACTTCATGGATTTGCATGAGCATTTATATGGTTAATGACCATATTAGGCATTCCTATCTACTTGGGATTAAAAAGATGAGAGAGACTTCTACAACTGAAAATATTTATGAACTTGTTCTTAATACTTTGAAGGAAAGTGGTATGGATCATTTAACGATTGCAAAAAAGTTGGTATGTGTTGGAGCAGATGGAGCATCGGTAATGCAAGGACAAAGGAATGGTCTTTGTGTTCGACTACAACTATTAGCTTCGCCATATATGATTAATATTCATTGTATGGCTCATAGGATGAATCTTGCATTTAAAATAGTAAGCAAGTTTCCATTAGTTTCAAAAGTTGAAGATCTTGTACGTGAGACTCATGCATACTTTTCTCGTAGTCCCAAACGATATTTAGAGTTTCAACAATTTGCATATGGTGTTACGGATGGAAAAAAATTACTGAAAGATGTTGATACAAGATGGATCTCATTAAATGGACCAGCTCAAAGACTATTTAGTGAGTTCAAATCTTTGGTAGGGTTGATGTATGAAAATCGCTACAATGTAGACAAAGCTCAAGATCTTCTTTTTCGACTAACTGATATAGAAACATTATTGACATTGGCTGGAATTCTTCCTATGCTACATGAAATGAATGTCCTCGTGAAAATGTCTCAGAATCGCACAATGTATATTGCCGAATACACAAATGCGACAAAGTCATCATGCCTTGCATTGGATAATTTGTATATGATGCCAGACTCTTTTACTGGTCCAGAGTTTACAAGTTGGACTAAGATCATCAATATAGAAAATACTGAAAATTTTTTGACGTTTGATGAAAAAGGGATACTATGTATCACAGTGCATGGGTATATGGTCCCCTTTCATTATATTAGTAAGACAGGACGAATCACCAAAGATTGCCCCGTGTCAAGAGACCAATTTGATAATATTGTTATCTCAGTGAGACAAAATTTGATAGAAATTTCAAGATCACTATCATCAGAGATAAGAGAACGATTTCCTCGAGATGAATTGTTGGAGGCCATGTGTGTGGTATACCCTCAATATTGGAACAATTGTCAATGTTCAAGAAATTTAAAAGCCGATTTTCAAAAGAGATTAAAATGTTTAGTAGACCACTTTTGCAAGAAAGTATCGATACATGGAGAACAGATTGAAGGTATTTTAGATTCATCAAAATTGTATCAACAAGGTGGACGCTTTGCTGAAACAATGTGGAAGCAATATCCTTTTCTGGAGAATCCTAATGAAAACGGTGCTATAAAAATATTATGGAATACTTTAAGTGCTAGCCAATACCTGCAAGAAAACATATCAGAATATTTTAAATTAGCATATTTGTGTCAAACTATGATTTTGGGATCAGTGGAGGATGAGAGAATGTTTAGTGCACTATCATTTTTGAAGTCAAAGTTGAGGAACAAGCTTGATAAACATGTGGATACATGTTTAAGATTATATGTAACAAAGTATGACATTGACAATTTTCCATATGAAAGAGCACTAGCGCTTTGGCAATCAGATTGTGATAGAAGGGGAGAAAACAATATAACAAATTTATCTAATGAACTTGATACAGAACATAATGTTTTGGAGGCTCATAATGACAGTACATCTCGAGAAGATCATGTTCACAATGTAGAAAATGATGACCAAGATGAGAATTGGGAAATTGAAATACCCTAGGACTCTTATTTTGGTATACATGTTCCGTTGATCATGCAAGATTAATACATGTCAAATTCAGGTAAAAATGGGTTCTATATTTTGTATTTTTCATTGTAACATTGCAGCTACATTTCTTTCATGTGTGTTATTTTAAGATTGATGTTTCATATTTAATCCTTACATTGTTTGTTTCTTATTTGTGACAGGAAATGAAGCCGGATTTGATGATTTTGGGACCTATTTCTTTTCACATAGATAGTGTTTGACTAGTATTAAATGATAAATAACTAATTTAACAAGACTAATGCAAAGCATCAATGGGCTCATTCAAGTACATGAAACTACCTTGATGTCCAGCTTTGACATCTTAGAAAATTTTAATGGTATATATGTTGCTTGTGTTTGGGGAATTTTGCTGAGTTTCGAGTTTTATATTTTCTTGGAAAATAATTATTGATATTTTGAAAATGTGTGATTTTATATTGGTATTGGAAACGAAGCTAGTTTTGATCTTTGATTGGAAATGAAATCAGATTTGATGAAGTTGGGACCTATTTCTTTTCACATAGATAGTGTCATAGTATTAAATGATAAAGAACTAATTTAAGAAGTCTAACGCTACGCAACAATGGGCTTATTCAAGTACATGAAATTGTGTTAATGTCTAGCCTTGATATCTTTGAAAATTTTAGTGGTTTGTTTGTTGCTTGTTTAGAGGATTTTGTTGAGTTTGAAATTAGTCTCTTGAATGCTTATGGTTCTCATATCATGTATATATCGATAGATCCAGTTCTATTATTATAATCATTATTGCTTTCTTTATATATTTGGTGGTTTGAGGAAATACATTTTATTTCCTTTCACTTTGTGGCATGATTTCGACATCTTCACCTTTTAGAATATAGTAAAATATTTTTCTTATTATAGATTTTTCTTGGAAAAGAATTATTGAGAGTTAGGTGCAAATGCACAATGTTGTGTAGCATTAGTGTGATAAATATGGGATAGTGCAAAGCATAGTTTTTAAGATTAGTCTAAGTTGACTCGTACCTAATCAACTCAGTCAAGTTGATTGTTGGTTGAACGACTAATTGTTGGTTCAATGGATAGAAGGTCTTGCAGGCACAAATACCAAAGGGAAAAATGGAGCCCATCATGGGGTACTCTTTGTAATTCTCCACCACTGCTACCTTTCCTCAAACTCCTCTCCAACCTCAATATCAGTGCTAGTAGTAGCATGACAAACAACACTACGCTTAGCACAACTAGAAGAACGTGTTTTCCAAACTACACGAGAACTACTTCCCTCACGAGTCACCATGTGCCATGCTTGGTCTCGGTGGTTCTCTTCCTTCTACTCCCGGTTCAATTACCATATCTTCATTGGAACCAACACTCCGAACTCCACTAGACAACGATTCACCATTTTGTAGTAGTGATTCGCCATTTGTACTGGTGATTCGCCATGATTTTACAGGATAATATAATCTCATGAGAGATTCGCCAAAAAATTATATATACATATTATATTATTAATAAAATCGCCTTCCATTTTTCCTATGTATCATGGGGATTCGCCTATTTTTTATATATATAAATTTAGGGGGGTTCTTAAAATTATCCCTGCTCTTACCTTTGTAAGTTGGATCTAGTTTATGGCATAGAGCCTTTCGATCCTAACTGAGTTACTGACTTGGAACCAGTAGCATGATGAGAAGTACTCAAACTTTCCATCCATCTCTGTTTCTTTCTGGTAGATAAAGAGGGATATTTGGTAACAGTAAACGTCAAGGTAAAGTAGTTTCATCTGCTCCACGAATATATTACATAACTCACACCTGGTCTCACCATACAGACACTCGCACACTTACTGTGAATATCTCGTTGCAAGCAAGAGAGTCATTTATCGGCTCTTGGGAGTCTCAATCAATTGACACTCTCCCGCATACAAGATCATTTTGTGTGTTGGACCGTGCTTCACTCCTCTGCCTCTCGAAATTTTCTTAAAATGGTTGTTCTGCCTTGGGAATATTGGCCTTCTCTAAATCTATACCAAATCATAAAAATTTGTATAAATGTAAAAGTCGTCCGCAACAACGTTTCGATATCGGGCTTTTATGGTGCAAGGAAATAAGGAAAGGCCAGGAAGAAAGTTGAACAAGGTAGTGAGGTTAGCGCATAATGGAACAGACAGCTGCAGATACCTGTGGTCCACCTAGTCGAGAAATCAGTTGCAAGAAAAAACAACCATTTATGAAATCGACTAAGAAGTTTCCAGTCATCTAAATATACTTCGATGAGCTTATGACTTATGTTGGAAAACTTGTTTAGGATGAAGTTGGACATGGCAAAACTCTTTTGTTTCTCTTCTATATGGTGCTTTTACATTAAATCAAAGAATGACACTTTTTAGCCAAACCAATTCATTATGGCTTGCCCGAAGGAGCCTCGCGTTTGTAGACTGACTGCCCTACTATAGATAGTGAGTTGCTTTCCAACTGAAAGAAGACTGCAAAACAATAAAGGGAAGCAATATGAGCCCACGTATTAGGTGCTTACCCACTGCATTCTAAGGGAAAACAAGCAGAACAAATAGAATGAATAAATGTGAATGTGAGTATGGAATGAAGAAACCTGCAGCAGAGCGAATGAATGTGAATGTGAGTATCGAATGAAGAAACCTGCAGCATAACTGGACCTGGACCTTGATTTGGCACAACAAAACGATCCAGAAGCGACAAAAAAAGGTTTGGTTCCAGGGGCCACATTCTTCTAGTCGGGTTTATCCCATCGCGAGTTCTTGTACGCCTTCCTATATGAAGGTTTTACAAGCCCAACAAATCCCACTATGTAAAATGTAAATCTTTAGCTAAATGTTCCTTCACCATGGATTGCCCACTTGGACGCCAACCGAATATCGAATTACATTTTTGACTTATGTATTTCCTTGGCTTTCATGGGCATGCAAGTGAAATTCATGTATGTGGGTGAGTTTTATTTTCTTTTGTGAGAATACATGTGTAATGGGGTGGTTTTCACATTGGCACATTCAGGTCATAATTTAGGTCATTCAAGGTCATAATTTAGGTCATAATTTGGCTTTATTTATTTTAATATGCAATTCAGTCCCAGGTTTGATGAAGGCGATTTAATACACAAAGTGTGTACAGAGTTCATGAAATATGATCATCTATTTAAATTAATAATGTTACTTCTCTTCTCACCTGAAGTTTAGAAATTTTGTTATATTTATTGACTCTATAATCTTGTATATATTAAACAGGATAATATGTTGAAAATAATAAAGTCACCTGCGTACCCCGTGCAGGTAGAAACAGAGTACAACAGGGGCAGCAGAGAAGATTGAGTGCGCACTACTGTGCATTTAACACAGGAATGGAGAAATTGTAAAGATGGAATTTAAGTTTATGGGCAGTAGCCTCCATTGCAGGGATGAAATTAAAATTTTGTTTACAGAATGCAACCTCTGTAGCAGATGAATTGAAGAAAGTCATGGTTCAACCACGCAACAAAAGAGTTCATTGAAAAATAGTCTTATCGCGCTTAAAGCCCTCACCAACCAAACAAATAGAAGTTTTTTGATTAAACGTGCCATGTTTTAAACTTTTGAAGGGGCCACGTCATATGTGCCCCACATCCATCGCACATTGAAAACACCTATCACCATCTGCCCAAACCACAGGTTCATTGTTATCACCACGTTGTGATGTGGTCCCCACCACCATCGTAATTGCACATCGCAACTGTCCGCCCACCACTTATGATTATGCTTGTTATCTGCCAATGCGTCGATGTGATCTTTGCCGTGGGGTCCATCACACATCGCTCATCACCGTCCTCCAAACCATTCAACCATCCATTCCAAAGTTCATTGTCGATGCCGATAGCGCTCATTGCTCATCGCACCATCGCAACATCGCTCATCTCTAGTTTCAAAGGTCCATTCCACCAAAGCCATTGTTCTACCGATCCTCGATTGCGATGTGGGCTCCACTCGCAATCACGCATATTAAAATTCATTTGATGTCTTATTCTTAACTTAGGTTTAAGAATTTAGTAGGACCAATATGTTTCTCATTTTTATTTTGCTTTATGTTTTATTACGTCACGCCATATAAAATGAAAAGCCCGTAGGCTTATTGAAAATGTAAGTTTACTGTGTAATGAAAAGCCCACATGCAGAGAAAAACACAGTGAAGACCAGAGAGCATTATATGTGCGTATTTGTGACAGAGAAAGAAGTTTTGTTTTTTAGAGCACTACATCTATAGCAGTCAGACACATTTTTGTAATCCCACACAGTGGAAGAAATTTTATTCTATAATGTTTTGTTTTTTCAATGAAATAGAAAGCATTTTTATGCCAGTTTGTGCAATCTCTGTCCAGCAGGTAAGATTTTTTTTTTTAATCTCTGTGTTTTATAGGAGAATCTTTTGCTCTCCCTGTTTGTTCGGAATATTCATAAATTCCAACATGGTATCAGAGCTTATCCAGACTCTTTGAAGGTGTCAAAGAAGTTGAAGGAAGAAGAAGGATTTGTTGCAGCAGTTCACCAACAGAACTCCAGCAAGCCCAGCAGAAGATTAACTCCAGGTATTTCTAAAAAAAAACAGAGTTGCTATTTTGTTTAAAAGCGCAGTCCTCAGAGACAAAGTTTTGTCTTTTAAAGAGGGAAATACGGTTTGTTAAAGAAAAAAAAGAGACACAGTTTATTTCAGAGTTCAGTTTTTAAGAAATGGTTGGACCAAGCACTAGTGTGAGTATTGGAAATACTCAGCTTCCCCAATTTAATGTGAAGAACTATGATTATTGGGCCATTACCATGAGAGCCATGTTTTCCTCACAAGACTTATGGGAATTTGTAGAAGATGGTTTTTATGAACGAGTTGATGAGCATGCCTTTAAAGCTTTAACGCAGAATGAGAATGATTTATTGAAGAGTAATAAGAAGAAGGACTCTAAGGCCCTCTTCTATCTCTATCAAGAAGTACATGAGAGTGTTTTTCCAAGGATAGCAGCAGCTAAGAGATCCAAGGATGCATGGGAAATTCTTAAAATAGTCTATCAAGGTATAGAGAAAGTGAAGACAACAAAACTACAACTGTTGAGGAGAGATTTTGAAACTCTCTGTATGAAAGAGTCTGATAACATAGACTCATTCTTCACACATGTGATTCAGATGGTCACACAGATAAGGTCCCATGGAGAAATACTTGAAGAAAGAAGGATTGTGGAGAAACTATTGAGGAGCCTACCCTCAAGGTTTGATATTATTGTTACCACCATTGAAGAGACAAAGGATCTCTCAAAGTTCATAGTAGATGAACTTCATGCATCTATGATGACTCATGAGCAGAGATTGGGAAGATCTATAAACCCATCTCTAGAATATGCCTTTAAGACCCAGATGACTTTTGGAAGAGGAAGAGGTCAAGGCAGAGGAAGAGGAAGAGGTAGAGGCCAAAACAGAGGAGGAAGAAACAACCCTTCTCATACTCATGAAAGCAGCAGCAATCAAAATAATAGCCATGGCCAAATCAGCAGCCAACAAGGTGGACACCAACATACTCAAGGACAAAAGTATGATAAATCTAATGTCTAATGTCATTATTGCAAAAAATATGGGCACTATGCCAATGAATGTAGGAAAAAGAAAAATGACATGAATAATAGGCAGAATGCTAATGTAGCAAGAGAAGAAAAGAACCCAAAGAGTGTGTTGTTAACATGTAATGTAGGACAAGATAGACAGGATGATGTATGGTTCTTAGATTTAGGCTGCAATAATCATATGACTGGAAACATATGAATGTTTGCCAATCTTGATGAAGAAGTTAAATCAGAAGTAACCACTAGACCTAATACTAAGATATCTGTCAAGGGAAAAGGCAGAGTTAGTATTCGTGCAAGGTATGGAGAGCAGAAGTTTGTGTCAGATGTATACTATGTTCCTAGCTTGAAGTGTAATCTTTTGAGCGTTGGGCAGCTCATAAACAAAGGTTACAATGTAGTCTTTAAAAATGATGTGTGCACAATAATGAATATACCTCCAAGCAAGAAGATTATTGCTAAAATACAAATGACCAAAAATAGAATGTTTCCAGTCAAGTTCAATACAGAATTGAAGGGAAAGAGAATGAATGTAGCAGCTGTAACTCAAGAGGTCTTTCAAAAGGAAGTGAAAGATGAGACTTGGTTATGGCACTTGAGATTTGGACATCTCAATTTCATAGGTCTGAATTTGTCGCACAGAAAAGGAATGGTAAGAGGTCTACCATTGATTGAGAAACCGAATATCCTATGTGAAGGTTGTATCTTGGGAAAACAACATAGAGAAAACTTTCCATCAGGAAAGAGCATAAGGGAGAAAGCACCCTTAGAAATTATCCATTAAGATTTATGTGGACCGATGCAAACAGCATCAGTTTTAGGCAACAATTACATGATGACCTTCATTGATGATTTCACAAGGAAAGTATGGGTTTATTTCTTGAAATATAAAAGTGAAGTCTTTGAGAAATTTTGCCACTTTAAAGCTCTAGTAGAGAAACAGAGTGGGCAACATATCAAAGTTCTAATAATTGATAGAGGAGGTGAGTATATCTCAAAATAATTTCTGCGTTTTTGTAGAGAAAATGGCATACATTTAAGCAGTTTACAACTCGGTACACACCACAGAAAAACGGAGTTGCTGAAAGGAAGAATCGAACCATAATGGATATGGTGAGAAGTATGCTAAAGGAAAAAAAATTTCCAAATGAGTATTGGGCAGAAGATACAAATTGTGTTGTGTATATTTTAAATAGATGCGCAAAAAAAGCTGTAATGAACAGAATTCCAGAAGAAGCGTGGAGTGGCAGAAATCAGGGAGTCACCCACATGAGATTTTTTGGGTGTGTGGCTTATGCACACATTCCAGATCATCTGAGAAAGAAGTTGGATAGTAAGGGGGAGAAGTGCATATTTATTTCTACTGTGAAGAGTCCAAGTGATATAGACTGTATAACCCATCCACAAAGAATTTTATTATAAGCAGAGATGTTCAATTTATTGAAGAGGAAGCATGGCATGGAAGCATTGAGAAAATAGTCAATGTTAGAAGCCATTTGTCTCATGATGAAAATGAGGAAAATGTGGCTGAAAATAACACCTCATTGGTAGCACCACCTCCACCAACACAAGGACAGCAAGGGACACCTCAAGCAGGAGTAAGAACACCCTTGAGAAGAAATGAAAGTGCTTCTCCAAGCACACCACATGGAGCAGATTTGAGTGCTACTTCAAGCACAAGTACACCAAATGAAAGAGGAACAAGTTTCAGAAATTTAAATGAAATTTATGAGCAAGAGACAGCAAATGAAGGTATGAATTCCTTATTTTCTTTGTATTTCCATGTTGATTATCCTATTCATTTTGAGGAAGCTATAAAAGATAGGAAATGGATAGAAGCCATGGATGAAGAAATTAATGCAATAGAGAAAAACAATACAAGGGAATTGGTTGATCTCACAGAAGGGAAAGAAGTCATTGGAGTAAAATGGGTCTACAAGACCAAAAGTAACGCTAAACGTAAGATAGAAACACACAAGGCCAGACTTATTGTCAAAGGTTATAAGCAGCAACATGGAAGAGATTATGAGGAAAATTTTGCACCAGTTGCAAGAATGGAAACAGTGAGAGCAGTGTTTTCCATAGCAGCATAAAACAAATGGAAAGTATACCAAATGGATGTAAAATCAGCATTTTTAAATGCAGTGTTAATGGAAGAGGTTGATGTTGAACAACCTCTAGGCTATGAGAAAAAGGGCCATGAGCACAAAGTTTGCAGATTGAAGAAAACTCTTTATGGGCTGAAGCAAGCACCAAGAGCATGGTACAGTAGGATAGATTCCTATCTACTGGAAAATGGGTTTGAAAAATATGAGGGAGAACCCACATTATACATCAAAGAAAATGATGGTGAGATGTTCATTGTGGTTTTATATGTTGATGATGTGATATTCACACGTAATGATAATTACCTCATTGAAAATTTTAAAACAGTGATGAAGGATGAATTTGAAATGACTGATATGGGATTCTTGAGATACTTCTTAGGAATAGAAGTAGATAAAAATGAAAATGGGATTTTTATCTCACAAGCTAAATATGTAAATGAAGGTTTAGAAAGATTTAATATGCAGGAGGGAAAGGAAGCAATTACTGCCATAGTAATGGGACTAAAGTTGAGAAAAGATGAAAGCAGCAAGGATTTTGATCCAAGTTGGTATAAGAGCATAGTTGGCAGCCTCATGTATTTGACTGCAACTAGGCCAGATATTAAGAATGTTGTTAGTTTTATTTCCAGATTTATGGAGAGGCCAAAGGATGCACATTTGCAAGTAGCAAAGAGAATTCTGAGGTATGTAAAAGGAGCTAAAAAATATGGTATTTTGTATACTACAAAAAATTCAGAATTAATTAGTTATGCTGACAGTGATTGGGCTGGAAGTATTGATGACCGGAAAAGTACTTCTAGTTATTTTTTTCATATGTGTTTAGGAGCCATTTCATGGGCTTCTAAGAAACAGCCTATTGTAGCATTATCTATAGTAGAGGCAGAGTATGTCGCAGCTACAACAGAAGTGTGTCAAGCAGTGTGGATGAGAAGGATGTTGAGAAATTTGTGCCAGGAACAGGTAAAAGGGACAGTGATCTATTATGAAAATAGCTTAGCTATTGCATTATCAAATAATTCTATGTTTCGTAAAAGAACTAAACACATAGATGCAAAGTTTCACTATATCAGAGAATTGGTGAACAATGGAGAAATTGTTTTACAGCATTGTAGAAAAAAGGAGCATTTTGCAAACATATTGACAAAACCATTGGGGCAAAAGAGTTTTGAATATTTAAGAAAATTCCTGGGTATGATTGATAACCCAGCAGCTGACTTTAAGGGGGAGTGTTGAAACGATTAAAGTCACCTACATACCCCGTGCAGGTAGAAATAGAGTACAACAGGGGTAGAAGAGAAGATTGAGTGCGCACCACTATGCATTTAACACAGGAATGGAGTAACCATAAGGATGGAATTTAATTTTATATGTAGCAGCCTCCATTGCAGGGATGAAATTAAATTTTTGTTTACAGAAAGTAGCCTCCGTAGTAGATGAATTGAAGAAAGTTGTGGTTCAACCACGCAACAGCAGATTTCACTTAAAAACAGTCTTATCGGGCTTAAAGTCCTCACCAACCAAACAAACGGAGGTTTTTTGATTAAACGAGCCAAGTTTTAAACTTTTGAATGGGCCGTGTCATCTATGGTCCCCACTTCATTTCCCATCGCCAAATATTGTTTTAGTGTCTTGTTTATATGAATTCCAGCCGTGATGCGATGTTACGATATCGCACATCGCATATCGCAACGGACAAGTGTTACATACCACATCAGATATCACCACCGATGTTGTAATGCGATGTGGTCCCCACATCCATCACACATCACAAACACCTATCGCCATCCGCCCAAACCACAAGTTCATTTTTATCACCGCAATGCGATGTGGTCCCCACCACCATAGCAATTTCACATCGCAACTATCCACCCACCACTTATGATTATGCTTGTTATCTGCCGATTCACCGATGCAATCTCCGCCATGGGGTCCATCACACATTGCTCATCACCGTCCACCAAACCATTCAACCATCCATTCTAAAGTTCATTGCCGATGCCGATAGTGCTCATCGCTCAACGTGCCATCGCAACATCGCCATTGCCAGTTTCAAAGGTCCATTCCACCAAAGCCATTATTCTGCTAGTCGCCGATTGCAATGTGGGCTCCACTCACAATCGCGCATATGAAAATTCATTTGATGTCTTGTTCTTAACTTAGGTTGAAGAATTTAGTACGACCAATATGTTTTTAATTTTAATTTTTCTTTATGTTTTATTACGCCGCGCCATATAAAATGAAAAGCATGTAGGCTTATTGAAAATGTAAGTTTACTGTTTAATGAAAATCCCGCAGGTAGAGAAAAACACAGTGAAGACCAGAGAGTAGTGTATGTGCGTATTTGTGACATAGAGAGAAGTTTTGTTTTTGAGAGCATTGCATCTGTAGCAGTCAGACACATTTCTGTAATCCCACACAGTGGAAGAAATTTTATTCTGTAATGTTTTGTTTTGTTAATGAAATAGAAAGAATTTTTATGCTAGTTTGTTCAATCTCTATCCAGCAGTAAGATTTTTTTTTTTAATCTATGTATTGTAGAGGAGACTCTTTTTTTCTCCATGTTTGTTCGAAATATTCAGAAATTCCAACATAATAAAATAAATAACTTAAATATTTTTTCCTCTTCAAATGGTCTTTTGTTCCTTTCAAACATGTTTAAATAACGACCATTCCTACACTAAAATATTGGGTATATTAAAGCATTTCCATAGCTTTCCACGCTTCGTTCTTCATAATTTTAAGTTTCCTTTTCTGTTTGTGCTTCATATATTACTTTTTCCTTCTGGATAATGAAATGTGGTAAGGTAATGTGCTAGGTATCTCACCTACCTTCTTGGGAACATATACAAAAATTTACTCACCATATGAATGGTGAGTGTTAACACTCTCATTCTCTGAAGCGTTGCATTAAAGTAAAGAAGTCAATAAATGCAAATTACGGGATGTCTATATCATGTTAGCAACAATAGATGCATGAACAGTGCCCAAACCAATAATAACTCCAGCGCCCATCATGCTCATAATAGTCTATATTCAAGTCATCATCAAACTCCAAGGTGTTGCACCCCTCTATTGTAGCTAAGGGTGATGTCTATGTCATGTTGCAACAATCGCTGCATGAATAGTGCGCAAACCAATAATAACTCTAGTGCCCATCATGCTCATAATAGTTTATATGCAAGCCATCATAAAGGTCCAAGGTGTTGCACCGCTCTATTGCACCTATGAATAGGTGCAGTTAATTGTAAGTTATTGAAGGCTTACATTATTACAACCCATTTCACCATACAAAACATAGTGGAAGAATATACCATTGTAGATTGAAGTGCATGGTATCTGATGTTGGCATGGTCAAGAATTCTATTTGGGTAGTTTTATTATGAATATATTCATACTATGAACAATAATGTATAATTTAATTCTACAATGTTGTAAGTACTTTGAAATTCTTTTTTATAATTAAGTACATCGTAACAAAACAAATTTGAGACAATGTCTTGTGTTTTCCTTTTTCCGGAAGTGGGCTTGTTGCATTGCAGACTATGTAGAGGGTATCTCTAGTATGAGCATTATATAGAAATATATATATTTTTTTAATGGAAATAAAATAACATAGATTCATCTAAAGCACGGATCTAACATGAGCCCAAAGAGATCAAATTTCTTTTGTTACAAACTTATTTTAGAGTGCCACAAATAATGTGTGTAATTTTCAACTATTTAAATTGCATTTTTGAATGTTATAAAGTTTAAATAACATGTGTATTGAGCTATTTTAGATTAATTAATGTTAAAATATTTTACTCATAACTCACATTGAATGTTTTATCTTGTAAAATTATATTTTTGTATTTTATTACTTGAAAAGTGAAAGTGAAATATCAACAACTGAGTTAATTGTTTTGTTAATAGATTTTTAATTGTTTATTTATATGGTTATTTAATTCTTGTTTTAAAAAATTATTTTTATTATTATTTTTAGGACATGACACACTTACACACATCCCTCATACTGGATTGTAGAATAAGCCTTTAGACTCAATTAACAATTATTTACTTTTAAATGCTATAAATAAATTATTTACCAGCAAAGACTCAAATTTTTAATATTTGTATGCTATAACTAAATTATCTATCGGTAGGGACTCTCGGCTTCCTGCAATCCTTGTTAAATAAATGTACCTTTGAAATGGAAGATTTCAGACCTAAGGTTGAA
This sequence comes from Pinus albicaulis, assembly GCA_034641835.2. Classification (NCBI taxonomy): domain Eukaryota; kingdom Viridiplantae; phylum Streptophyta; class Pinopsida; order Pinales; family Pinaceae; genus Pinus; species Pinus albicaulis. The sequence continues at coordinate 1,623,480,444 of CM076578.1, forward strand.
GAAATGAGTGACATGTATATATAGCAACCCTATAATCTGCAGGATGATTAGGTTTTGTATCTCCATGGTGATAAGTAGCTAAAATCCAATGCTCCTGAATATACAATTTTTTAAGTGATGGAACTACTTTGAAATCTTCGAGTGGTGAAAAATTGTAGATGAAGAGAGAGTCAATGGGGAATATCCATCACAAGAGAGGGTGATCCATGGAGAAACAATACAAGCATAGTGTGATAAATATATGATTATTCTTCCAACAGTTTATTAGTCCCTGCCACTTGCGGCATGGCAGGGACTATTGTAATTAAAAAAAAAAATTCATTAGTCCCTCTCGCAAACCCAAAGCTCATTTTATGTTTTAGCCAAAGTCTTAAGGGAAGTCAGAATCGAATATTCCTTTTCATCCAATTAAACAGTTTGTCATCTTATTTGGCCTCATATCGAGGCGATACAGATATATTAAGTAAATTCAACATTGTTATATGCTATGTTATATTATAAATTCAATTTCATTGTTCTCAAACATGGGTAATGCTAGCATTAATCCTGGAGCATTTAATGTTTGATATAATACCGAGTATAACAAACATACAAGTATCTCATTTTGAAACAAACATATGTATGTCCTTCATTTAGGACAGGTAGCTATATCATATATAGGATAGGTGGTTTGCATGAAAGATGGAAGTGGCAAAATCTTGTTTCTTCGCCTGTCAATGAAATAGGTTTCGCCCGTCAATGAAATAGGTTCTGCAATAGTCTTTCTTCTCCCCTCAATGAAATCTTCAGTAATGAAAACCTGAGTACTGGCATCTAGAACTTAGCTTTTTCAACCAAGTGAAGAATTTCAGAAAATAAACACAAAAACATACCTGCAAGTAATGTGATTACATCTACAGGTCAATTCAAATATCAATTTGCACTTTCGACAGTGGCACCACTTATGATCCTCGGAAAGCAAGTTTTGTTCGTGTCCTATAGGCTCTGAAACTTAGAGCACTGCAAATTTGCATCCAAGAGAACCTTGCAGTGTGCACATAACAAGTTTTTGCAGAAATGGCATTCTGAAATTTCCATGTCCTCCTTGACAAGAAGTCTAGAGCAGTTAGGAAAGGGGCAATATACTTTCAGGGCTTCAGGAATATCTGCCTCCACCATTATAGCCGACCACTACTACTGCTGTTAATGTGATTAAATATTTTAAAGATGTTTTCTCCCTAAATTGTTGCAGAACAAGGGGTTTGATAGAGTTATATGGATGTTGCGAACACACTGAAGAGGGCAGACTGCACTATGCATCTTTCAAAAAAAGGAAAGTCATGTTTTTGCTGAACAATACGAACAATATAAGTCCGTCATGCAATACATAGCTGAATCAAGAATACAAGTACTGATTTCCATACATGAGATAAATATTTAAATAATTTTTTTCCATAGCTTTGGTGATAGAAATTCCATGGATTGTTTGCCTAAAGAACTGATGCAGAGTTTTCTTATTTGCTTCTAGTGCCATGTTTTTTTAGCATTATTTATTTCCTCCGTTTCATTTCCTATTCTTTATCGGTGGCAGGGGCATGATGTACGTTTAGCAAACTAGTGCTGCTCCCATGTGGAATATGCATCAATATAAAAATTCATAATAAAAATTTTGGGCAGTGGTCATTGCATTTCTTGGCTTCTATTTGGAATTGTGCCTCTGCTTCTCTTTTTCATGTTCAAATTAAAATTGATGTCATTATCATGCAAGAAAAGCTTGAATCCTAACAATACAAGGTTGTCATGCAATACATAGTTGAATCAAGAATATAAATACTGATTTCCATACTTGAGATAAATATTTAAATTATTTTTTGCCACAGCTTTGGTGATAGAAATTCCATGGATTGTTTTCCTGAAGAACTGATGCGGAATTTTCTTTTTGCTTCTGGTGGCATGCTTTTTTGGCATTCTTCCTTTCCTCCATTTTGTTTCATTTCCTGTTCTTCATCGGTGGTAGGGACATCTCCCACATTTAGTCAAGTATGGCTGCTGCTATGAGGCTACTGCTATGAGGGTTGTTGTGTGAAGAAGCAGATATCAATTTCAACTGGTGCTACTCCCATGTGGAATATGCATCAATATAAAAATTCGTAATAAAAATTTTCGGCAGTGGTCATTGCATTTCTTGGCTTCTATTGGGACTGGTGCCTTTGCTTCTCTTTTTCATGTTCAAATTAAAATTGATGTCCTTATCATGCAAGAAAAGCTTGAATACGAACAATATAAGGTTGTAATGCAATACATAGCCGAATCAAAGATACAAGCATTGATTTCCATACATGAGATAAATATTTAAATTATTTTTTTCCATAGCTTTGGTGATAGAAAGTCCATGGATTGTTTTCCTGAAGAACTGATGTGGAGTTTTCTTATTTTCTTCTGGTGCTGTACTTTTTTGGCATTCTTCCTTTCCTTTGTTTCGTTTCATTTCCTTTTCTTCATCAGTGATAGGGGCATGTCCCACGTTTAGTGAAGTATGGCTGCTGGTATGAGGCTGCTGCTATGAGGGTTGTTGTGTGAAGAAGTAGATATCATTTCAACTGGTGCTTCTCCTGTGGGTTCTATTGATGCGAGGACTAATGCAAGTGATGCTGCTGGATCAAGTGAGCATACTCCATGTTTTCTTCCTACGATGACTCATGCCCTGAAGTGTCCTCTCTGATTCACTTGTATGAAGGAGAGCCGCAACAACTCCGCAAATAATTCATGACTGCAGCAAGGTACAAAGATACAAATTCCATAAATGCAATGTATCTATATCAACTAGCTTGTTTACCAGCCCAGCTAGCATGGTAGATTTCAGGATAATCATTGCATGGCATGCTGCATGTTTTCCATGGTTGTTTACAGGAATTGAGCAGTAAACCCATGGGCTTCATGTGGGTTCCACATGTAATTTATTATTGTGATTTTTCAAATAACGTTTTTCATTAACAATGTAAAAATGAGTCGATTTTCAAGAATATTTTCTAGTTGGATTAATTTAAACAGTGGGTCTCTGGTTGAAGCTGCTAGGATGCAAAGATGTACGCCAGGGAACCTAAAGATTAACTCACTTAACTCACTAAATCTCACCTATTATAAAGTATAAATTTAGGTCCAAAAGGGGAATATGTAATCTATATCAATGAAAAACAACCGAATCAATGGGTGTGACTGACCCTGTTGCAGATTGGGCCAGAACTGCGACTATAGCTTGATTTGGCAGACATCAAAACCTACCATAGCTTTTGGAAACCCTTAACTAACTTTTGACCAGCTCATTCACGAACACGCGATCACTCAGAATCATTTACAGGCTACGTAATCCAATATCAGTTATTCTTTGAAAAGATTAAGAAACATGATGTTGTGGATGAAATTTAAATCTTCTTTCTAGTCCTCAATAGTTTCTGGATACTATTCATAGATATTCATAGAATTTGAAATATTCTAAAAGAAAGAATCGATCATTCAAAATTTTGATAAACATGCATGGGTTTTCTGAACAATTACACAATCTGCAATGTGTTTCTACATGAGTCTATTTGAGTATTTTTAGATATACAACCAATTAATCTCTGCTCAAAAGATTTTAATTTCTAGGATTTGTAATTTAGAAATTGACACTGGCCTAAATCTAGCTGGTTGATAAGACTTTCAGAGAATTGAGTTCTGATGCATGGCTTGATCTAAACCTAGCTATTTTTAGAACATTTTCAGGGAGTTGAATTCTGAAGCAAGGCATTAATTTTTTTGGCATAATCTAGACATATTGCTGGGGCCTCATTACATGCCAAAAAAGAAAAACCCTTCCTTACAAAAGGTTTTTTTGGTAGTAAATGTCAGTCACGAGGGAAAAATTCGTGCAAAAAGCGATCTTTGACATCTTTCCGATAAAACTACGGCTCCAATTGTTGAGACGCATTACAAGAATGGAGTGAATCTGCAGGGGAACTGAAGAACTCATCGCAAACATCTGTTAAGAGTCTTACAAGCTCATTTACTTCACGGTATGCAGACAGTGAACCAAGAAAGGGTGTAGATGTCATTGTAAAGGCTTTAGAGCGAGAGGGTGTCGAACATGTCTTCACCTACCCTAGAGGAGCATCTGTGGAAATTCATCAGGCACTTACTCGATCCAAGATCATAAAAAATGTCCTTTGTCGGCATGAACAAGGAGAAGTATTTGCAATAGAAGGGTATGCCAAGTCTATAGGAAAGGTAGCTGTTTGAATTGCAACTTCTGGTCCTGGTGCCACCAACTTGGTAAGTGGTCTTGTGGATGCATTGCTTGGCAGCATTTATTTGGTTGCTATTACTGTACTATTTCCTTATTTGACAATGTTTAAGTGTAGCTCAAAAGTGTTAAGACAGTTTGCATAGAAGCTTTAGAACTTCACAAGACAATACTAAGAAAAGTTCCAATTTGGTCCATTTTTATTTTCATTTGTACACTCACAAAATTTTCTCTTAACCTATTGCTGCTGCATGGCAGTTCACTACTCGAACTTCGGCTCAAGGCAGGGACTAGCTGCCTTACAGCTATCCTTGTTTCCACTTAGCACTCGATACATATGTTGGGTGTATTGAATCACTATCTCTACATTGAAACATAAGGAGAGGATGCATGATGCATGTTGTGAGATTCGTGAGCAGAATTATAAAGATATTTTCTCATTTTGTGATATTGAATATTGACATGATAATTATAATAAAAAATAGTTGAGCCAAGATGTGTTCTATATTGTAGTAATAGTAGTAATGTTCATGTTCGATGGTTATATTTAAAATTAAATTAAAATGAAATAAAATAAATAAATAAATTTAATTATTAAAAAAAATTATATGTAGAGAAGTAAAATTTATATGAATATAAATAATTATATTGATAAGTATGTTTATTTTGGAATATGGTTTCTACACTTTTAATTTAATTACTAAAAATTAATAGGTGGATCTCATGAATTGAATCTAATGAAAAGTTCATGAATAGAGGGTTGACATATATTTCAACACTGATTATGTTCTATTTTCTTTTCAATTTAACGAAATAAAATCTTTTTAAAATAAATTAAAATAAAATATATTTTAAATATTTTCATTGTGAAATGGATTATGGTTTTTTGAGAATGTGGTGTTGATAAATCATAGTATTCCTCCATGATATTGTGACAAAGTCTATTCATAGATTAATAATATTCACAGTAAAGTGTGGATGAATGTCCAAGATTAAGAATCTTGTCATATAATTTTCTTTCTTCAACATATATATGTTACGCACATATAATAATAATAATAATAATAAAGAAGTTATGATTTAGTTAATTTTAATGACCTTTTTAATATTCGAAATGTGAGATGTATCATAAGGTAAGTGTATTGATGCCTATTATAAATTTATTTATATCAACTCTTACCACCCATTTACTGCCCATTTAATTTATATGGTCGTTGCACTAGTATTATTAAGAATTAGCATAGATCCATTTTAATTACAGATCTACCAAGCACATAGAGAAATGTTGATGCACCAATATTATTAAGGACTAGCATAGATCCATATTAATTTTAGATATACCAAGGACATAGAGAAATAAAATATCTCAAGGTAGAAACATTTCCTCAAATTTTTCACTCAAAATGTGGTTTATACCTTCAAAGATTTGATCCTTCTCTATGCTTGCTAAATTTGAAACTAAGATTTATCTATGCTAGTAAAATCAATATATATATATATATGAGTTTAAGGATGTACAATTTTATATAATTTAGAAATGATGTTGGCTATTAAAAAGGTCATTTATCATATCTATAAGCAGTTCATATCCCAATTGGGTGTCCTCAATCAATAATTTTAAAATTAAATATCAACTTATGACATAAATAAAAATATTATAAATATGATAATTATAAAGAATTATTAATAATTATATTTTTATGTTTAAATACTTTTCAAAAAATAAAAATAATTACATTTTGATAAAATTGTTATCTTTTAATACTCCATTAAAGGCATAGTTAAGATGAATTCCCCTTCATTATTGTAAATATTGTAGCATTACACACAAAAGAGAAAATATAGTTTCAACAATATCAAGGGAAAATTAGGCCTCCATAGGTTAAGCATTATGAAAATTGTCCATATCCTTTCGATATAAGATTCTAAATATTGATTTACAAAAAGTAAAAATTGACTAGGCTAGTAACATACCATTATCTCTAAAAAAGAAAATTAACGTCAACCATTAAATGGTTGAGCACTATCGTTATCAATAGAAACATTAATATCTCTTTCTTCATCTTATGTATTCCCTTAAGGTTGTGCGTCTTCATCTGGAACAATAACATTAGATTGATTTCCCTCTAGACCGAAATAACCCTCCTCCTATTTCATGTTTCTAGTTTTATTTGTGATAGTATAAGATTTATATCCTAATGCCAAATTCCACTTTAAACATAGCCTCAAAAATTTTATTAGAAATCATGCCGATATGGAAAATATATTTCTATGCTTATTTTTCGTATACCAAGGCTTGCACTATCATATATTTGGATAATCAATAGGTTGGAGTAATTCTAAATAACATAGTTTTATAGTATGAGAATAGACTAGATCCTTAATATGTCATTCAGGTTCCTTTGTGTTCTATTTATAGTTAAATTATATCTTTGACCCATCACAACATTATCAATCCCCTCAACATCCAATTCTTTTTTTTAGATAATTTTTCATGAAAAATCATCCCATCCTTAATGTATTCCTTTTCGACTTTGGAGTCATATTTGCCATTTTTTTAAGGCTAGGGTTCTACTGGAACCAAATTGAAGGAAGTTGGCCTTTTCTATGTATCCCAATACCATTCTAGGATATACTAAAATTCATTGTAATGGATGAAAACTCACTTGAATAAAGGCTCAAAAGCAACATGATTAGCACAACAACAAAAAATTGGGCTATTTTAGAGAGAGGGAGATGGCTAGTCATACTAGGCCTAAAACAAGACCATACCTTCCCCATGGAGTAGAACAGAAATTTAGTTAGCTGACACAAAATGATAAAGTAATGTCCCACCTAAAAAAAATGTAGAATCCAAACTCACAACAACTAGAAATGACATATGAAGCAGAAAGAGGTACATGAAATAATAATGGTATTCCCACAAGAGTGAACAAGTGTCACTTGCACCAACTATGGCACCCATATTTCCTTGAGTTGCTAAAGTAATCTAAAGCTACAACAGAATAACAAAATAAAAAGAAACCCCCTTCCAAATATAAAAATATGTCATTTTAACCTCCTCTCATCCTTCTATGTTTGAATTATCATCATGGAAGTTATATATGGTACTCCACTACCTACAAACCAAATTTGTCAATTGAGTAAATAGCAGGAAAAATTTCATAGTCATCCCTGTTATCTTCTCCTCACAAAATAAAGTACCTTCACTACATAGGGGTGGTATTTCATCTACTTATCTATATAAATTTTGTAAGTTGATCAGGTGCTTAAAATTATTCTCAAAAATAAAAGTTGTCAAAATGGTGTGGAACCTAAACAACTATGTATATCACTTCGCTTGGAATTTGGCATAACTCGTTTCGCGGAAAACTGACATTTTATGCTCCTGGAAACATGTTTTGTTAGTTTTCCCAAAGAAGTAAAATTTTGGCAAAAATATACAGACAGACCAGTCAGCAGTCAATTCAGTTATTGTCTGGTCAAAGGGTGACTGTGCATGGTGTGCCAACCTAATCGTGCCACTTGTCAAGTTTTTTTTGGTACTGGTTGGCAGATTTTAATTGGTGGGATAATCGCCAACCACATGCTACCATGTGGCCCAACCGAAGGCCGCCACATGGCAGAACGAGACGCCACAATTTTTTTTTGTAAAGGCAGAGCAGACTATGTGGGGGTCAAGCACCACATATTTTTCGAAATGCCAACACTACATACCACTACGCCAACGTATTTCTTGTTAATACTATGATCTAAAAGTATATATCAATTTGAGATTGGTGGAGGTTTTTGGTTAGGAGCCAGGGCTTCGCCCAAGCCCCCCATATGTTATGGCATACAACCACAGGCGCAGAACCAACATCTAGGCCGTAACTTCCATTGTTACCATAACTGACAGCCATGGAGCTACAACGGAAACGACCTATGTGATGGCCCACCGTGTCCACCGGATAAACTGCACAATTTTTTATATTAAAAAAATTAATTAGGCGCCAATACAATATAGTTCAAATTTTAGAATTTAGGCGTTAGTGGAAAAGTTAAGTATCTGACAAGTTTTCCCAGATTTCCACAAACTTGGCACTTTATTAGTGAATCATGGGGCGAAACTATAGGAACGGTCCAGAATTAGGGAAATTTGTGGTGCAGTTAGTAGGAAAACTGGGGAGGCTCATAAGTTCTTCAGTTTTTTACAAATTTCGGATCAAAAAGAGGACAGACAGGAATTTTTGGGTATTATGAAGTTGATGGAACAAGTTTTGAAGCCATTTGAGAACTATAAATTTATGTAATCACCAATTTTTAGCATAATGAAAGAGGACCAAGCCAATGGAAGATGGACCAAGGAGACATAACCAAGGAGGGGTGAAATTCTTCATCATATGTTGTGTTTTGACTATTTTTATGGGGCAATTGTCTTTTTTTTTTTGCATATTTCTGAGTTTATTTTCATGCTTTACATGTTTAAAAATTAACATAAAAGCTCTCGAAAACTTAGTTTTTAAGACTTGTAATTTACAAACTCTCAAGCACATTTACATTAAAATCTCATACAAATCAAGTTTTGTATTATAACTTAGGTTTTCATTGTTGTTGTGTGTATTTAATTGTTTTCAAGTGTTTCTGATGCATACAAGGTTGAAAATCAAGAGAGTATAAGGAAAGCTCATGGTTGCAAGTCTTCAAGTTATGTCAAGGAGAAGGATAACAAGTTTGCCACAATCTCCACCAAAAATTCTTCCTCAACTCATAGTTGAAGATTCAATAAGCAAGTTTCATGAAAGAGGAGCTGATAATATGTTAAATGAAGAAAATACTTTCAGAAAAGCTTTATTTGACATGACTGAAATGGTGAATATTCTCTATGAAGAGAGGACTTCAATATTGGAGAGTGAAAGTTACAAGCCTTCAAAAGGAGAGGGTTCTTCTTGAGGAAAAAGAGGATATGATGACAAGCCTTCAAAGGGAAATTGTGATAAACCACCCTATTCTCCATCGTCATCTTCACCTCCATCCTCGCCTTTATCTTCTTCCTCTTCCACAACCACTATTACTCGAACAACTCCACATACCCCAAGGGTGCATGGTAAAACTCCATTATTAAAACTTGATATCAAATTCGAAATACCTATGTATAATGGTGAAGTGAATGTTGAAAGACTTGATAATTGGGTTCATCAACTTCAATTTTATTGTAGGATTCAGAATGTCAAAGATGATTAAACAAAGATCTAGTTGGCTTCATTCAGGTTGGAAAGTGCTGCTCTAATTTGGTGGGAAGCAAAAACACAAGAGGATATGAAAGATGATGGTAAGGCATCAACCTCTTGGATATATTTTATTGTTGAAATATATTGGGGGTTTAGATAGTTATTTAAGCCATACTATCCTCATTTTTAATAATACAATATTAGATGGGTTTTTTCTTTAGGAAGCACATCTTGAAGAAAGAGGGAAAAAAATTTCACAAGAGGCTAGGAAGAATCCATTCACAAGTGGATACAAGGGTAAGATTAATTTATAAGGGAAAGGAAAGAAAAATACATCCATTAAAAAGGAAGGAGAAAAAATAACATGCAAACATTGTTCCAAAGAGGGTCATAATTAAGTTCATTGTTGGAAGCTTCATCATGAGATGAAACCAAAAAAGTTCAACAACAAAGGCAAGAAAAACATAGCTACAAGTACACAACATGACTTAGGCTCTGATTCGAGAGATGAAACAAAGTTCAAAACAATGGGAACGAAAGGTAAGGACATAGAAAGCACCAACTCGTCATGTTTTCCTAATGATACTAAAGATGAGAAAAATAGAATTGAACTTTTCCATATTCAAGTTATTTAAAAGCACATGAAAATTTATACACTCTTAGATAGTGGTTCACAAGAAAATTTGACTTCCGAAGAATTAGTCAATAAATTAAACCTAGAGACCATTCCTCATCCAAGACCCTATCCTTTAGGCTTGACATGTAAGAATGAAAAGTTACAAGCTACGAGGAAATACATACTTAATTTCCAATTACACAAAACTTTGTTGATGAAGTTGAACTTCATGTAGTTCCACTTGATATTTCCGGAATTGTTTTGGGAAGACCATATTTGTATGATAGAAAATCTATTTTCCATCACCATGAAAAAAAGTATTACTTTTTCAAATATAGCATATAGTAAATTGTTAGAGCACATCGACAAAAAATAAATAATTCACTTGTAAATGTCGGACACATCAAGAGACTCATTAACTCTTGAAATCATTTTGTGATTTTAATGGTCAAGAAAAAGAAAAATGTTGAAAATGAAGATTTTAAAGGTTTTTATTCAAGATGGAAATATGATTTAGTTGAGGTCGTTAACCAATATGATGAGATATTTTAGGAGCCAAAAGAGTTTCCTCCCAAGAGGGGAATCCAACATGAAATACAATTGCATCAATATTTTCATCTTCATAACATGGGCATGTACAGGATGTGAGTGATGGAATGTGCAAAAAATTAAAATGTAAATTAAAGAGTTTTGGACAAAGGGATCATCATACCAAGTACTTCTCCATGCGGGTCACCTATTGTTTTGGTGCCAAAGAAGGAAGTAACATGGCGCATGTGTGTGTACATCCGTGAATTGAACAAAGTTATGGTAAAGAACTATTAACCACTTCCTAGAATTGATGAATTACTTAATCAATTGAAATATGCACATTATTTTATGAATATGGACTTACGGAGTTGCTATCATCAAATTAGAATTGTTGAAGGTGGCATGTGAAATTAATCATTAAAAAAAAAACATGGTTTGCTGAGGTCATTAACCAATATGATGAGATGTTTCAAGAGCCAAAATAATTTCATCCCAAAAGGGGAATCCAACATGAAATACAATTACAGTGAGATTGCCATCTTCCTAACAGTGGCATGTACAGGTTGTGAGTGATGGAATGTGAAAAAATTAAAAAGTTAATTAAAGCGTTGTTGGACAAAGGGATCATCATACCAAGTAATTATCCATGCGAGTCACCTATTGTTTTCATGCCAAAGAAGGAAGTAACATGGAACATGTGTGTGGACATCTGTGCATTAAAGAAAACTACGGTAAAGAATCGTTAACCGCTTCCTAGAATTGATGACTTACTTGATTAATTGAAATATGTACATTATTTTGCGAAGTTGGACTTAAGGAGTGGCTATCATCAAATTACAATTTTCGAGGGTGACATGTGGAAGTCATCATTCAAAACAAAACATGGTTTGTTTGAATGGATAGTTATGCCTTTTGGTCTTTGCAATGCTCTGGCTACCTTTATGCGTGTGATGAATGATGTATTCAGGCCATTTCAAGATGATTTTGTGATAGTATACTTATATGACATCTTTATTTTTAATAAATATTGTGAATAACATGTCATGCATGTAAAAAGGAACTTGATGTCTTGAAGAAATAACGGTTGTTTTTAAATATGTCAAAGTGTGAGTTTGGAAAAATTTATTTGGTGTATTTGCATCATTTTTCTAGAGGAGGTGAATTGAAAATAGATCCCTACAATGTTGATTTCATTTTGAATTGGCCAAAGCCCAAAAAATTTATGGAGGTAAGAAGAATTTTTGGAGTAACCCAGTATTGGTGGAAGTTTCTTGCTAACTTTTCTTCTATGGCAACTCCATTGTATGAATTGACAAGTGTGAATCAGGTTTTACAGGGGGGTGGTAAACAACAAAAGGAATTTCATGTCTTGAAGGAAAAGATCGGTTCAGCCCTAATACTCTCACTTCCAAACTTGAGATAGGTGGTAGTGAGTATGCCATGGGTGTGGTCCTCATGCAACATGGTAAACCTATTTTTTTTCATTCTGAAGCTTTTAATGGTGAATTGATTAATTATCCTACATATGACAAGGATTTGTATGCATTAGTGAAAAGTGTGAAAAAATGGAAACACTACTTGATGAGTAAGGAAACAATCATTCACACAGATCATCAACCATTGCAATACTTGCAACCATAAACAAAGTTACAGCAATCAAGTCACTTTCGATGGATGTGTTTTCTTCAACAATTCCACTTGGTGATAAGGTATAAGAAAGCTATCTACAATAATGTTTCCGACGTGATTTTTAGGCATATTTTTAGCTTTGCTACTATTGTTAAGTATAATTCTATTTTTCATGAGAGCTATGTTGAAAAATATATTTTAGATAGTGATTTTCAAGATGTATATGAAAATTTAAGTCAAGGTAACCAAGTGGAGGAATTTGATGACCACATGCATGATAACTTGTTGTACCATATTGGTAAGCTTTGTATTACAAATGGAAAAAGAGTCAAAATTATAAGAGAGGCACATACTTCTCCTATTTCTTGCCATTTTGATGTAATTAAGAAGGTGGTACATCTACAAAGGTATTGTTATTAACCTCATATGCTTGAAAGTGTATCATGTTTTATTAGAGGTTGTTCATTATCAGTTGTCAGTAAGCCTAGGATGAGAAAGTTAGGATTGTACACACCACTTCCATTACCTTCTTGTCCATGGGAGAGTTTCCCTATGGATTTTGTTGGAGGTTTTCCAATATCAAAGAGGAATCATGATTATCATTTTGTAGTTGTGGATAGGTTCAGTAAAATGTGTATTTTTATGCCATGTAAAAATAAAATTACAACTGAATGAACTGCTTAGTTATTCTTTTAGAATGTATGGGTTTATTTTGGATTTCCCACATCCATTGTTAGTGATTGAGATTCTCACTTTTTTGGGCATTTTTGGTCAAGCTTGTGGGGATTCATGGATACCAAATTGAAAAAGAGTATAACATTTCATTCATAAACATATAATCAAACAGAAATGACGAATAGGATAGTAATACATCTTATTCGTGGTTATTGCAACAAGCATCCTAAGTTGTGGGATGAAAACTTTCACTATATTCAGCATGCTTACAACTGTACCAAGAACTCTTCAACTCCAACATCGTCATTTGAGGCATGTTTGGGGTACTCATCTCAATCTCCTTTCAATTTAATTTTTGCAAATGATGTTTCTATAAATGGTCATGGTGACATAGAAAAAGATAAAAGGTTCACTGAACAAATCCAATTGGTGCATCACACAGTTCAAGAACAACTGGAAAAGAGCCAAGTCAAGTACAAAACAAGGCACGATAAGCATCGTGTAGATCAGAAATTCCAAGTCCGTGATGAATTTTCGCCACACATTAGCAAAGAAAGGCTTGAAGGAGAAGGTAAAAAACTAAAACAAGTTTGATATGATCCATTCAAAATTTTAGAAAAGATTGGTGATAATGCCTTTAGGTTGGATTTTCCTTCACATATGAAAATTTAGGTTGTTGTTAATGTTGAGAACTTAAGGTTGTATGAGCCGCCTTTCTTTGAAGATCAAGGATAAAATGTCCAGTTTCCTTCCAATGAATATTTTTATCCTGAATATCTTGATGAACTATGACAAGACACGATTATTGACAGAAGAACAAGGTCTTCAAAACAAGAAAATGTGGATTACCTTCGTGTGGGGCTCAAAGGAAAAAGTCCAAGTAAATCCAAATGGATCGACATTAGAAAGGTGAGGGAATTGTATCCTCATATATTGAACAACTGAAAGTGATATTTTGGGGTCCAAAAGCTTCCAGTGGGGAGGAGTGATCTGGTGCTCAAAATTATTCTAAAAAATGAAAGTTCTCAAAATGGTGTTGAACCTAAATGAATGCATATATCTCTTCATTACAAATATGATGCAACTCGTTTCGCAAAAAACTGACACTGTATGATCCCAGAAAATGTGTTTTGTTCGTTTTCCCAAATAGGTAAAATTTTGGAAAAACTATGCAGACTGCTCAGTCACCACCCCATACAGCTGACTGGGTATGGTTGACTATTAAAAGGGTAGATATACATGGTTTACCAACCCGTTCGCTCCACTTCTTGATTTTTTTTTGGTGTTGGTTGGCATATTTTTATTGGTGGGTTGATGGCGAACCACATGCTACCACATGGTAGCACAAGAGGCCATAAAAATTTGTGTAAGGGTCAGGGGGATTCAGCAAGGATTGAACACAATACCTTCGTCCAAATAACAACACTGCATACTGCTACGCAAACATATTTCTCACTAATACTATGGTCCAAAACTATATATGAATTTTAGTTTGGCAGAGGTACGGGGTTAGGGGCCAGGGCATAGCCCCAACCCCCCCATATGTTACAACTTATAACCACCGACGCGGAACCAAGGGTTAGGCCCTACTCGCCACCATAATTTTAATTTTCAGCCCCGAAACTGTGGCATAAATTTCATATGGAACCGCCCACCGTGAATGTTAGATAAACCGCACAATTATTTATATTAAAAAAATTAATTCGACGACAATACAATATAGTTCAAATTTCAGAATTCAAGCATTAATGGAGAAAATAAGTATCTGAAAATTTATCCCATATTTCCATGAAATTGGCACTCAGTTAGCGAATTATGTGGTGAAATTTTAAGACTCGTCTGGAACTTGGGCAATTGGTGGTGCAATTAGAAACAAAACTAGGGAGGCTTGTAACTTCCTCAGTTTTTGACCAATCGGATCAAAAAGAGGCTAGACAACAATTTTTGGGTATTGTGAAGCTTATGGAATAGATGTTGAATCCATTTGAGCACTATAAATATATGTAATCACCATTTTGAGCATAATGAAATAGGGCCAAGCCATTAGAAGCTGGACCAAAAAGACGTAGCCGAGGAGGGGTGAACTCCTTCATCTTTTGATGTGTTGTCGTTATTTTTATGGTGTAATTTTTTATTGTTTCTACCCATTTCCGAGTTTATTTTGATGCTTTATGTGTTTAAAAATTAACATAAAAGCTCTCAAAAACTCAATTTTTAGCACTAGTAATTTACAAACCCTCAAGAACATTTACATTAAGATCCCATACAAATCAAAGTATGCCGACCAACACTAATAGAAACTCAACAAGTGGCATGACCAGGTTGGTCCTCTTAGTAGGTGGTTCCTAAAGAAATGATGGCTTATCCATTGGAATGGAAGGCGGAAACAAATACAGAGTATGCAGGGCCAAGCTTAGTAACAATGCAATAGATGAGGCTACCTTCTTCATTTTTGACCTTACAACCTTCTAAAAGAACTCTGAGGGTCTTGAATCTGGACAAAAAATCTTCAATAGAGGAGAAATTACTGGGGTCCAAAGTAAGCAACTCATTTTCAAGCTGATGGGCCCTAATTTTATTTTGAATGCCAAAGACAATATTTAGCTTGTCCAGGGCTTCATGAGGGGTGTCAATATCAAGGATATGAAATCGAAGATCTTGAGCAATGGACATTCCTATCAACCCTCGTGCTTGATCTTGTGTATTTTCCCATTTAGCAACTTTATCATCATCAGAAGGTTTAGTTTCTAGCCCTATGGCTATTCTATAAAGCCCTTTACTTCTAAGTATATATACCATGTGAGGTAGCCATTGGAAACAATTGTTGCTGTTAAGAGTAAACAGGCATGCACTTTCCATTTAAAAAAAAAAAAATGAAGCTCAGAAAATCTGAAACTAACTTCTCCAATGGAAATATCTCGAAAAATTAGGCCATTTCAAAAAAAACGGCTCGAAAAACAGCTTCTGGATGAAGAAGTTATGCATTTTGAAAAAAACTGAGTTGTAGATACCGAATAGTTGCAGGAATGGGATGAAGTGCAGCTTTTAAAAAAAAAAATTTCCGCCCCTTTGAACAATTTTTTTTTACAAAATAAGCTTTGAGAAGGAGACTTAAACCCAAGACCTCTATTCTCATAAACTAACCCCTCACCAAGTGAGATAGTAAAAGGATTATGTTATTTTAGAAAGGAGGAATGGGGGATTATTATTATTATTATTATTATTATTATTATTATTATTATTATTATTATTATTATTATTATTATTATTATTATTATTATTGGGGGGTGGTGTGCATGCCTTTTCCTACACAAAAAGCTAGCAAAAATGAAATGCAAAGCCTTGCGGTAGAATGTTAGATTCTCGGTATCACTTTTTCCACTATTTCTGATTTCCCAAGATCGCACAAAGACGCAGGGAAAGAGCATATGTAGCAAAAAAATCCCTTTTTCCTGTTTCTGATTTGCCGATATCGCACAATGCGCACATCAAAGAGCATAAACAGAGAAGAGGGTATAGATACAATAAATAAATAAAACCTTAATACCAAAAATAAACAGAAAAAAACTGAAATAAGAAGAAGTATTAACAAATATAACTGCAAAATAGATGCTTTATACCTCCAGATCTAAACTGACATAACTTGGCTAGCCGGAAACCTTTTCGCATGAAACAAAAGGCATTCCTCACTATAACAGCCGCTCCGAACACAACCGAGCAGTTCTCCAAGCCCAAAAATGCTCAAAAAGAGTAGATCTACAAAACGGAATTCGCATGCAGTCAAACCGACTTCGGATTTTGATCAACAATGGACGTGGCCCTCAAAATAGCTCTGATACAATGTAGGAATTTACAGGGTAAGTTCCGTAGATCAAGAACCAAATGGCTCATTGATTCTGGATCTTCTTACCACATGGCTAAAAATAAATCCATTTTTTATTCTTTAAATGATTGTAACACCAAACATATTTATGTTGGTGATGATAGATCTCTTAGTGTTGTAGGATCTGGAACCATTCATCTAGATAATGGTCAGTTTAATGATGTACTATGTGTTCCTACCTTGTCATGCAACCTTCTATCTGTTTATCAGATAACTCATTCAGGTGAAGGGAAAATTGTAGAATTCTCACCTCGTGATGTCGTAATCAAGGACCTCAAAGATCCTAAACATATTTTAGCTACTGAATTGCTGATGTTTCCACAAGGTTGTATAAGTTTGACAACTTTGGGTCATCATCTCTTCCCTCTGTTTTTGTTGCTCATAATGATGATGTGAGCAAACTTTGGCATGAGCGATTTGGTCACTTAAACTATCACTCTCTTCAAAATTTGTGTAAGGAAAATATGGTGACGGGCCTTCCTATGGTATCTTGCTAGGATGGTGTTTTCTCCGAATGTGTACTTAGAAAACATCATCAGGATAGTTTTGAAAAATGTGCCCCTTGGCACGCTTCAGCCCCTTTTCAGCTTGTGCACAGTGATTTATGTGGTCCACTTCCTGTTGCTTCTTTCTTTGGTTGCAAGTACTTCTTAACCTTCACTGATGATTTTTCCAGATGCACTTGGGTATATTTCTTAAAACTCAAGAGTGAACCTTTTAACACGTTCTTGGCCTTTAAGGCCTTTGTTGAGAAACAATCTTGACATCAAAGTCTTAAGTTAAGATCAGAAAATGGCAGAGAATATGTTCACAACAAATTTATCAACTTCTACACTAAGCATGGCATTCAATTGCAACATACTGTTCCATATAATCCACAACAAAATGGTGTAGCTAAAAGGAAGAATCACACCTTAAAAGAAATGGCTAATTGTATGCTTCAATCTAAAGGACTTGGTCTCAATTTTTGGGAATAAGCCATTAACTGTGCAAATTACATAGTAAATCGCACTCCTAATAAGGTTTTAAATAATATTACTCCAGAAGAAGCTTGGAGCTCAATCAAACCAGCTGTAAGTCACTTTCGTGTTTTTGGAAGTGATGCTTGGGCCCATATTCCAGATGCGAAACATAAAGCCTTAGAACCTAAGAGTGAAAAATGTATTTTTGTTGGATATTCTAAAGATGTCAAAAGATATAGACTTCTTCAACGAAAATCCAAAAATATAATCATTAGAAGAGATGTAAAATTTGATGAAAATATATCGGCCTGCGAGCCTTGTTCAGTGGGTGTGCCACCTTTTTCCTATGAGCCTAATTTGACATATGTGCCACCTCTCTCTCTCTCTCTTCTATTTTTAATAGTATTCCTTCTAGTTCAGATGATGATAGCGAGGATGAAAATCCTCCTCCAGCTCGTGAAATTGTTCCTTATACTCCATCGCTTCCAAGATGGGTTCGCTCTACTCGGGATGCAGCAGGTTCTCTTGCGGGTGACCCTACCGATCGACGATGTACATGTTCCTAGTTTGAAAGGGTCTCTTCCTTATTGGCTCAAGTTCTAGAAAAACTTGATCCGAAAACCTTTGAAGAAGCCTTCGGTCATCCAGATTGGGATGAAGTTATGAATGAAGAGTATCATTCCTTATTGGCAAACAATACTTGGGATCTTGTTCCTCTTCCAAAAGAAAGAAAACTTGTCATATGCAGATGGGTTTACAAAACAAACTTTGGGCCAGATGGCAAAGAGGATAGACATAAAGCTCGTCTTGTCGCTAAATTTTTTTCACAAGTTAAAGGCATTGACTATATTGAAACCTTCTCCCCTGTTTCCAAAATGAATTCTATCTGCCTTGTTCTTTCCCTTGCTGCCTCCTTTAAATGGGAAGTCCATCAGATGGATGTTAAATCTGCCTTCTTACATGGAGATTTCCATGAAGAAATATACATGGAACAACCCCCTGGATTTATCCAAAAATACTCCAGCCTTGTTTGTCGCCTTAGGAAGTCTCTCTATGGTCTCAAACAAGCTCCTCGGTCTTTGTATGCCAAAGTGGATAGATTTCTCTTAGATAATGGCTTTTCTAGGTGTCATTCTGACAACACTGTCTACACCAAGAAGGTGGGTAATTCCTTCACCATCCTTGTTCTTTATGTTGATGATCTTATCCTTATTGGTAGTGATCCAAACCATATAAACCATGTGAAGTCTAGCCTCAAAAAGAAGTTTGAAATGAAAGACTTAGGACACTTGCATTATTTCCTTGGTCTTCAAGCCTTGCAATCCAAGGAAGGCATTACCCTCTCTCAATCCAAGTATGCGTGTGATCTTCTACACCACTTTGACATGGAAGAATATAAGCCTTCCCCTTCTGCCTTTCAGTTTGGAGTCAAGATTTCAGTAAACTGTACTACCCCTGAAGTTGATGCTACCTTATACCGTCAACTTGTTGGTAAACTTTTGTATCTAACCCATACCCGTCCTGACCTTTCCTTTGTCGTCGGTCTTCTTTCTCAGTTTATGCACCAACCTCATGAAAGTCACTAGAAAGAAAATAAAAGAATACTTCGATATATTCGAGGTACAATTTAGTTCGAGATTCATTACAGTGCAGGAGGATCTCCCTTGTTGATTGGTTTCACTGATTCTGATTGTGCTGGTGACCCTGATGATCGGAAGTCCACTGCAGGATATGTATTCACTCTTGGTTTATGACCTATTACTTGGCCTTGTAAGAAACAAAATGCCATCTCCCTTTCTTCAGCAGAAGCAGAGTACCGTGGTGCAGTTGAAGCCAACAAGGAAGACATGTGGCTTCGTCAGATCATGTCTGAATTTTGTCTTCATCAGCAGCATCCAACTACACTTTGGTGTGATAATCAGAGTGCCATTCAGCTATGTAAAGATCCAATTCAGCATCAGCGTATGAAACACATTGAACTCCACATACACTTCATCAGAAAGCTCATTCATGATCGTGTTCTTGAAGTGCAGTATTGTCCGACCAATGATCAAGTAGCCGATATCTTTATGAAGGCTCTCACAGAAGCGAAGTTTACCAAACTTCGATCCATGCTTGGAGTTCAGGAAAGTTGTCATTAAGGGGGGATAGGCTCTAATGCCTCCTTCCTTCTCCTATTGTGTCACTTTTTAAAATCCTTCAATCCTATCCCAATTTTTTCTTTAGGGGGGATGTTAGGATATTTCGACACATAGGAAATAGGCTCCTTTTGTGTCACCTTTGTAAATCCTTGAATCCTATGCCAAGTTGTTCTTAAGGGGGGATGTTAGGATATTCCGACACATAGGAAATAATTAAGAATAACTTATTCTAGTGTAGAGTTAGGTAAAGTGTGTTTCTTTACCATGTACATTTGTAACTTATAATCCGACAGTCACGATTTGTAGTGATCTGACGGTTATCTCTCACCTCGGTATTAATGGCACTTGATCTGTGGCTTAACACCTGATTGTTCCATGATCTCTATTTAAAGAGAATGGAGGGTCATTTTTCCGATAACCGTTTATGAGAGAAACATATGTAACTTTTCTTTTTATATTAATCAATTCCCTGAAGTGGCTACATTGGCATAGGGCATGGACTATTTCCCTCTTTGAGGCTTTTAACCACGTGATTATACTGGTGTATTGATTTTTGATCTGTTTGTGAGCGGTGACCTTTGGTTCTTGATCTACCGAACTTACCCTGTAAATTCCTACAGGTCCAACATGCACAGTCACTATCTAAATCATATTGTTCAACATAGCTCTGATGTAAAATAGAATTATGCTTAAGAATAGTAGCAACACTAACAATAGGCCTAGTGAGCATGTCTTCAAATTTATTGTAGATAACTTTTTTATACCTTATCAACAAGTGGAATTGTTGATGAAAACCCATCCATCGAAAGTGCCTTGATTGCTGCAACTTTGTTTGTGATTGTAAGTATTGCAATGGTTGATCATCAATGTGAATGATCGTTTCCTTAACCATCAAGTAATGTTTCCACTTTTTCACACTTTGCACCAACGCATACAAATCTATGTAATATTTAGGATAATTAATTACCTCACCATTAAAAGTTTTTGAATGAAATCATATGGGCTTACCATGGTGCATGAGGACCACATCCATGGCGTAGTCACTAGCATCAGTATGAATCTCAAATGACTGCCTGAAGTCTACGAGTGAAACTACTGGGGCTGATCTAATAATTTATTTGAATGCATCAAATTCCTTTTTATGTTTACCTCCCCACTAGAAGACCTGCTTCACACTTGTCAGTGCATGGAATGAAGCTGTGATAGAAGAGAAGTTAGCAACAAACTTCCTCGAATGTTGGCCTGCTCCCAAAAATATTCTTACCTCCGTAACTGTTTTGGGCTTTGGGAAATTCAAAATGACATCAAACTTGGAGTGTTCTATTGTCAATTCACCTCCTCTAATCTTATGACCCAAATACACTAAAGAAGTTTTTCCAAACTCACACTTCGACATCTTTAAAAAAAAAATTATTTATTCAAGCATTAGGGGAATTTTGAGGTCTAAAATGGGCCTCCTAAGAAAAATATATGACCAAAATAAAATTTATAAGAACCAATAGAATTAAAGATGATGATGTCAACCATGGGGGATGATTCACCATTTTTTAAGTAAAATAGTAAAAAAATTAAAAAATAATAAAATAATAAAACTATTTTTTCAACTTGTATTTTCAACTTATCTCCCAAAGTTTGTACTAAAATTTCAAGAGGGAGTACTCATTGGATGTAAAATTTAATTCCTCATCCAAGGAGTACCCATGTTGCATACTTTCGATGGATCTTGCTACACGAAAAATGAGAAATACATTAAAAAATGTGATTGCAATCACGTTTTTCATGTATTTACCATTTTTCGTGTAGCGCGGTCGATTGAAAGTATGAAACATGGGTACTCCTTTGATAAGGAATTAAATTTTGCATCCAACGAGTACTCTCGCTCAAAATTGGATTAAAAAATTTGGGAGATAAGTTGAAAATTTAGTTTCTCTTTTTTTCGCTCTAAAATTTAATGACGTAATCAAATCTTATATTATTATTTCCACTATTATTTTATAATTTCCTTAGGAGGCCCATTTTAGACCTCAAAATTCCCCTAATGAGATAAATTACCTTTTTGACATGCATGACATGTTCTTCACAATATTTACTAAAAATCACGATATCATCCAAGTAGAAAATCACAAACTCATCTACAAATGGCCTCAATACATCATTTATCACACGCATAAAGGTAGTTGGAACATTGCAAAGGCCAAAAGGCATAACTAGACATTCAAGCAAACCTTGTTTTGTTATGAATGTTTTCTTCCATATATCACCTTCGACAGTTCTAATTTGATGATAGCCACTCCTTAAGTCAAACTTAGTAAAATATTTTTCATCTTTCAATTGATCAAGTAAATCATCAATTCTAGAAAGTGGGTAATGGTTCTTTACTGTAATTTTGTTCAATGCACGAAAGTCGACACACATATGCCATGTTCCATCCCTCTTTGGCACCAAAACAATAGATGACCCGCATGGTGAGGTACTTGGTTTGATGATCCCTTTGTCCAACAATTCTTCAATTTACTTTTTAATTTATGCACTTTCCATCATTGACGTCCTGTACATGTAAATGTTAGAAAGAGGACAATCTTGTTGCAATTGTATTTCATGATGGATTCCCCTCTTGGGAGGCAATCCTTTTGGATCCTGAAGCATATCATCATATTGGTTAACGACCTAAACCAAATCATATTTTAATCTTGAATCCCAACCTTGAAAATATTCATTTTCAACATTACTATTTTTCTTGACCATTAAAAGCACAAAGTTCTTGCTAGAGTTAATAAGTCTCTTCATTTGTCTGGCATTTACAAGTGAAAGATTTAGTTTCTCTCAATGTTCTCTAACAATGTACTCTATGCCATATTTGAAAAAGTGATACCTGTTTTCATGGTGATATAAAATATATTTTCTATCATAAAAATATGGGCTTCCCAATAAAATTCCTGAAATATCAAGTGGAACTACATTAAGTTCAACTTCATCAAGAAAGTTTCTTGTAATTGAAAATTTAAGTATGCATTTCCTCTTAACTTGTAATTTTGAATTATTTCATATCCAACCTAAAGGATAATATCTTCGATGAGGAATGGTCTCTAAGTTTAATTTATTGACTAAGTCTTCTGAAATCAGATTTTCTTGTGAACCACCATCAAAGAGTGTATCAATTTCAGTGGCTTTGAAATAACCCGAATATGGAAAAATGCAATTCTAGTTTTCTCATCTTGAGTATCATTATGACAAATTGAAGGGATAGTTCTTGATATCTCCTTACCTTCCATTCCCATTGCTATGATATTTGTTTCAACTCCCGAATCAGAGCCTAAGTCAGGTTGTGTAGTTATAGTTGTCTTTTGGTTCCCTCTATTGTTAAAATTATTTGGTGTCATCTCAGGATGAAAATTCCAAGAATGAGATTGAGCATGACCCACTTTGGAACAATTTTTGCATGTTGATATTTATACTTCATTTTTTACGGATGCATTCTTCTTTCCTTTCCCTTTGAACTTACTCTTACCCTTGTCTCCACTTGGGAATGGCTTCTTGCTACCATATTGTGAAATGTTTTCCCCTCTTGCTTCAAGATGTGTTGTCTGAACACAGACCTCATCTAAATTTGTATGATTAAACAGTATGCCTTAAATAATTGTTTAAACCCCCAAAATATTTCAACAAAGTGACTTGTGAATTCAAGTCTACACCTAATATCAAACACCTTCTTCTAATTTCCTAGGTGTAGCTTTGCACACTTTGACCCTTTAGTTGTCTAAAATGATGAAAGTCCATAATAACCATTTTCATATAAGCTAATGGATAAAATTTTCTTCTAAGTGCAGCAATAAAATCTATCCAAGAGGTTCATACCTTACCATGCTTTTCCATATCCTATTTTGTTTTAGCTTCCTACCAAATTAAAGAAGCACTTTCCAACCTCAATGAATCCAACTAAATCTTTGTTTCATCGTATTTAATGTTCTGAATCCTACAATAAACTTCAAGTTGACAAACCCAATTGTCAAGTCTTTTAGCATTCACTTAACCATTATACATAGGCAAATAGAATTTGATATCATGTTTTAATAAAGGATTTTTACCATGCACCCTTGGGGTATGTGGAGGTTTTTAAGTAACAGTGGTTGTGGAAGAGGAAGAATATGAAGGTGATGATGGAGGTGAAGATGATGGTGGAGAAGAGGGTTGTTTGTCACTGTTTCCCTTTGGAGGCTTGTCATCATCTCCTCCTTTTCCTGCAGAAGAACCCTCTCCTTTTGAAAGCTTCGAACATTCAACCTAGAATCTTGAAGTCCTCTCTTCATCAAGAACTTTCACCATTTTAGTCATTTCAAAGAAATATTTTCTAAATGTATTTTCTTCATCTTACATGTTATCATATCCTTCTTCACGTGACAAGTTTTTTCAAGCTTCAACTGCAATTTGAGGAAGAATTTGTGGTGGATATTGTGGAAAAATTTCTCTCCTTGTCCTTGTCCTAACTTGAGGACTTGCATCCACAAGCTTTAGTTCTCCTCTGTTGAGCTTCAACCTTGTAAGAATCACATACAATTTCAAACAATTAAATCCTCATAGCAACAAAAAAAACTAAAGCTATAATACCATACCCGATACACTCGTTGATAGCGGTTCATAAGAAAATTTTATTTCCAAAGAATTTGTCAAGAAATTAAACTTAGAGACCATTTCTCATCCAAGACCTTATCCTTTAGGTTGTATATGCAAGAATCCAAACTTACAAGCTAAGAGGAAATGCATACTTAAATTTGCAATTAGAGAAAACTTTCTTGATGAAGTTGAACTTGATGTAGTTTCACTTACTCTTTCTGGAATTGTTTTGCAAAGCCCATATTTGTATGATATAAATGATATTTTCCATTTCCATGAAAAAAAGTATCACTTTTTTAAAGATGAGTTAACATACCCCGATAACCTCGCAGGAAAATACATGGAGTTAGGAACTTTTTTCAACATTACCAATGTGTAAATTTATAAACTACTTTCCATATTCCCTTATTAACCATTATAATAATCATCATCATCACCTAGAGAAATATTAGGTAAAAATCATAGTGAGTTACGTAATCATTAACTCTCCTTTTTGTAGGATATTAACTTAAATTTCCCGGTATACGTATGCATCGATGATCATTTTAACTCAATTAGTAAATCACATAATTGATAATGGAAACATCACATCATGAAATAAGTTATAATAATGGAAATGACACAATTAATAATCACATCATTAGACATCGATATACCCTCGAAACCCCGTAGGGTGAAAAGAAGAAAATGTTTAATTTTATTATTAAACGCTCATGAGGGTTTTCATCTATCACTCAATGGTTATAAGGGAGTCCATACCTTAAACATTGTCATAAAAATTACATATAAAAATAATATTAAATGCTACATAACTAGCTATAATCGATTACAATCAGCATGATAACATTTACCCAAGGATTATCAATCTCTGTTTTTTTGGTCAGATTGTTTCCTTCAGTGGGTCATCCTAAAATTGGAACTCCTAAACTTGCATGGTCTAACAAAATTTTATCTTCCACAATGTTGAACTTGAACAATCCTTTAGGTGTGAAAAATACATATTATTTTTCCCAAAATAAGGCTAACACAATCAATATTATGTGATTGCATCTTCATTTTCTCTAAGAATCTAATACCACAAAACTATATTTTTTCCATGAATGCAAGTGTATATGTTTCTCTAAATAATATTACATAATAAAGCATGTGATTACTATTTTTCCTCTCCAAGAATCTAATCCAATAATGCATACAAGGATATATTTTTCTCTTCTACTATTTTTGGAGAGTTCTGACATAATAAATGCTTCCTTGCATATATATATATATATATATATATATATATATATATATATATATATATATATATATATATATATATATATATATATATATATATATATATATATTCCAAGGAATTCAACACCCTAATTATCCCTTTTCCAAAAGATATCTAACTCACCGGATATTGTGCATGAAATACAAAATATATTCTTATCAATTCGCACATCAAAGAGATTTCTAATATTTCCTCAATAAATAACATGAATAACAAATCATTCTCAAATAACACATCTAATTTCTTTTTATGCAAAGGTTTTATCTGAAATAATATTCACAAAGTTATTTATATCTTTTTGAATGACTCAAGCTCCTCATGGACGTAAAATCACATAATCAATTCTAGTAGATCAAATATATTGGATAATTATTCATATGCACCTAAGCACATACTCTTTTCAAGAGTCCGAAATTTCTCTTTAACTTTTTAATCCATATGCATCACGAGAGCATACCTGGTAATCTCTTAAATGAAATAAATTCATTCCTTTTAAATAATTATCAACATTATATTATTATGTCTATATGTACATGAACAATATTTTTTATCAGGTTGAAAAATCAAATAGAAGCACTATGTTTTACTCTATTTTTCATTTTCTAGCCATTCACTCTGGACACATCTTATGAACATATGGAACGTCTTACGCGTCATTTTGTTCATAGGTGTAATGGTTTTGAAAATTCAAATGAATCTTTGCAGCTCATTTTTCGAGATTTAAATATTAAATAATTTGTTGTTTTTTCCATCAACTTTGGACACGGTTTCCAAACAAATAGAAATGATTTTTGGAAAAAAAAAGAGGTTTTTTTTGTAATGGACTCATTAAAATTCACCTGTCGCAGTTTTTACACAGGAATTACAGTTTGCAAGATTCAAACGAATATTTGTAGCTCATTTTTCTAGATTTAAATATTAAATAATTCCATGTATTTGTCAGCGATTTCGGACATGGTTTTCGAGAGATGTAAAATTAATTTTTAAAATATGAAAGATTCTTTTGGTCACAACATTCTCTTTTACAAAAACCTCTTTAGACATTATTTTCCAATAACTTATGCAATTCATATAATTATTTAGCCATAAAAAGATTTTATGAATTCAAACACATGAGATCTTATAATAATTCAATGAAAAAAACACTTATTCTTCTATCCAAAAAATTATATAGAAGTTTTGTCAAGAAATAATCTTGATTCTTTATCATATGAACTTTTCCTTGCAAATAAATTTAATTATTATATCATCATGTCCATATGCAAACAAAATAAAAATCAAAGAACATAGTTACTTATCTTTTGATGCATGTTTGAAATCCCTTCTTCCCCTCTCTTGGCTTCATTCTTTGTGTATTTTGCGATTGGTTTCCCCTATTTTTCTCATAGCCTTATAATAAATAGAATTAAGAAAATGGAATAGTTTTTCTAAATCTTAAAAGTGTTCCATAAAGCACTCATAAATCTCATTTTTCCTAAATCACAAAAGCACTACATAAATATTTCATGCTTTTCTTTTGAAGGTAGATTTTTATTTTCCTTATGAGCAAAATATTACTTATCCATAGTTTTTCGAAAACTATTACTTATTAATTCTAAAACTCATAATTCCAACATAGAAATATAATTTATTTCTATAAAAGAATATAAATTCTTCTAAATAAAATAATTAATAAATCATTATTCCAATATTATTATAGTTAAAAATTACAAGAATATTCTTCATGTAATATAAATATAAGAATTAATAATATTTAATTATTTAGCAACCCTGATTTTACAATAGTTTTTATGGTGGCTTACGCTAGGGATATTACATACTCCCCCCCTTAAAGAGAACATCGTCCTCGATGTTCTTCTCTTGTTGGAACATTAACCTTTACTTTTCATTACAAATGATTTAGGAAATGTAAAATAATACTTCAATCATAATTATTCCACAAAAACTCAAGCACCAGCCCTTTAATCATCAAAATGATAAGAAAAAATCTATCAAGTGCACGTTGTACACTAGTATTTCTTTCCCACTGGTGTTGTTTTCAAATTGTCGTCTTTGTGGAGCTATAAAAAGGGTCTCTTTCACCTCTAATTACCTCACATTAATATGTCAATCCGGGAGCGTTTTGTTATTACAAAGAGTGACTCAATCTGAGGCTATCATTTGTCAGAGTAATGCTAGTAGTACAGTGCTTAAGAAATACAAGAGTAAATGGATGCTTGCTTATAACTAAATTAATTCAAAAGAATAAATCACACACTCAGAAAACTCAACAACTTATCAGTCAAGGGTTCGGCAGTGATAACCCATCCCTTCGGAAACTGATGGAAAGGAAATTAGAGCATAGACCACGAGCCTGGGAGCTAGACAGTGACTGCCAATGCTCACTACAGCCTTAGATCATCTCTCACGCCAAAACAACAAATGCGATTAAATGGAACAACAAATAAAGAATTGAACAGCAATTCTGGAATAGAACAGCAAATCTAAAATGGAACAACAATTGAATAACTAAGTCCCGCGGGTTGTAACCAAACTTAATCTATTAACTCAAATGCACTCTTTGCAATCAAATAACATTCTTTCACTCTAAATGCAATTCACACAAATCACACTAATGGAACAACAATAACTATTAATGAATTATGGAACAGTACTGATAAATCAGAAACGCACACGACATGAACGTTTAGTATAACAGCTCTGTAACAGAATAGTAAGAACATGCAATTAACTCTTAAAAGGATTAATAACTTGATGCGGAGTCAACACACGATTCTATCTGTAAAAACCTCAATGATTCAATCTTTAACAGAGCATGTAATATGAACTTATAAAGCATATCAAATTACCAAATAACAATGATAAAAAAACCACACAGAGGTCAAGTCGTAATGGTACAGAAGCAAGTGTCCTTCGGGGCCGGGCCCTTAGCCTCCAAGGATACACCGCTTTAAGTTAATCCAGACGCAGAGATGAAATAATCACCAAGCTTTTATTAATGCATCGGTCAAAAATACATTGAACCAGTTCTCAACGAGACTTAATAATCAAAGTTGATGTTTTACAAAAAATTACGTAAAAGTGTATCCTATCTATCGAGCTAACATTGCTGTCCCTTTATATAAAGGCGACGGCGGAGATGTCCAAGTAACGAGATAAATAAAGGAGCGATCCCTCAAGATCGAAGATACTGAGGGATTCGCCAAACTGTTAATTCTTCATCCTTTCCTTTCTTTGGCGTCGAGCTGGTGTCTTCTCCTTCTTTTCCAAGCCGATTTGCTGTAATCTATTTAGCCTTGTTTGCATTCAGTTCACCTTCAGAGGGACAGCAGTTATCTCGACTTTGTCTCTTCCTTTGGAGCGGCAATTCCTCGTTTTTTTCCTTTTCCTGTTCAGAAAATAACCATTATTAGTGGTTAAGTCTTGCATATCAATTTCCACATGTTTTATTATAATTCCTTATTACTTTCCAAATTCATGAGACAAAAATGTTTACAAATTCTACTAAAAAGCCACTGAAATAATCATCAAAAACATACCTTTTCAGTACTCCACACACCCCCCTGCTTACCTTGTTTCATGTCCTCATGAAAACATTGTAGTTGACATGCAGGGCAGTGAGAGAATATGCTGGAGAAGGAGTCTCATTCGGAGGCCTACAGCCATGATGAGTGATTAGATAATCAAAGAACTGACCTGTTTGCCCCTCAGGCATCTCATACAGGGCCTGGTATCCGGGTGCAGGGTGCCAAATAATTGGAGTGCGAAATCTATATCCTAACCAGGATGACCCTGCTTTCATAATGCTCTCGCCATAGAGGTTCAAACGGTTGGCAGCTAATTCAAAGTTCTCATACTTAAATGGTTCCCTGAGCTGGATGTTTGGATCAGAGATTCGGTACCGAAATTTGGCTGCATTAATGGCCAAGTCTTTGATGGAAAGAAAATATTCTAAACTCTCTCGAATGAGTGCCTCATGCATGGGTCCTAATGTTTCATAGACACCCGGAGTCTTTATGAGGTTTCTATGAGCTTTCCACAACTGTACTGGG
This sequence comes from Pinus albicaulis, assembly GCA_034641835.2. Lineage (NCBI taxonomy): Eukaryota > Viridiplantae > Streptophyta > Pinopsida > Pinales > Pinaceae > Pinus > Pinus albicaulis. Next base: position 1,623,510,291 of record CM076578.1, read on the forward strand.
TTCCTAGGCTTAGCCCTTACCCGTAAATCTAGACCATTTTCCTGACTCTGGAAAGTATCATAGGCTTTAAGCCACTTAATCTGATTAACCCCGAATGAAATGAATGCTTGAAATTGGATGTCTCCAACGAAAGGGCCAGGGTTTAACTCAGTCTCCTGATTTAGCACAACGTCATGCAAGTAAAGTTCACACAACAATCTCTGGACTTTTACTCCATAATGTTTACAGCAGTCTATAAAGTCATTGACAGTGTTGATTTGTATAGGGGCACCTTCTTTAACAGCTTTTATTTTTAATTGTAAATACCGTTCTAATAAAAACAGAGCATAGTTTTTAGCAGGAGCCCTACATGCTAAAACGTCATTGTATAAAGAACACAAGGTATTCATCTGCTTGATAACAATATCTAGTCTACGGGTTACCTGTGCAACTTCCTCTTGTTCCTTTCGCCACCCTTCAAAAGCCTGGCTTTTGGATTGATTGACATCCCTTAGTTGCTGCTGTAACTCTTCATATTTTTCTCGGGGAACCGTTTGCTCTCTAAGTTGTTCGGCTTCTTGCTGGGCTTGCTTCACCATCTTATGAAAGGTTTTTGTCTTTGGATCTTTTTTCCATAGGTCAGTAGAGGCCGGGAGTTTTACCTGAACTTTCTTATTATGCTGTTTGGAGTTCAGAACCCTGATTACCCCTGAGGGTGGTGCCTTTGTTTGAATTTGCTTGTCACTGGTCCTTATATCATCCTTTTCTGTTTTAACGCGAACATCCGTCTGTTCCTGTTCCTCAGCATCATTTGGAACGTCAGCTGGATTCTCAGTAGGGTTTTGAGTAGCAGGCCGATTGTTGGCCCTCTTTTTCTTCCTTCCAGTCTTTCTTACCTTCTGGTTCTTTTTCAGAATCCTAATTTGTTGTCTGAGCTGGGTTATCGTATTCAACAATTTCTGCCGTTCCCTCCGCAACTTCTTAATTTCCAGCGTTTCACTAGAAGGAACAGCAGGCTGTCTGCTGCGGTCTGGATCATGACTGGTTTCTAAATCTTCCTCTTGGGGCTCTTCCTCACTGTTTTGCTCTGGCTGTTCTGGGGTAGGAACCTCGACTGGTTCTGTCTCTTCCTGAGCACTTGCTGTTTCTGCTCCTACTCCCTCTAGAATTTCCTCTTGTGACCTGGGAACAGATTGTTCCCGTTCAGTATTTACCTCCTCTTCATCATGAACAGGCATGTTTTCTTCTTGGGGTTTGTCGTGGGGGTCCTCTGAACTAGAAGGTTGGCCATACTTGCCCATATTGGCTAAGACTGCGGCCAAGTCATCTTCTCCCAGTAGGTCTTGTAATGGGCTATCTTCCTACTGTACCATTTCCTCCTCCTGTTCAATTTCTGCTTCTATTTCTATTTCTGAATGCTCGGCTGCTTCTTCTTCGGATTGCTCGTCCTCAATTACCACTGGTTGGCTGGTGCTTTCCTGGAGCTTTTCCAGCCTTCCACGCATCCGAGCTAACCGGACTGATTTTCTGGGCTCTTCTGGCTGCTCGGGTGTATTACTGGTATGCTTATGTTTTTCCGATTCTTGGTGTATCCCTGGTTGTTCTGATGCACTAGCGACATGTTCTCTGCGTTTTGCCGGTCGTTCTGGTGTGCTTGTAGGATGTTTACGTTTTGGGGATGGCGCTGTCAATCCCCCCTCAATCATTGCAATCAGCTCTTCCCAGCCGCTCTACTGCTGGGTGAGACTATGGATAACAACTAGTCGTATTAACCCATGGTGACTAACGACTGACTCTACATGTTGTGCCTTTTTTATACTTTGTGCAGCATCATGCAGTAATGAGTTCAGGAGTGCAGGTAAATTTACAGAGCATTTCTGCTTTAAAACAGCTAAAAGTTTAAGATGTCGTGGTCTTACCACGTCTTTCCTTCCTTCACAGGTGATGTAGCCCTGCACTATTCTTGCTAACTCCGTCCAGGGTTCTCCTAGGGTTGCTGGCAGAACTCCCCTCCCCTTAATTGTCAAACTCTGGCCTTCGTCCTGGAAAATTTCCATGACCTTCTGTAATCGTTCCTTTTTCAATGTCCATGCTGGTCCGGTGGCTGGTAGTCCTGAAACTTCTGCAATTATGTCATCGGTGACCGCTATCCGCTTCCCCCTTACTGTGGAATGATCATCCTGTAGGTTCTGCAGAAATTCCATCGCTACTGTTTCATTAGACTCTTGTAGGCGATTGAAATAATTCAACCATCCTGCTCTTTCCAGGATCTCCCGGGCAGCAGCAGAGATCGTCAACTGCTGAGGCTCGCTTCGAATTGCCCTTCCTCCCATGGTTTCACTGTGGATTCTAAATGGAACGGCAACTACGTTTTCTGTTTGAAACACAGAGAGGGTGATAATCGCAAGGTTTCAAAAACACAGAGTATGCAACAGTGCAACAGAAAGAAATTTTGTGTAAAAATAGAAATACCATGCCGTTAAACCATGCCAAACCGTCGTACACTATTTTTCCCGAATGGTGAGTTGACACATATTTCAGGGAATGATGAGATTAACCTCCCCCCCCGCAATGTGATAGGCTGTCCCAGCCGGCAAATAAAGGGGCGGCACCCGATCTGCAACCAAGTCAGAAAGGAACAGCATGTGGAATTATGCTATGTTAAAAAGGACAACGAATTACCGAAATCGAGGCGGAGAATTGATCGCGTATTATATAAGAGGCTGTTGTGTTATGATATGAGGCTAGTGGATAAGACATGTATCGTACTTGCCAAATCTCAAGTGGTCATGGTCACTTCCGTTGCCATGATTGGTAATGATAAATGTTCATGCGATGTATAAATCGGGAAATAACATATGATTAGTTCCTAGGATATAAGAAACAAAAGAGTATTAGTATCTTACCCATTGGTGTAACCAAGGTGACTTCAATACCATTAACAGTACTCTGCTGCCGACAGGTGTCCATAACCTTGGCAGAGTTGTTTTTTCACCCTCGGAACCATGATCCTTTGTATATACTTAGGAGTGTTGTTATGTCAAAATGTAGACCATTATGCTGGCTTGATGACCAGTTAACCATAATGCCATTCACGAGGAAGGAGCGAAACGTGGGCAGGCCGGCTCGTGATGAGACCTCCTGTTCCAAGGTTCGGTTATTTGATATACCTTTTGGACCATATCCCTGGTGTGGTGTCCATAATGGGAATGCCACTTCACTTCCATCCTCATGATCATGGTAGGCTGGCTCTCGATGAGACCCCCTATCCTGCATTTGACACTTCACATATCATGTTTACATATTTTTTCTTTTTTTATAGAATACTTTTCCTTATTTATACACAAAGGGTGGTTCAACACTCCTTAAGAGTAGGAATGGTGGAAGAAGTCTTATCATCTCAATAGGAAGATATAAGCTCTTTGCTCTTATTCCCAAGTAATAATCAAAAAAAGTTTAAGGGGATCAGCATGATAAAGATAACCAATCAGGGCAAAATTAGTAAAACCATGTCAACAAAAGGTAAGAAATAAGTATGTCCTTCCGTTTGTCCTCTTACTAATGCAGAGCCTTATAGATATAGTGATTTATGGTTTGCAGATTTCGGTATGTTGTGATTTTATATTTCATTGCACAAATACATAGCTGTATCTTAAAGACTAGAAAGAAGACAGGAAAAAAGCATCCTCAATTTAGATCAGCAAAAGGAATAAGTTGTTTCACAAGGAGAGCAAAAGTATGCGAGTGGTGTTCCTTTGAAAAAGAAACAACGACGGATGATAGAAAAAGGAACAGCAAAAATGCAAATGCCGTTCCTTTGGGAAAAGGAACGGCAAAAATAAAAATACTATAAAAACACTCTAAGGAACAACAGTAATAAAAGAACACTGTTTCTTTGAAGAAGAAGGAACAGTGGTAACCAAAAGGAACAGCAGAAAACGTAATAATGCCGTTCCTTTGAAAAAGGAACAGCAGAGATCCCGAATGCTGTTCCTTTAGAAAAGGAACAGCAAAACAAGAAAAACCAACATCATAAAAAACACGCAGATGCTATTTTTAGAAGGGCAAAAATCGAACTTTGTGAAAGAAAAGGAACAGCAAAAAAAATGACAAGAAAATATTTAATTCAAACTTATGTACAAGAATCACTCAAAAAAACAAGAACTTATGTACAAATTGCAAAAAGAAATGAACCCTTAATGAATTACAGGTGAGGAAGATTTCTCTTCCTCTCCTAAGATCTCCATATCAGTGTCTCGGCGTAGCTGCTGGAAGAAGGATTCCCGAGTGAGTGGTTTGCGATAGAGACGGACTCGGTGGCCATTCACTTTGAATGCATATCCAGAACCGTCAATGGTAATTAGAGTAAGGGTTCCGTTGTCATGCACCTTCTGGATTTCGTATGGTCCCAACCATCGAGTCTGAATTTTCCCAGGGAAGTCCTGAAACCGAGAGTCGTATAACAGAGCCCAGTCTCCCTCGTGGAAGACTTTGTTTTTTATGAGCGCATCATGCCATTTAGCTCGCTGCTGTTGAATCAATGCTGTATTTTGTAGTGCAGAGAGCCTAATTTCGTCTAATTCATTGATCTGCTGTAGTCGATTGATTTGTGCCTCACTTAGATCTAGGCCAACTTCCTGTGCTGTCCGTAATGTTTGGATTTCGAATTCTATGGGAAAAATGGGTTGTTTTCCAAACACTAATTGATAAGGTGAGTAACCGGTGGTGCTCCTCCATGTGGTTCTATAGGCCCAGAGTGCTTCAGGTAGTTGGGTAGCCCAATCACGCCTATGTAACACAATGGTTTTCGTTAGGATTGATTCTATTATCTTATTGCTACTTTCTACCTGCCCATTCGCCTGTGGGTGATATGGAGTAGTGATTTTATGCTGGACGTGATAATTGTTGAGTGTTGCAGCTAATTTATGCCCAAAAAATTGTGGTCCTCCATCTGTAATTATTTCCCTAGGAAGGCCATAACGAACAAATAGATGGAACAGGAACTGTATGACAGAGTCCTCTGTGGCTCTTGGCAATGCTTCTGCCTCAGCCCATTTGGTGACATATTCTGTTGCCACCAAGATATATGTTTTCTGATTTGATGAGGGGTTGATGGGTCCAACGAAATCAAGAGCCCATCGCTCGAATGGTTCGATGACTAACTGTGGTTTCAGAGGCATCTCATCGGCTTGACCAGGTCGTCCTGCTCGCTGGCAGCTGTCACAGGCTTGGACAAACTTCTTCGCATCTTTGAAGATCGTAGGCCAGTAATATCCTGTCTGCAATACTTTATGTCCCGTTCTACGCTCGGCGAAGTGCCCCCCACACGGTCCATCGTGACAGGCTTTTAGGATGTCAAAGATTTCATCCTCTCTAACACATCGCCTGATATGCATGTCTGCTCCTGTGTGAAACAAATAGCCCCCAATCCACGAAAATCGAGAACTTTTCTGAATAATCTGCTTGCGCTCATTAGGAGTTAAATGTTTTGGTAATTTACCTACTGCGAGGTAGTTGGCAACATCAGCATACCAGGGTGTTTGAACGGCAACAGCAAACAGGTGCTCATCCGGAAATTGATCTTCAACTACTGCTGCATCGCTTGATTTTGGTATTCTCGAAAGAAAATCGGCTACAGGGTTTTCTTTACCAGGCCGGTCCTTGATTGTGATGTCGAATTCCTGCAATAAGATTAACCATCGAGTTACTCTGGCATTTGTGACAGGCTTGTTTGCTAAATATTTTATAGCAGAATGGTCTGTGTATAAGATAACAGGATAGCCTGTAATATAATGTCTAAATTTATTGACAACATGTATTACAGCTAGGAATTCTTTTTCAGTAACAGTGTAATTTAATTCAGCGGGGGATAAATTCTTGCTGATGTAATAGATGGCATATGGTTTTTTATCCTCTTCCTGTCCAAGGACTGCGCCAATGGCTATATCTGAGGCATCAGATGATATCTGGAACGGTAAGTCCCAGTTTGGTCCTCGAAGGACTGGGGCTGTGGATACAAGCTTCTTTAGATCCTCGAAAGCATGGTCACATTTGTCTGTCCAAAGAAAATCAACGTTACCAGTTAGTGCATATAAAGGAGCAGCAATGTGCGAATAATGCTCTATAAATCGTCTATAGTAACCAGAAAATCCAAGAAAGCTGCGTACCTCTGTTTGAGTAGTAGGAGTGGGAATGAGCAAAAGTATTTGGATTTTGGTCGGGTCTACCTGAATTCCGGCTGCTGAAACATAGTGTCCTAGGATAAGTCCTTCAGTCATCATCAAGAAACATTTTTCGTGGCTTAAGCAAGGCCTGGTAAGAATGCAGCGTTGTAGGACTTTTTCTAGGGTGTCTAGAGCTGGATCAAAATCGTCTCCATATGGTGTAAAGTCATCCATGTAAACTTCAAGTCCATCATTTATTAAATCTGCAAAAATGCTAAGGATAGCCCTCTGAAATGTGGCAGGAGCATTACATAGGCCAAAAGGTAGAACTCGATAGGCAAATGTTCCCCGGGGACAAGTAAAAGTAGTTTTATCCTGGTCTTCAGGGGCAATCTGAATCTGATTGTATCCACTGAAGCCATCCAGGAAAGAAAAGAACTTCTTCCCTGCCAAAGTATCTAATACTTGGTCTATGAATGGGAGAGGAAAGTGATCTTTATGTGTTGCCTTATTTAGTTCCCTATAATCCACACAAATTCTCCATTTTCCGTTCTTTTTTGGTACCACCACAAGCGGAGAGACCCATTTACTATCAGAAATAGGGTAGATAAAATTAACATCTAAAAGTTTCTAAAGTTCAGCTTTTACGACATCCTTTAGATGAGGATTAAGTCTCCTTTGCGGCTGACGCACAGGTCTGGCATCTTTTTCTATATAAATGTGGTGTGTACATAATTGTGGATCGATTCCTTTCATATCAGGGTAGTCCCATGCAAATGCTTCTTTATACTTTGTTAATAGATGGATGAGCTTAGTTTCATGTTCAGGTGTGAGATTAGCATTGATGTTTAAAGTTTTCCCCGGTGCAATTTCCACAGTTTTACTATTTGCAACAGAAGTAACAGGTATCGTTTGGTCATGCGTATCTTTCAGAGGATCTTCCTCCAAGTCATTATCAAATGTTGCTTCTATCATGTGACACTGTGTGCGAGGTTCAGTTTGAGTAATGAAATTATTAATGGCATCGTCTTCTGTTTGGTCTTTGAAATCAAGTGCCTCTTGTATAGTTAATGGAGATCTGATGTTATCAGTAAGGTATGATACAGGGTGCTTATTAGTTTTGATCATTGTGACACTTGGCTGTGCTGGAGGATATAGAACTAAATTTTTGCTATTCGGTCCTCTAGTTATGGTCATATTTTCCTGCCGGCAGCCAATGTAGGCATCGGCAGTGGCAAGCCAAGGTCTACCTAAAATTAGTGGATGTCCATCAAGTCGGGTTTTTGGATTAATTATCAGGAAATCGGTTGGATACTCCCAGGATTCTACAGAGACCATGACATCATGTAGAGTACCCTATGGTCTAACCACAGATCGGTCAGCCAATTCTAACAGAGTAGAGGTGGGTTCTATAGATGTAATTCCGAGCTTTTGGCAAGTTGTGGTCGTTAAAATATTAATTGCAGCCCCTAGATCAACTAAAGCATTAGGCAGGGTCTGACCATAAATTTGAACAGTTATAATTGGATTCCCGGGGTCTTCATATTTAAGGGGTGTTTCTCTTCCAGACAATAGATCAGATAAAGTACCGACTACTTGGACTCTTGGATTATTTGTTATATTCCTCCGTGGTTTCTTTATGCACAATTCTTTGATAGTTTTTGCGTATATGGGAATGTCTTGAATGGCTTGGAGGAATGGAATTTTTATGTACAGATTTTGTAATTCTCCCAGAATGTCAAAGTCGGGATATTGTATGGGTCGAGGTATGGCTAATCGTTCTGGGAACGGAGGAGAGGATGTGGTTGCTTGATTATGAGTTTGTTGCTTATTTACATCCTCTTGTTGTAACTGATGTTCTCTTGGTAATTGATCTTCAATATGAACTATTTTATCTCCCTCGGTTTCAATTATACGTCCAGATCTTAACTGAAGGTCATTGCACTCCCTCGGGTCGGGTCCTATTTCTGGTGTTTCTATGATTTGAATAGATTGGACCTGTCTGTTATTTGGATTGGGATCGGGTTGGGCTGGGAGTTGCGGTCTCAGGTTAGACTGGGGATTTTGTTGTAAGGCTGGCAGAGTAGGTTGAGGGAACGGAATAGTTCCAGCTGGGTGGTACATCGGTCTTTGCCAGCTTTTCTGCCAGGGTGAACTTTGTGAAGTAGAGGGAGTCCATTGTGAAGGATATGGGCCATTTTGCCAATATGGTGGAGTGTAAGGGAAATTCGGCCAACCAATTTGGCTTGTTTGATTCAGCCATGGATTTGAAGAAGGAAACGATTGTGGTGACCAGTTTGTAAATGGGGGTTGAGATTGATTTTTCCACATACCATATTGTTGAGCATTATACTGTGGGGTTTGAAAGAAAGAGGTTGAGTCTGGAAACATACCAGGTTGTCTCGGCTGCCATTGGCGGCGCTGGTTGATCGAATTCACCGATTCTGGTTCTTCTTCTGCTTCCTTATATACCGCTTTCAATCCGGGAAGTGAGGGGCAGCTCTCTGTAAGGTGATCTTTTGTACAGATGGCGCATGTTTGGACTTTATCCAGTGGACACTCCTTGTGGCTATGTTTTTTTCTGCATCGGGGGCAGAAGATTGCCAAATTCTGTTCTGCCTCCAGCTGCTTCTGTTTAGCCTGCACAATATCAAGTTGTGTAGTTAGTGTCCCCATAATATCAGTTTTAAAATTTTCTAATAAATTTCCAATTTATGCACGTGTTACTCCTTCTGCTGATACTTTGTTATCTCTTGCAAACCGATCGTATTCTGTCGGTTTTATTCTTGTGCTGCCTCTCGAACTCTTGATACACAAATCAATAATGTCAGCAAAACTCTCTTGATAAATATCCCCTTTTCCCATAATGTTTAATGTTTCAATCCATTGTTCCTTCATACCCCTTATTAATGCAGTTTTTAACACATTATCAGGTAAAGGTAGTGATGCATAAGGAGATCTTTGTAGATTGTACTGAAAACGTTCCACATACTCCTCTACTGTTTCATTCGGTCTAGCTGTCATTTGAAATATTTCGTCTTTTAATTCTCTAGACCTACAATAATCCTGATATTTTTTTAAGAAGGATTCTTTCATTTGATCCCAATTGTTAATAACCCCGCCACCTAGCCCCATAAACCATCTTAAAGCAGCCCCTTTTAATGTAGAGGGGAATAATTTCAATTTTTGGGGATCGGTGGTGTAATCGTACCCCGTACATAACACGTCGAATTCGAATAAAAATGCATCCGGATCTTCTGATGTGAGACCATGAAAGGTAGGGATATGCTGAAGAGGGATAGCTTTCATGGGTGCATTAGCTGCAGAATCCACTATAGGATATTGTAATGTAGAGGTTTGAGCATTTGGCTGGTTTTGAGCATTTGGTTGGTTTTGAGCCATGGGATCGAATATATGCCAATAACCTTCTGGGATATCTAGGAGGGTATTCCTAGGTTGAGAGGGAACGGTTTTGACAGGGATATTTTTAACAGCGCTTCCCTTATCTGGAATAATGAGGATTCCTGAAGATTGGGTTCCTTCGACAATGATTTTCGCAGCACTCCCCTTATCTGGGCTATCTAATGGCTGATTTGTTTCAATAGGGGATTTCGGTTCCTTGGTTTCCCCTGTTTCTCCTTCTCCTTCACAAAAGTTGCTGGAATTCCCTTCCTGCAATAGTTGTGGAGTAGAATTTTCAATTTCTTGAAAGTCCTGCTCTTCAGTTTGACTATGCACCTCAGCACAGGCTACAGATGGTGATCCTGTGGCCTGAAGGGAACTAGTAGGCGGTTTAGAAATGTTTTTCTTGAGGCCTACTGATGGCTGAGATTCTGTTTTCTTATAGATTTCGTCTGTGAAGGTCGTTCGGCCAAGGGTCACCGGCCCCTTAGCTTTTTCAGGCTTGGATGGGGGTTTGATATTCTTTTCTGGTCTTTTCTGCTTAGTCATGCACTCAAAAATGAACTACCAACTTTTATTCAAACAAAGCAAAAACAAATCTGTTAGGAAAGCGGATAGTGGAGTAGGGTTTTTACATTCTCCGCACGTAGGTTCTTACCTTCCGTTTTTAGGATCCAACTCCTCCCTAGCAGGCTCGTACACTACTCTGAAAAAGACAAATGGCTACACTCTTTCCCCGGCAACGGTGCCAAAATGTGGAGCTATAAAAAGGGTCTCTTTCACCTCTAATTACCTCACATTAATATGTCAATCCGGGAGCGTTTTGTTATTACAAAGAGTGACTCAATCTGAGGCTATCATTTGTCAGAGTAATGCTAGTAGTACAGTGCTTAAGAAATACAAGAGTAAATGGATGCTTGCTTATAACTAAATTACTTCAAAAGAATAAATCACACATTCAGAAAACTCAGCAGATTATCAGTCAAGGGTTCGGCAGTGATAACCCATCCCTTCGGAAACTGATGGAAAGGAAACTAGAGCATAGACCACGAGCCTGGGAGCTAGACAGTGACTGCCAATGCTCGCTACAGCCTTAGATCATCTCTCATGCCAAAACAACAAATGCAATTAAATGGAACAGCAAATAACAAAATAGAACAGTAATTAAAGAATTGAACAGCAAATCTAAAATGGAACAGCAATTGAATAATCTAAGTCCCGCGAGTTGTAACCAAGCTTAATCTATTAACTCAAATACACTCTTCGCAATCAAAATAACAATCTTTCACTCTCAAGGCAAATCACACGAAACACACTAATGGAACATCGTTAACTATTGATAAATTATAGAACAGCACTAATAAATCAGAAACGCGCACAACACGAATGTTTAGTATAACAGCTCTGTGACATAACGGTAAGAACATGTAATTAACTCTCGAAAGGATTAATAACTTGATGCGGAGTCAACACACGATTCTATCTGTAAAAACCTCAATGATTCAATATTTAACAGAGCATGTAATATGAACTTATAAAGCATATCAAATTACCAAATAACAATGATAAACAAACCACACAGAAGTCAAGTCGTAATGGTACAGAAGCAAGTGTCCTTCAGGGCCGGGCCCTTAGCCTCCAAGGATACACCGCTTTAAGTTAATCCAGACGCAAAGATGAAATAATCACCAAGCTTGTATTAATGCATCGGTCAAAAATACATTGAACCAGTTCTCAACGAGACTTAATAATCAAAGCTGATGTTTTACAGAAAATTACATAAAAGCGTATCTTCTATCTATCAAGCTAACAGTGCTGTCCCTTTATATAAAGGCGACGGCGGAGATGTCCAAGTAACATGATAAATAAAGCAGCGATCCCTCAGGATCGAAGATCCTGAGGGATTCGCCAAACTGTTAATTCTTCATCCTTTCCTTTCTTTGGCGCGAGCTGGTGTCTTCTCCTTCTTTTCCGAGCCGATTTGTTGTAATCTATTTAGCCTTGTTTGCATTCGGTTCACCTTCAGAGGGACAGCAGTTATCTCGACTTTGTCTCTTCCTTTGGAGCGGCAATTCCTCGTTTTTCCCTTTTCATGTACAGAAAATAACCATTATTAGTGGTTAAGTCTTGCATATCAATTTCCACATGTTTTATTATAATTCCTTATTACTTTCCAAATTCATGAGACAAAAAGGTTTACAAATTCTACTAAAAAGCCACTGAAATAATCATCAAAAACATACCTTTTCAGTACTCCACAGTCTTTCTCTCCCACAATAATCTCAATCAAATTCAAACTCATGGCATTTATCTCTAGCCATTTTCCTCTAGTCTATCAGGAAATTAGAGTTCAATAACTCATTATTTTATCTAACATGAATTATTTCAGTCTCATATATATTCCAGTTTATTTCCACTATGCATGCATATAGATATGTCATTTCTGACATGTTCATTTGCTCATAAAAACCTACAAACACAATCTATTTCAACGAAATTGTTGCTTAGATGAATTAATATGTCATGCATGCAAAACTATAAAACATGCAACAACTTTGAGACATGCAATTTACAGTCTATTGTAACGTCCCACAACTTTAGATAATTTTGAAATCAATAATAGAACATAGACATAATTTCATCTAACCATAGTTAATTTCTGGGAACTAATTGAGGAACCAAGACAATTCCACCCAACCGTGAACTATCTCCAATAGTTCTCCATTGAGATAATATATGCTTTCCATTAGGATCAACAACCTCATTGATTCCTTGGTGCTTTCTTCCCAAGATATTTTTAGTAGCGTATTACTTTAAGGTCTGTGAACCTTTTTCCTAGGAATTTTTTTTATATTTTTCGAAATAGATACTCTTATTTTTCTTTAAAGCACGCCTTTCTCTCCCATTTTGATTTATTTTACCCCACTTAGTATTTATCTCCAACTAAGTGATTAACATAATCTTTCACTCCCATTATGTTAATATTTTCCTCTTTATTATTTTATCCTAGGGATTTTTAGGAGAGTTTTAGGGAAGATCCATCTTGAGCTTAACCACTAATAGCTTTTCATAAGCTAGCAAGAAGTATTCTAAAACTATAGAGTTATTTCTTGAATATCCCAACTAGTTTATTCATTAACTCAATAATAAAATATTACATCATCACATCAGCCCCATCATGACTTCCAGATCCACTGAATCCAATAAACATTCAATGTCTAAAAATAGCCAATGTCTAAAAATCCATTTTAATATACATAATTTTCCATTTGCATATTATCATTAAGGAAAAAGAAAATTTATGTATACCATGCATCTATACTTGACCCTCAACATGGGTCCCATAATTTGTGAAAGTACATTGACAACAATTCTTCACATGTAATATATGTGGTGTACATTCCAAATTTCCACATAATAAAAATCATGCAACTTAGAAAAAAAACATTAAAATATATTGTATATCATAGCTTTATACTTTATTTAAGGTCTCACCTTACCAACCATCAATATTATAGAGAAATGACAGTCGCATTCAACACTAGGACACAAAATGTGATTTTCATCTTTCTTTATCATTAGCTTGCAACCATGTAAGCGACAACCATTGGGGAATTTTGGGAAAATAATTTGCAATCACGCAATCTACAACCGTTGTATATTTTTATCAAATATTTTTCAACAATGAAATATACAACCAAAGAGACATTCTAACAAGTAGTTTGCAATAATGCAATTTACAACCATTGAGGAATTTTAACAACTAGTTAGCGGACACGAAATAGTTTCCATAAATATGTTTAAACTATTAGAGAAATAGTAAAACTATAATTAAAAAATAGCTTGAATCATATTAATATCATAAATGGTTAAATTTACCCAAAAAAACATAACCAACAATCCCTACAGGAGAGTCTAATCGGAAATGTCGACCAAATTATGGATCCAAATATGAAAAAAAAAAAAAAAAATTCTTGGAATCAACATGGGTGTTACATGACCTTAAGGTATTAATACCACTTGATATTATGACGAATCACATCCAAAATTCCCATGAATGAAATTTTTTAAAACAAAAAAACTTTGGATCTCATTTACCACTTTTTTCAAACACATGGAATGCTAACTTTCATCTACAAATCTACATGAAGAAAGAAAACCCATAATTATGCTACTATGATTTGTTCATTTAATTTAAGTTTACTATGTAAGTCACACTTCACTCATTTCTTATTTTTAACAACTAAAGAAGTTCATTCAATTTTTTTTGTTTTTACAACATTCCATTATCCTCTTCAGGGTCAACCCCAACTTCTAAATTATTTAGTTATCACACCAAACATATATGCATTCATTCTTTATAAGCAGTACATGGTAACTTTAGTCATGCTTTTCTTTTTCTTTTTATTTTTCTTATGCACCATAATCATTGTTCTAATATTATACGTGTAAAGGATTAGTAATTAGTCTGCACTATAACAAGTGAGTGCTCATGATTGTTCATATTTACAATAGAGGTTTCATTGTCTTTTATCAACATCCATATTCAAGTTTCATGAGAAATTTTTTTAAAGAAACATTATCACTTTGTACTCTTTAATGTGGTCATTAAACATGCATCATGCATCTCATGTAAATTGCAGTCTTCTGCAAGTTCAGTTAGATTCATACCTGAGATGATGCCCACTAACATGATACCTCTACTTATTTTTTACACAACGATTCCAAAAAGGCACCAATGTTACAGGCTTTTGCTCTGGTACCATTTATAATAGACCCCGGTAAACTCGCAGGAAAATGCATTGAGTTGGGAAATTATTTCACCATTTACCAATGTGTAAATTTATAAATTAATTCCTATATTACCTCATTAACCATTATAATAACCATCATCATCACCTAGAGAAATATTTAGTAAAAATCATAGTGAGTTACACAACAATTAACTCTCTTTGTTGTAGCATATTAACTTACATTTCTTGCTATAGTTATGCATTGATCCCATGATCATTTTACCTCAATTAGTAAATCACGTAATTGATAATATAAACATCACATCATGAAGGTTATTAACATTATGAAAATGACACAATGAAAAATGACGTCATTAGACACCGATATACCCTGGAAACCCCGTAGGGTAAAAACCAAAAAATGTTTAATTTTATTATTAAACACTCGTGAGGGTTTTCACCCCACTAAATGGTTATAAGGGAGGCCATACCTTGACCACTGTCATAAAAATTACATGTAAAAATAATCCTAAATGCACCATAACTAGATATAAGCTATTACAATCATCATGATACCATTTACCCATGGATCCACAATCTCTGTCTTTGTGGTCATGTTGTTTTCTTCAGTGGGTCATCCTGTAGTTGGAACTACTAAACTTGCATGGACTAACAACTCTATATCTTCCAAAATGTTAAACTTGAACAATCATTTTCTTAAGTTACCCTCATTTCCTGTCATTGTCGTCATCAACACACTTGATATCATGATTAGATAAAATATTAATAAACCAATAATCAATATTTATTTGTGACACTTTCACAACTATTTGTATGCATGTATAAAACATAAAACAATTGACATGAAATGTCGTATTTAACATCATTTCACATTCATTAGTAACAAATAAATCATTATAAAGCATCATCCTTCCAACAAACAGTAACAAAACCTTGCATGCACTTTCATATTATTTCCAAAGGAAAGCTAACATACTATATAATAATATTGTGCATGCAAATGCATAACAAGCTTCCAAGATAACTATCCCAACAAACAATTTTCTTTGTGCCTACTTTTATGTTTTCTTTTCCAAAGGGATTAATAGAATATATTGTATACTTATGCATGTGAATGCATGTTATTTTCCAAAAATACCTTTTCCACACAAGAGCTATTCACAATGGCTATTATGTATAAAAATAAAAACTCTATTTCAAATAAAGTTAGCATGCTAGTTATAATTCCGTGCATGCAATAACATAACTTGTTCTTATTTCATGTAAAACATAAATTTATTTCTAGAGGAAACTAAATAAATATTTCATGGAAAAATAAACACAGTTACTTTCCAAGGGATCAAACGCTTACCATTTATTCTTTCATGCATGCAAAGGGACATTTCCCTCTCATCCAAATATCTAACCCAATAACTATGCATAATATTCTCCCAAAATAAAAATAATACCATAGCTAATACCTTTAGGTGTGAAAAATACATATTATTTTTTCCAAAAGAAGGCTAACACAATCAATATTATGTGATTTCATCTTCCTTTTATCTAGAAATCTAATACCATAAAACTATACTTTTACCATCCATGCAAGTGTATATGTTTCTTTTAATAATATTACATAATAAAGCATGTGATTATTAGTTTTCATCTCCAAGAATATAATCCAGTAATTCATAGAAGGATATATTTTTCTCTTCTATTCTTTTTGAAGAGTTTTAACACAATAAATGCTTCCTTCTATATATATATATATATATATATATATATATATATATATATATTCCAAGGAATTTAACACCCTAATTATTCTTTTTCCAAAAGATAGCCAACTCACTAGCTATTATGCATGAAAAACAAAATATGTTCTTCTCATTTCATACATGAGAGATATTTGTAATATATCCTCAAGAAATAACATGAATAACAAATCATTCTCAAATAACACAACCAATTGCCTTTTATGCAAATGTTTTATGTGAACTACTTCTCACAAAATTTATTTATATCTTTTTACACGACTCAAGCTCCTCATGCATGTAAAATCACATAATCAATTCTAGTAGATCAAATATACTAGATAATTATTCATGTGCACGTAAGCACAAATTCATTTCAATAGTCCAATATTCCTCTTTAACTTTTCAATGCATATGCATAATGACAACATACTTGGTAATCTCTTAAATGAAATAACTTAATTCATTTTAAATAATTATCAACATAATTATTATTTCTATATGTATATAAACAATTATTTTATCCAGTTGAAAAATCAAATCGAAGCACTATGTTTTTCCTGTTTTAGTCATCCACTTCAGACGTGGCTTACGAACATAGGGAATTGAATTTCGGAAAACCGAAAGAGGTTTGTGTTAGGAATAGGCTTATTAAAAATAACCCCTCTCATGTGTTTCACAGGTGTCACCGGTTTGAAGATTCAGATGAATCTTTGCAACCCATTTTTGTAGATTTAAATATTAAATAATTTCTTGTTTTTGTCATCAACTTTGGAAACGATTTCAAAAAAAATGGAAATGTGTTTTGTAAACCCAAAATAGGTCTTTGTTTTTGTGGGTTCATGAAAAATAACCTCTTTCAGGTTTTACACAGGTGTTACGGTTTGGAAGATTCAAATGAATCTTTGCATCTCATTATTATAGATCTAAATATTAAATAATTCCCTGTTTTTGTCATCAATTTTGGACATGGTGTTCGAGACATGGAAAAAAAAAAATTTAATCCTAAAAGTGGATTTTAATCATAAAATCCTCTTTTACAATTGTTTCACGTTTTACATATCTATCCCAGTTTGGGAGATAAATATGCATATTTGGACCCTATTTTCCAATAACTCATGCAATTCACAAAAAAAATTAGCCATGAAAAACTTTTATGAATTAAAACACATGAAATCTTCTAAGAAATCAATTAAAAAACACTTATTCCTCTATCCAAGAAATTATATAGAGGTGTTTCCAAGAAATAATCTTGATTCTTTATCATGTGAGCTTTTCCTTGCATATAAATTCAATTATTGTATCATCATGCCCCATATGCAAACAAAAGAATTTTCAAAGAACATAGTTACTTATATTTTGATGTATGCTTATAATTCCTTCTTCCCCTCTTTTGGCTCCATTTTCAATTTATTCTGTCATTAGTTTCCTCTATTTTTCTCATAGTCTTACAATAAATAGAATTAAGAAAATGGAATAGTTTTTCTAAATCTTAAAAGCATTCCATAAAGCATCCATAAATCTATTTTTTCTTAAATCACAAATGCACTTCATAAATCTCTCATGCTTTTCTTTTCAAGGTATATTTTATTTTTCCTTATGAGAAAAATATCACTTATCCATAGTTTTTCCAAAACTATTTCTCATTATTTCTAAAATTCATAAAAGATACCAACTTGGAAATATAATTTATTTCTATAGAAGAATATAAAATATTCTAGATTAAAATAATTAAGAAAAAATTATTCCAATATTCTTATAATTAAGAATTACAAGAATATTATTCATGTAATATCAATATAAGAATCAACAATATTTAATTATTTAACAACCCTCATTTTATGAGAGTTTTAATGTTGTCTTATGCGAGGAATATTATAGATGGCATAGAGTAAATTGTTAGAGCACACTGATATAAACTAAATATTTCACTTGTAAATGTCGAAGAAACGAAGAGACTCATTAACCCTAGCAAGAATTTTGTGCTTTTAATGGTCAATAAAAAAGAATGACATTGAAAATGAATTTTCCCATGGTTGTAAATTAAGACTAAAATCTGATTTGTTTGAGATCATTAACCAATATGATGAGAGGTTTCTGGAGCCAAAAGGATTTCCTCCCAAGAGGCAAATCCAACATGAAATATAACTGAAGCAATATTTTCCTCTTCTTAACATTGCCATGTATAGGATGTCAGTGATTGAAAGTGAAGAAAATAAAAAGAAAAATTCAAGGGTTTTTTGACACGGGATCATGAGACCAGGTACTTCTCCATGTGGTATACCTATTTTTTTGGTGCTAAATAAGGATGTAACATAGAGCATGTGTGTGTAATTCCGTGCATTGAACAAAATTACGGTAAAGAACCATCACCCAATTCCTATAATTGATGATTTCCTTGATCAATTAAAAGATGCAAAGCATTTTACTAAGTTGGACTTAATGAGTGGCTATAATCAAATTAGAATTGTTGAAGATGACATATGGAAGACAACATTAAGAAAAAAACAAGGCTTTTTTGAATGGCTGGTTATGCCTTTTGGTCTTTACAGTGCTCTGGTTACCTTTATGCATGTGATGAATCATGTATTGAGGCCATTTCTAGATGAGTTTGTGATAGTATAATTAGATGACATATTTATTTTTACTAAATATCTTGAAGAACATTTCATGCATGCTAGAAATGTACTTTATTTATTGAAGAAAGGATATTTGTTTTTAAAGATGTCAAAGTGTGAGTTTGGAAAAAATTCTTTGGTGTATTTAGGTTATATTGTTGGAGGAGGTGAACTGAAAATAGATCCATCCAAGGTTGATGTCGTTTTGAATTGGAAAAAACGCAAAACAGTTACGGAGGTAAGAATATTTTTGGGAGCAACCCAATATTGGAGGAATTTTATTTCTAAATTATATTCTATCGCAGCTCCATTGCATGCATTAAAAAGTATGAAGCAAGTCTTTGAGTCGGGAGGTAAACAAAATATGGAATTTGATGCATTGAAATAAACGATTAGTTCAACCCCAGTACTTTCACCTCTCTACTTGATACATTCATTTTAAATTAGACTCATGCTAGTGATTATGCCATGGGTATGTTCCTCATGCAACATGGTAAGCCCATAATTTTTCATTCAAAAACTTTTAGTGGTACAGTGATTAATTATCCTAGATATGACAAGGAGTTTTATGCATTGGTGCAATATGTGAAAAAGTGGAAACATTACTTGATGGGTAAGGAAAAAATCATTCGCACTGATCTTCAACCATTGAAATACTTGCAATCACAGATAAAGTTGCAGTAATCAAGGCACTTTCGATGGACAGGTTTCCTTCAACAATTCCACTTGGTGATAAGGTATAATAAAGGTATCTACAATAAATTTGTTGACATGCTTTGTAGGCCTATTGTCAGTTATGCTACTATTATTAAGGATAATTCTTTTTTTCATGAGAGCCATTTTGAACAAAATTATTTAGATAGTGATTTTGAAGAAGTATATGCAGCTTTAAGTCAAGGGAACCAAGTAGCGGAATTGTATTATCAAATGCATGATAACTTGTTGTACCATCTTGGTGAGATTTTTATTCCATGGGGAGAAAGAGTCAACATCATAAGACAGGCACATACTTCTCTTATTACTGGTCATTTAGGTGTAAGTAATATGGTGACACATCTACAATGGTATTATAATTAGCCTTGTATGCTTGAAAGTGTCTTATGTTTTATTAGAGTATGTTCATTATATGTTGTGACTAAGCCTAAAAATAGAAAGGATTTTACACTCCAATTCTAGTACCTCCTCATCCATGGGAAAGTGTTTTTATGGACTTTGGTGGAGTTCTTCCTATGTAAAAAAGGAATGATCTAGTTGTGGATAGGTTCAGGAAAATGTGTATTTTTATGCCATGTAAAAAGAAAATTACAGCTGAAAAAGATGCTCAGTTATTCTTTCAGGATGTATTTGTTCATTTTTTATTTCCAACATCCATTGTTATTGATTGATATTCTCACTTTGTTTGGAATTTTTTATCAAGATTGTGGGGATTCATGGACACCAAATTAAAAAAGAGTACAACATTTCATCCTCAAACAGATGGTCAAATAGAGGTGGTAAACATTGCGGTGATACTTATTCTTCACGGTTATTGCAACAAATAGAGGTGGTAAACATTGCGGTGATACTTATTCTTCACGGTTATTGCAACAAACATCCTAAGTTTTGGGATGAAAACTAGCACTATATTCAACTTGCTTGCAACCAGGCCAAGCGCCCTTAAACTCAAAGATCACCATTTGAGCCATGTATTGGATACTTGCCTAAAATATTTTTGGAAAGTATGTTACTATTGATGGTCATGGTGACATAGACAAATCTAAATGGTTAATTGAACATATCCAATAGGTGCATCATGCAATTCAAGAACAACTGGAAAATATCCAACTCAAGTACACAACAAGTAAGATAAGCATCATGTAGATCACAAATTTTGAGTCGGTGATGAAGTTTGGTTTCACATTAGAAAATAAAGGCTTCAAGGAGAAGGTAAAAAACTAAAACCAATTCATTATGGTCTATTTATAATTTTAGAAAATATTGTTGATAACGCCCTCAGGTTGGATTTGCCTTCATATATGGAAATTTATGTTATTGTTAATGTTGATAACTTAAGGTTGTGTGATCCTTATTTTATTGAATATCAAGGATAAAATGTTCATAACCCTTCCATTGAGTATTTTTCTCATGAATATCTTGATGAAATATGGCAACACACCATTCTTAATAGAAGAATACAGTCTTCAAAATGAGCGAATGTGGAGTAACTTTGTGTGCGACTAAAGGGAACAAATCCAAGAAATTCCAAATGGATCAAAATTGGAAAGGTGAGGTAATTATACCTGTTGCGTAGGTAAATCCCCTTTATGGATAGAGGCGATCCCTTTAGCCCTAGGGTGGGTCTAGCAGCAAGAGGACATGCTAATGCTTGGATTCCTAGTTTATGAATGAAACTGAGTCGGGATAGATGTTCTACCTTTTTTCCAACGCAATTGTCGTAGTTGTGGTAGCAGTCTCCTGATCTTCATTGTGACACATTTTGGTGCTTCAGTAGTGGTACCCAGGTGCCTGCACAAGGATCAAAGAACAATAGCAGCATACGAAACAATACTTGCATTCATAACTAGTTAGTTGGTCAATGAGAATTAACCTCATTGCACAAGATTAATCATATCAAACGCAAGACGGGAACCAAAAAATCAGTCATGTATTAATAAGAAGAGAGAAAGATATTACAACCAAATGAGCCTTGACATCACAATCTCCTTTAGCAGGTCCAGTCAAAACGTGTCTCAAGCATTCCTCGGGGAATTGGACTTGGCGAGGAAAATAGCCTAGGCTCTCTCTTGAAAATGGGTCTCTCTCTCTACTCTATCTCACACCAGCAATTCAAGTTGTTTTGTTATTCGACCATTTCAGCTAGTTGCATCTATGTGAGAGAGATGGATTTATAGGAGAGAAGGAGGTAGTTTGGGATCCCTCATATGGTGGAAAGGAGGCCTTATCCTTTGGGAGGTTGCTCAAATGTAGGAAACAAGAAGCCAAAAGAATGTGCTTGACGTTATTCAGTCAAACAACCCATGCTGACTCCACTGATGAAGTGGTTGGAAATGGAAACTTCACTTCGATTTTAAAAACTTTCCAAAAACATCTTGACATAAGCAATTCACTGAGATAGAGCTCCAATGGGCGCGAGGCCCAGTGTTAATTTCTATATGGGTGCGAGGCCATAACTTCCTACCAACACCGACCCAAAATCATATGTTTTTGAGAGTCTGCTCTAGGAACAATCAACAAAAAAAATGTTCTTCTCATGCTAAGGGATGTAATGACACTTTTGGAAAGGTATGAAAATACATAGAAGTCGCAGGAATGGTCCTCCAATGTGCGAGATGGGGATTGCAGGGAAAGTGAAAAAATAATGTGTAAACGTACCGTCATCTACTGAACAATTGAAAGTCATATTTTGGGGTCCAAAAGCTTCCAATGGGGAGGAGTGATTAGGTGCTCAAAATTATGCTCAAAAGTCAAATTTTCAGAATGGTGTGGAACCTGAATGACTGCATAGATATATTCATTTTGAATCTAGTGCAACTCTTTTTTCAGAAAACTGACATCATATGTTACAGGAAACGTTCTTTTTTTTTCTTCCTAAACACGGGAAAATTTGGTGAAATTGTGTCGGTTGCCCAGCCAACAGTCCATACAGCTAACTGGGCATGGTTGTGTGGTCAAAGGGTGACTACTCATGGTGGTCCAACCCAATTGCCCCACTTGTCGAGTTTCTCTTGGTGCTCATTGGCAAATTTTGATTGGTGGGTTGATGTGTAACCACATGTTTCCATGTGGCCCTACCGGAGGCCACCACATGGTAGCATGGGAGGCCACCAAAAATTTGTTCTGTGGAGTCCCACATGAAGGTACTCCACATTCCCTTGTTTTCAGGATCATGTTCTTATGTTAATTATGGTATCAACTCTTTGGTTTTCTTTCCTGGTATGATGATTTAATTATTTTCAATTTTATGTGATGCTTACAAGGTTGAAGCTCAAGAGAGGAGAAGGAAAGAATGTGGTTGCAAGTCCTCAACTTAGGTCAAGGACTTGGAGAGCAAATTTTCCACAATCTCCAGCACAAATTCTTCCTCAAATTTCAGTTGAAGCTTCAACAAGCATGTTACATGAATGAGTTGATGACATGTTATATGAAGAATATACTTTCATAAACACTTTTTTTGACATGACCAAAATGGTGAAGGTTCTTGATGAAGAGAGGACTTCAAGATTTCAGGGTGAAAGTTACATGCCTTCAAAAGGAGAGGGTTTTTATTGAGGAAAACGAGGAGATTATGACAACCCTTCAAAGGGAAATGGTGACAAACCATCCTCTTCTCCACCATTATCTTCACCTCCATCCTTACCTTCATCTTCTTCCTCTTCCACAACAACTGTTACTTAAACACCTACACATACCCCAAGGGTGTATGGTTAAACTCCCTTATTAAAAATCAATCTCAAATTTGAATTGCCTATGTATAATGGTGAAGTGAATTCTAAAAGATTTGATAATTTGGTTTGTCAACTTGAAGTTTGTTGTAGGATTTAGAACATCAAAGATGACGAATCAAAGATTCAGTAGTTTGGTGGGAAGCCAAAACACAAGAGGATATGAAAAATCATGGTAAGGTCTCAACCTCATGGACAGATTTTATTGCTCCACTTAGAAGGAAATTTTATCTATTGGCTTATATGAAAAAGGGTATTATGGATTGGAAGAATTTAAGACATTAAAGGGTCAAAGTGTGCAAAGCTACACTCAATAATTTAGAGGAAGGTGATTGATATTAGTTGTAGACTTGAACTCACAAGACACTTTGTTGAAATATATATGGGGTTTATACAGTTATTTAAGGCATACTATCATTATGTTTAATCCTACGAGTTTAGATGAGGTATGTGTTCAGGAAACACATCTTGAAGCAAGAGGGGCAAGCATTTCACAAGAGGGTAGCAAGAAGCTATTCACAAGTGGAGACAAGGGTAAGAGTAAGTTCAAAGGGAAAGGAAAGAAGAATGCATCCTTCAAAAATGAAGGAGAGAAATTAACATGCAAAAATTGTTCCAAGGAGGGTCGTGATGAAGCTTATTGTTGTAAGCTTCATCTTGAGATGAATGCAAATAAGTTTAACAAAAAATATAAGCAAAAGACAACTATAGCTACACAACATGACCTAGGCTCTGATTCAGGCGATGAAACAAAGATCACAAAAATGGGAATGAAAGTTAAGGAAATATCAAGCACTAACTCTTCAAGTTGTTATAATGATACTTAAGATGAGAAAACTAGAATTTAACTTTTCCATATCTGGGTTATTTCAGAGCACACCAAAATTGATACTCTTTGATAGTGGTTCACAAGAAAATTTTGTTTCCAAAGAATTAGTCATGAAATTAAACGTAGAGACCTTTCCTCATCCAATACCTTATCCTTTATGTTGGTTATGCAGGAATGCAAAATTACAAGTTAAGAAGAAATGCATACTTAAATTTGCAATTACAACAAAGTTTCTTGATAAAGTTGCACATGATGTAGTTCCACTAGATATTTCCCGAGTTGTTTTGGGAAGCCCATATTTGTATGATAGAAAAGCTATTTCCTTCACCATGAAAAATTATGACTTGTTCAAATATGGCATAGAGTACATCGTTAGATGACATTGAGAGAAACTAAATCTTTCACTCGTAAATTCCAGAAAAATGAAGAGACTCATTAACTCTAGCAAGAATTTTGTGCTTTTAATGATCAAGAAAAAGAATGATGTTGAAAATGAAGCTCCCGAAGGTTGTGATTCAAGATTAAAATCTGATTTAGTTGAGGTCGTTAACCAATATGATGAGATGTTTCAAGAGCCAAAAGGATTTCCTCCAAAGAGGGGAATCCAACATGAAATACAATTACAACAAGAGTATCCTCTTCGTCACATTGGCATGTACAGAATGTGAGCAATGGAAAGTGAAAAAAAAAAAAAAAAATCAAGAGTTTTTGGACAATGTGATCATCAGACCAAGTACTTCGCCATGCAGGTCACCTATTTTTCTGGTGCCAAAGAAGGATGGAACATGGCACATGTGTGTGGACTTCCATGCGTTGAACAAAATTATGGTAAAGAACTGTTACCCACCTCCTAGAATTGATTATTTACTTGATCAATTGAAAGACGCAAAATATTTTACTAGTTTGGACTTAAGGAGTGGCTATCATCATATTACAATTGTTGAAGGTGACATATGGAAGACAACATTCAGCAGAAAACAAGGTTTGTTTGAATCGCTAGTTATGCGTTTTGGTCTTTGCAATGCTCCGACTACCTTTATGCATGTGATGAATGATGTATTGAGGCCATTTCTAGATGATTTTTTGATAGTGTACTTAGATGACATCTTTTTTTTAGTAAATATTATGAAGAACATGGCATGCATGTCAAAAATGTACTTGATGTCTTGAAGAAAGAACAATTTTTTTTAAAGATGTCAATGTGTGAGTTTAGAAAAGATTCTTTAGTGTATTTGGGTCATATTGTTGGAGGAGGTGAATTGAAATAGATCCCTCCAAGGTTGATGTCATTTTGAATTGGCCAAAGACAAAAACAGTTACAGAGGTAAGAAGCTTTTTGGGAGAAACCTAATATTGGAGGAACTTTATTGCTAACTTCTCTTCTATCACAGCTCCATTACATGCATTGACAAGTGTGAAGTAGGTATCCGACTGGGGAGGTAAACAAAAAAAGGCATTTGATGCATTGAAAGAAAAGATCAGCTCAGCCCCAATACTTGCACTTACAAACTTGAGACAGTCATTCGAGATTCAAAGTGATTCTAGTGATTACTCCATGGGTGTGGTTTTCTTGAAATAGGGTAAGCCCATATGTTTTCATTTAGAAATTTTTAATGGTGCAGTGATTAATTATCCTACATGTGAGAAGGAGGTATATGCATTGGTGCGAAGTGTCAAAAAGTGGAAACATTACTTGATGGGTAAGGAAACACTCATTCACATTGATCATCAACCATTCAGATACTTGAAATCTCAAACAAAGTTGAAACAATCAAAGAACTTTTGATGGACGGGTTTCCTTCAAAAATTCCACTTAGTGATAAGGTATAAGAAAGGTATCTACAATAAAGTTGTTGATGTGCTTTCTAGTCCTATTGTTAGTGTTGCTACTATTCTTCAGTATAAATATGTTTTGCATGAGAGATATGTTGAACAATATGCTTTAGATACTGATTTTCAGGATGTATATGCAACTTTAAGTGAAGGGAAAAAAGTAGAGGAATTGGATTATCACATGCATGATAACTTGTTGTACCACCTTGGTAGGCTTTTTATTCCACAAGGAGAAAGAGTCAACATCATAAGAGAGGCACATAGTTCTCTTATCGCTAGTCATTTCACTGTGAGTAAGATGGTGAAACATCTACATAGGTATTTTTATTGGCCTCATATGCTTGAAAGTGTGTCATGTTTTATTAGAGGTTGTTCATTATGTGTTGTCAGTAACCGTAGAAATAGAAAATTAGGATTGTACACTCCACTTCCAATACTGTCTCGTCCATGGGAGAGTGTTTCTATGGACATTATTGGAGGTTTTCCAATATCAAAAAGGAATAATGATTATCTTTTTGTAGTTGCGGATAGGTTTAGCAAATTGTGTATGTTGATGCCATGTAAAGAAGAAACTACAATTGAAAATATTTCTTATCTATTCTTTCAAAATGTATGGGTGCATTTTGGATTTCCCACATCCATTTTTAGTGATCCATATTCTCGCTTTGTTGGGAATTTTTGGTCAAGATTGTGGGGATTCATTCACACCAATTTGAAAATGTGTACAACATTTCATCCACAAACAGATGGTCAGACATAGGTTCTGAGCATGACGGTGATAAACATTATTTGTGGTTATTGCAACAAGAATCCTACGTTGTGGGATGAAAAATTGCACTATATTTAGCATGCTTACAACCAGCCCAAGAACTCTTTAACTCAACCATCGCCATTTGAGGCATGTTTCAAATACTTTCCTAAATCTCCTTTGGATTTAATTTTTGGAAAGGACACTACTATTGATTGTAATAACGTGATAGACAAAGCTAAAAGGCTTATTGAACAATTCCAATTGGTGCATCAAGTTGTTCAGGAACAGTTGTAAAAGAGCCAAGCCAAGTACAAAACAAGGCACCGTAAGCATCCTGTAGATCAAAAATTCCAAGTCGGTGATAAAGTTGGGCTTTAAATTACCAAAGAAACACTTCAAGTATAAGGTAAAAATAAAAACCAATTCAATATGGTCCATTCATAATTTAAGGAAATATAGGTGATAATTCCTTCAGGTTGGATTTTCCTTCATATATGAAAATTTATGTTATTTTTAATGTTGAGGACTTAAGGTTCTATGAACCACCTTTGATTTAAGATCAAGGAGAAAATGTTCATATTCCTTCCATTTAGGATTTTTCTATTGAATACCTTGATTAAATATAGAAAGACACCAATCCTTGATAGAAGAACACGGTCTTCAAAATGAGGGAATGTCGGGTACCCTTGTGTAGGACTCAATGGAAAAAATCCAGGTAAGATAGAATGGATCAAGATTAGAAATGTGAGGGAACAATACCCTCACCTACTCAACAACTGGAAGTGATATTTTTTGGTCCAAAAGCTTCCAGTGGGGAGGAGTGATCAGGTGCTCAAAATTATGGTAAAAACTGAAAATTATCGGAATAGTGTGGAACGTGAAGGACCACATAGATCCCCTTGTTCTAAATCCAGCACAAGTCGTTGCGCGGAATCAACACTGTATTCTCCTGAAAACGTGTTTTGTTCATTTTTCCAAACATGCGAAAATTTGGTAAAATTGTGCAGGTTGTGCAGTCATTAGTCCGTACAGTTAATTGGGCATGGTTGTCTAGTCAAAGGGTCATTGTGCATGGTGGATAAACTTGTTCACACCAGTTTTTTGAGTTTATGTTGGTGTTGGTTGATAGATTTTAATTGGTGGTTTGATGGCCAACCACATTTTGCCACATGGCCCAACCGGAGGCCTCCACGTAGCCACAGGAGAGGCTAAAAAAATTTGTGTAAGGGCTGAGCGGACCAGGCGGAGGTCGAACACCAGACCTCCATGAAACTAACAACACCGAATACCACTACACTAACGTATTTCTCATTAATACTATGATCCAAAATTGTATATGAATTTGAGTTTGGCGGAGGTTTGGGGTTAGGGGCCAGGGCTTAGCCCCGAGCCCCCTATATGTTACTGCATACAACCACCGACGCGGAACTAAGGGCTAGGCCCTAACCAAAATTGTAACTATAACTATCAGCCATGAAATTGTGGCAGAAATCGGCTATGTGATCAACCACCCCGACCACCAGTTAAATCGCGCAATTTTTTATATTAAAAAATTTAGGCGTCAGGGGAAAAATTAAGTATCTAAAAGTTCGCTAGGATTTCAACGAAATTGCTGCTGAGTTAGCGGACTATGGGGTGAAATTGTAGGACTGGTCCGGAATTTGGGGAATTTGTGGTGTGGGTAGCAACAAAACTAGGGAGACTCATAACTTCTTCATTATTTGACCAATTTTGGATCAGAAATAGTCTAGATGTAAGCATTTTTGGGTATTATGAAGATGATGGAATATGTTTCAAAGCCATTTGAGCATTTTAAATGTAATGAATAACCATTTTGAGCATAATCAAAGAGGGTCAAGCCATTGGAAACTAGACCAAGGAGACGTAGCCGAGGAGGGGTGAAATCCTTCATATTTGTTCTGTTGTGGTTATTTTTATGGTGTATTTGTCTGTTCTTTCTATGTTGTGGTTATGATTACAAAGAAAGCCTTCATGCTAATTGAAACTATGATTACTTACACTTACTATTGGCTAGAAGATAAACTGTGTCACTTTTAATAGACACATCTTATGTTTTTTAATACTACCTACCCTTCATCTTTCATATGATGCTTTGATAGTGGAAATTGCAAATCAGAGTTCCTACATGTTGGAAATTTTAGATTTCGTGAAGATGTAAAATATGAGTGTTTGAGGTTGGCTTGTAAAGTAGCTAAGTAATTAGAAAAGAAGAAAATTATACATAAATAAATAGAGAGATATGTCATGCCCCTAGAGAACCCACATGGTTAAAGGTGCCCTATGGAACTCTAACATTTGTCTTCTTAAGATCTTACCCAACATGAAGTCAGTTGAACTTCGACTAAAACTACTCTTCTCTTTCTTTAAATGTTTGAGGAATTATTAGATGGTTAACCAAATTCTCATTACATGTATTGTTGGAGGAATCACCGCACCTCTATGGAATCCATAATTTCCACTAGAGATCCCAATTACCTGTTTGGAAATTTTACCAAAACTAGCGGGTTTTGGTGTAATGACAAACCTCTTCATGGTATTAGAGCCTTGACCTAGGTTGGATTCCCCCAAGCTACGTTTGAGGTGGGGTGTTGGACGACTCACCGCACCTTTATGGAATCCATAATTTCCACCCTAGAGATCCTATGGATTCCATAGAGGTGTGGTGAGTGCTCCAACACCCCCCTTAGACATAGCTCGAATAATCGAACCTGAGTCCAAACTCTCATACCATACAATTCTTGCGACCATTGTCCATTTAAGTCCATATTTATGCTCGAGTGATTTTACATGTACGATTAGAATATTAAAAATGAGATTGCATAAAATTCAAATCTACTCACAAGTTTTACAATGAAATAGCCCACTAACTCATCGCTCGTATGTGATACACCTTAGTGCTCTTGGGCACCCACGGCGATTAAGGTTTTGAGGGGCTTACATGATGACATCGAGGCATGTTGTTTCGTGTTCATGTTCGAGAGTTGGTTACCTGGTTGGGCGAAGAGGAACTAGGGTTTTATTGTATCCCATTACATTAGACATTCAGTTAATATAATAACATCGCGGCAACAAGTCAATGCTCATGGAACGTTGTCTATATTCATGTGATAGTGCGCATTTAATAGAAGACATGTATAATTGATTCGACTAGTATGGTCGGTAGTAATAGAAAAATGTAGTCACAAATTACGAAGAAATCACGGAGGAAGGGTGGTGACCGGGCGGCCGGCCCACACTCTAGGTACACAAACCCATGACATGAGAGATGGAATGACGCTGGACGGGAATCCATAGGCCATGCGACAAATCTGAAACCTTATGTTACGGGTCGTCCACATCAATGAATCTATGCTGGTTGTCCACATTAATATATCTGTTAGTACCGTTGAGTTTTTCTTTAATTTGAGAGCTGGTGATAGAGTTGATCGTGTTGGGTTGTCCCAGCAATGTAACACACGTGTAAAAATAATTTGATGGAGAATGAAGTTGTTGAATTTATTATTTTCCAATGTTAAGATATTTTGAAATTAGATATTATTTTTGGGATTTAATTGTGTTAAATAAGTTATTTATTTATGATCATTTTTCAGATCTAGTTGTAAATGAATAATTTCTCATGATTTTTTATTTTTTTTGTTAATTTTGGAGAACTTTTCTATTTTCTGTTTCGTAAAGAGCAAGTTGCTATACATATTTTGTTGAAGTAGGTGGCCTAAACTTGTCCGTAGGAAACCAGATCTATTGGCCACCTCATAGAGTTATAAGCCAACCAAAATTGATATTGTTTTATCCTCCTACATACCGCTAAGATCCCTTGACTATGTCCATAAAAATTACATATAAAACATAAACTATACATACTATCTTCAAAAAACATACAAAATTTGGAACTGTAAATTATCAATCATCTGATGAATCCACTGGTGCTGGGTTTTTTGCAGTAGACCCTGGCATCTCTGCTTGTCGCATTCTCAAAATTTGCTGCTCAATCCTTCCTATTCACGCATTTGCTTGTATCTGCGCTTTGGTCATTTCACGCATATCCTGTTTTATCTGCTGCAGCTCAAAGATTATTGAGGAGTTGGCTTATTTTTCTTGCATACTCAACGGTGCTTTTGCTAATACACACTTGATTTTCCAGTAAGTCTTAACCGATTGTTGAAATAGTGAAACTCTGCCTTTTGTGTTTCCTAGGTCTGAAATGAAATCCATTCTAGCCTCCTGTTCTTTAAGGCATCATCATCATCATCACTTTCTTTCTCCCATCCTTGAATGGTTTTCTGAATGTGCATTGGGGTCCCTGAATCATAAATGTTTGCTATATGTTCAAGAGTCTTCTTATTACTCTTCCTACCTCTTTTACTTGGGCCAGCTGCCTGAGTTTGTTGAAGCTTCTTCCCTTTACCAATGTCTTTACAAGAACCATTTTTTCCTTTTGTCATTCTTCCTTGGTAGAGACTATCTATTATTGCAATTGACAAAAACCCTGTAATTCGGAAGGGAACAATCATACAAAACTTAGATTCAAGAACAAATTGCAGATAATTCTGATGACTCTAATCATTGTAGTAGTGTTGTTGCAAACCAATCCGTCAAAAATTAACAATCTGTGTTTTCCCATGTGCGACTTTGAGCAAGCATTGGATTAACATTAAGAAGTTTTTCTTGGAGAAAACAATATAGACTCTGTTCCCCAGAATTGAGAAGGCAATGAATACTCAGTTCCTCGAATTTTATGACTAACCCTATGAAGGCACAACAAAAGATAAGTAGACTTCCCTGTACAAACACTTAAAAAGATTTGTATACAAGGAGACTTCCCAGCCCAGACGTATAAATTGATTTGAATTCCTAAAGACTTCCCAACCCAGACGCATGAGCAGGTTTGGAGACAACAAGACCTCAAATTACACACTGGAGCACTTATATGATTTAATGAGGTATTAGTAGTGCAAACCCAAAAATACCTACAATAAACGCTACCCCTATTCTTCTAATACTCAATAACAAGCTCCTTTAGATACTTGTGGATAAGAAGAGAAAATGCTACCCAACCATTGAAGACCATAAGAAAAGAATTTCATAATAGAAAACCATTATCATCAGAAAAACACGGACCAAACCAATGCAATTTCTCTTGATTTTTGAATAGTCAACTTATCACTTATTACATCGATTGATGCTCATGGAAATGATTATAGATGAATAACTTAACCCACTCTAATCCCAAAAATAATATCTAATATAATACATTGCAGAAACCCCTCATATGTCTTGTAATATTAAAATACACCAAATATGAAATATTAATTGTTTAACTTTTTTTAATAATAAGAAATATTGCACATAATTTTTTTTAACAAAATAATTAACAAACATGGTCATAATTTAAATAAATTTTTTAAATAATTTACGTCCTTTTTCTTATGTGTGGGTTCCACTCTCATTACCTTACTAATAAATTTGTATATAAACTATCATAAAAACTTATAAACCCACAGATATTAACTAGTAGCGCAACTTAACTATAAAGATCTAGAAGGAAAATATTACTACATATTTCATTGTTTATAATAAATTTAATTGGATAATGTCTCGTGTAAACATAAATCATATATATCCGAGATTTTTTAAATCCGGATTTTGTCAAGGTACAACATCAAGTCCGCTGCTGTCATTCAGAAAATTGCATTCTTTCATGATAAGGAGAGATAGAGACACAAATATTCCACCTTATTAAATAAATAAATTATATGTCAATATTTTTATTTCGAACGTTTTATAAATTTATATTTTTAGCTCATAATGCAGGTCAGAATTAATAATTTATGTCACATCATTAATGCTCTAGATCAGAATCTTTAAAAATTCTGAAATGGCTTTCAATATTAAAAATTTTAAATGTTGATGGATGAGTAATTAATATATAACTAAATATTTTTATTTATTTAATGAACGTTAATTGTTAATATATGGGACAAATTAAATCGTAGTGTTTACATAAAGGTGAAGCGAAGGCGAAGAAAAGGGTAACACTTTACAAAGAAACAAATAAGAGTTTGGCAGGTCAAGAAACATTTTTTTTTATGTTCTTGTTATTATACTACCAAAAGTATTTAGTATTTAGCTATATGTAAGGATATATATTAATAAGTTATGACTTACCAAAAATTAAGATATAGAGTGAGTGGATACACCTACTCTCTGAGCATTAATACATAGGATTAAATATATCCTTAAAATTCAACCACATAAAAAAAACACAAATCATATCCCAACCACTTAAATACCATCCCAAAAATACCATTAAAAATATTTAACCCAAAATTTAAAACTAAAGTGTCTTAGGCCCTTATAGCAATACAATCCCAAAAATGCCATTAAAAATATTTAACCCACAATTTAAAACTAAAGTGTCTTAGGGCTTTATATGTAACATAGCAATACCATCCCAAAAAACCATTAAAAATCTTGAACCCAAAATTTAAAACTAAAGTATCTTAGGGCCTTATATGTAAGGTAACCTCTTTATGAAGGTTAGAAGGTTAGTGGACTTATTGTCACATACATCTACGAAATTTTGGATAAATTCATTTCATGTGGAAATAGTAACATACTTTTGAACTCACATGAACATTGAAGTGTCAAATTATTTTCTAATTAACTTATGTCAATGACTTACTTTTTCGACTGAATAACTTTTAATACCAGTCAAATCTTAGTCCTCAATAACGGTTAAAGACAATATTTTGAGTTTAATTTTCAATGTTTAATAACGGTGAAACATTCAATTGATTACATTTGATATATTCAAGATTGAAATTATTAAAAAATATTAACAATACTTGACCATCATTATATATTATTAATATATTATTTAATATATTTAACATTGAAGTTACTAAAAGGTTGTTAATTTTCAATCATTATAATTATTATTATACGCTTATAAATATATTATTTAAAATATTTAAAATAAAAGTGTAATATATGATTTTTTTTTTTTTTATAGAAAAACCACTTAATGAAATATATAACAAGTTGATAATTAAATTTTATTTATATTAATAATTTATTTTTCTCGGCAAAGTAAATTAAATTGAATAAAATTAATGTTATGATTTTTTTTTAAATAAATAAATATTTTATAAATATTTAAATAAAATATATAATAAAATATATATTTAATGAAATATATAATAAAGAGATAATTAAATTTTATTTATATTAATTATTTATTTTCTTCAGCAAAGTAAATTAAATTGAATAAAATTAATGTTATATTTTTTTCTTAAAAATAAAAAAATAAATAAAATATCTTATAAATAAATAAATAAAATATTTTATAAATAATTAAATAAATTAAAATAAATAATTAAAGTAAATTTATTTCAATAAACTATAACCTTCTCCATGGTTAAGTTTTTTAATAATAACTTTTTCATCGTTGTGTTTTTAAAAAACAATTATAATAATTATTTTATTAAAATTTATTTTAAGTTAATTCATTTATTTTTAGGTTGTGTTCTTTAAATTTTTAGATATTTTGTGTTATTACAAATTAGATAGAGTTGGATTTAATAATAAAAATTGAATAGTTTTTATTTTTAATGAAACTGTTATCATTTTGCATTAAAAGAGTGTTGAAAATAAGAGGAGGACCTTTTGCATTTTTCAGTGTTTTTAGAGGTTTCACTTTTTTTGTACATCCATAAAAGTGTTTTTTTTATTGAATGGGTTCTTTTAACTATAATTCTATATTGAAATCTACCATAAAATCTTAAAACAAAACCTCTTTTATTAGAAAAACATTTATCGGAGATTGAGATATAATAAGCACCAAATGGCAAAACTTTTGTTGTTGTGCCTTACTTTTCCTCTGTTGTGTTGTGTATGTTTTGTCCATGCTGAGCTAGTCCTCAAACCATAGTACTTTGTTGTCCTTTTCTAGTTTCCAAAGATTTTTGTTTGAACTCACACTCGTTATTAGTCGGTGTCTCCATTCCACACATTTTGAGCTTCGAAACTATAATTTCTACCTCCATGATTTCCATTTTTTTTTGTGTAATTCACTCTGTAGCCATCCACACTTCTTCTCGATTAATTCAAGCTTGACTTCCTTCTCTTTCCCAGGCATTTCATTTATTCTTTTTGAAAGCTCCATCATAGTTGCCACCACCACCCTTGACAAGTTGTTTATCCACTAATGCCACCACTCCTGGTCATACTCATATGAATGTGTCTCAAGCATTGTCATTTTCTTCCACTTAGATCTTAATGGCCCTGGCTGAATGGTGAACCATAGCCCTATTGTAACTCACTTTTCACTCGTGGTGATAAGTTATATATATAAATGTGGGACTTGATTCCTAAGGGGAGAACTCCCGTGGAGGGAATTAATTGCCACATCTTCCCTAATCTAAATACTGTAAAGGTGATATGCTCTTGCCAAAGGACTTAATTCATAGGATGGTCTACATTGATTATCAATTAAAACCTTTGTATGAGTTTGTAAGGCTCCGATCTCGGGTGTTAATGAAAAATTTTGGTTGCTTGCATCCCTCCTACACTTAAATCCTCTTGTTCGCCATCTTACACATCGTGTCATGCTTCAAATTATGAAAGATTGGGCATACATTGGTTGTACCATAGAATCCATGCACCATTAAATTCCTTTGCTTGCCTTGGAGCAGGTCATAAGAAGGGGATTTGATACCTCAGGTGTCGACTTTAGCACACCCTCTAGAATTATCTTAATAATTATTTTCTCTAACTTGTTGACCAAATGGACCTCCATTTTAATGAAAATCATTTTTGGGCACCTCCTAGTATAAGGGAAATTAGTGTTTATGATTGGTACAACTCCATTACCCCTTGCCTCAAAATTGCTTCTTTATTGGCCAACTTGTCTACTTTTAAACTCAATTTCCTATAGATATGATACAAGTATATCTCATTGAATTTCCTAAGCTCTGAGTCTATCCTTCCAAGTATTGTAGTGTTGGTCATTACTTCCCTAAGCTTTAGTTTTGCGAGTTGCTTTATTACTATCAACTAATCTCCAAAGACTAACATTCTCTCTATACCCTTAGTAATGGCCAATTCTGATATTTTCTAAAAAGTCATATATTTAGAATAGTTGTTTGTTCAAATTCACAACTCCAAGTGAATTATGTCATTCATTATTCAATGAGGCTAAAAGATTACCTCTCACTTGTGCTAACCTAAAATAAAAACTATTTAGATTTTTACTATTAAACATTTTATTTAATTTTCAATATACATCATTCTGTGTAAGCAAGTTAAATTTTAAAATTATAATTCATTTTTTTGAGTAACAAGTTTAAGTCAAAAATGAATTTTCTATTTTATTATAATTAAATTATAATTATTTTTTTATTATATTTAAACTAAAAAAAATTAATAATAAAAAACTTAATGGTAAATATATTTTATATTGAAATATAAATATAAAAACAATTGTATTATTAAAAAAAATATAATTTATGATGTCAAATGTAATAAGATAAATTGTAAAATCGAGGAGTAAGAGTTTTTCATTCTTAAAAATGGTTACATTTCTATCCAATTCTAATATAAAACTGTAAAAGAACTTGGAGTATGGTAGAGAACGTATGGTTCCTCGATTTAAAGAGCCACGCAAATATGATAAGAATATAAGTCTCATCTATTTATATATATAACAATTAAATTAATTTAATATACTTATATATATAACAATTAATTTAATTAAAATGGTATAATTAATTTAATTATCAAATCGTTGATAAATTGTTAATATTTTTGAGAGTTTTTAGAATTTTTTGGTTATTAGTAAATAAAAAAGAATATTGTCTACAGGGATTAGGTGAGAGATCAGATGCTTAGATAGATGTTGAGATGTCTAAACTAGCAGTTAGTTGGTTAGTTTGGCACTTATGAGAATAAAATAAATTAATAAAATGATTAATTTTCTTCTAATTATAATTTTATAAAGAATTTTTTTTTTAATTATATTTAAATTAAAAAAAAATTGGTGAATTTTTATTATAATTTTAGATTAATTTTTTATGTTATTAAATAATATTTTTTGGGGATTCTTTTTTATTTAATTTTTTTAGAAGACTAATATAGGGCAGGAATCTCCCGGATGTGGGTGGGAGGTAAGTTTGTGGCGGTGGCCAGCCTGGCGACCAACACCTGCCTTGGCCACACGCCATCCTTTCAAAGAAGTAATCACGCCATTAAAACCGAGAGAATGAACGACTCAACCTTCAATTCTCACTCACCCTGTCATAACGCTGCCATTAATTGTACTGTTTGCCCCTCGCATTCTTCAATGGAGGCACGCTCCACAGAGCTGTATTCTTCTGCGCCTTCAACCAGGCTTATGAGTGTCTGGCCACTCCATCTCGGCTTCAGGCTAGCTTTCCAGATCACCCGTGTTCATCATCCCTCTACTGGTTCTCTTCCAGCCTGGGCTAAGCTCTCCCAGCTTCTCTAGCCCACTTTTCATCCGTCTTCCCTGCATTTTCTCGACCCTCATCTACAGTTGCCCCCGCTTGCTCCTGCATCTGCTCCTCCGAACTCACCGCGCTCTTTTGTCCTTCACTCGTAGTTGAATCTGTCTCCGTCGGCTCCTTGCCCTCTGCGTTCTCCTCCTTAGCCCGCTGAGTCAAACCCCTAGCATTCACTTGTTAATTCCCAGACCATCATTCCGCGCCGACATAGGATGCGTTGCAGAAGGGGGGGTGGCAGTAGGGGTGGTGGTGGTAGGGGCACTTGTTCACGCTCGCCATTGTCCATCCACAACTCCAGCAGTATTCTTCCTCTGGCCAGCAATACTGCCCAATTCCCCTTTACAAGTGCCATTGATCGACCCCATATCACTGCAACTATTTTTGTCTCTTTTTAGGGAGAAATGCAGGAAGGAAGAGCCTCTGGTCCCAGAAAATGCTGGAAGTCCACCATCTCAGACCAGCGCCCTTCGGATACCAGAAAGAAGGTTTCTCTTCCCGTCAAGGTTGGCATTACGAGATCCAGTGGCGATGGCACAAACTCCAACAACAATGGCACAAGCGCAAGCAGTAGCAGTTCGGGACATGAGAAGACAAAGCTCCACAACGACTCTGACTCCTCTTTAGCTTCGGAGAGACCTTCCTAGTGTTCTAAAGAAGCATATGAGGATGTGGATGATTACAGTTGTCCAATAGTGGAGGAGAATCCTCCTCCACACACCGACAGCTAGCTAGCTGTCAGGTTTTCTCTCCTTTTTTCTGGACTGTTGTTATGTTTTGTTTCAGGCTTAAACACGTTGCCTGTGGCTTCCATAGAAGCATCTGCTGCTATTTTTGTAAACATTATGCTACTGAGAACTCTGTGACTACTGGTTTCCCAATAATGGGAAAAATCTTTTGGGCTAGTTTCCCTGTTATGGGCGGCTCCATTTCCTGTTTTTTGGCTTTTTTGCTTAGGACCCCCACTAGTGCTGGCTAGATGGGCAACCCAGGTGGCTGGTCTCACTATGTAAACTATGTTCAATATTAATAGATTAACACAACTTAGAAAAAAAAATATAGGGCAGGAATCCAACACGTGATAATATTCTAATTGTCTAATTGTTATCTCTATTGAGATTAACATGACTTTTTTCGATCTCTAAGGATGGTCAATCATAGCAATAACCTTATCCTCTTCAATGCAAATATGATGGTTAGTCTTTTCTGCATGCTCATCTAATGCATGGGAGCGAGATCTTCCATGCTTAATGTGAGCAACATTGTCACGAATCCTTTGATTTATAAACTGACCAATTTGACCAATGTATGGTGCCTCACAAGAGCATGAAATGATGTAGACACCTTTCCCATCTCTACATTTTACCAGATCTTTAGTAGATTTGAGAGACTTTTCAATAATGTTAAGGAGTTGGAAAGATGAAGAAACCTTATGTTTCTTAAGGATCCTAGTAATCCTATCAATGATTCCATGAATGAAAGGAAGTGGTTCTGTGAATGAAAGGAAGGCGACCATTGCAGGACCATTCATTAGGTTCTTTTTTATTATCTAAAGGACTTTTTTCTACTTTAAGGAAAGTTGTAAGACCCTGAGACCTATTATAACCATTCTTACAAAATAAATTCAGGAGATGCGTATCTTCTCCTTCAAGATTGGACTCATCAGAGATTCTCAATGCCCTATTGGCTAAGGTTTTGAGGACCCCTAATTTCTGAGGAGGGAAATGATGTGAACTAACTTGAAAGCTCAAGCTAAAGAATTGCCAATGAAAAAAAAAAATGATGAGTGAATGTAAATTTTTACAGTTATTCATGTTATAGAAGATTTTCTAAAAAAATTGTGTAAACAAATTTAGCTTGTCTAGAAATTTTGAGTAAACACTCCACCCATTATCATTATCATGCACTAACAAGCTATAGAGTAACAAGCTTTGATGATCAACAAGTGCTAAGAAACTTTTAAATAATCATCCAATTTAACTTTTGACCAACTACTTTGTGCCCAGCTCTAAAAAAGAAAACCTTTTAAATAATCATCCAATTTGTTTTTGTCCTTTGACTAATTAAAGGTTTATGAACTCACTGAGCAAGTTTATACGCGATTTTCTTTTTCTTCCGAAAATTTCTACAACAAAGTTTTATATTAAACTAACTTGAATTCAAATGAAAATATTAACAATGAATATTTAACGTTTGCGATCTCCTTAACAAAGTTTTATATTAAACTAATTTGAATTCAAATGAAAATATTAACAATGAATATCTAACGTTTGCGATCTCCTTAACAAAGTTTTATATTAAACTAATTTGAATTCAAATCAAAATATTAACAATGAATATTTAACGTTTGCCATATCCTTATCAGATACGAAGATTCGTTTCCGTTGTGCATATGAGAACCACTGAAATTCCGTGAGCTTTGGTAATTATTATTTTAATCATCTATGAAATTTATCGAGGTAAATAGCAGCACGCTGAACAGAATATCTATGTTTTTTCGCTTTTTCTACAATGTGAAAGTATATGACTTTAGTTCTTTCAAAAATGACTTTCAATACAGAAGTCAATTTTAAAAAAAAAGCGAATTGTTCAAGTCAAATGGTAAGGAATGATTTCTCTTTTTCAATGTCAAATGGATAATAATGCTCAGCAAATCATATTTGGACACTTGATTTTCCTTTTCCAGCTTTTCCATGAATTGGAAGAGAGTTCTAGAAGTATATGACGCAAGGGTGGAGATCTGATATTGACAATGCAGAAAGCCAACCTTGTAATTATACTACAGACAAAGATTCCTTGTCATCTGGAGGAAGAAACAAATTATTTTATTGCATTCACTGTGTACAAATCTAAACCGTGTTTATATTTCAAGAAACTTGTGGAGGATTATTGTAATTGTCCAGATTATTACAATTGGCCACCTAATCTTCTAGATTGCATGACAGGGTTTTGACTAAAGTGTCTCGCCAGTTCACACGGCAATAACAACAAATTTTGGTACATTTGACACTCTAGAAATAAATGCATTGTACGGGAGCACGTCAGCACCGTCTGGAGAAGCGCAGCAGCACTGGCTAACTGTATGGGGCCATGGTTTGTCACTGAAGTTCTATAATAGCATAATGAAATTTGATGAAGGCTCCATTGTCTCTGAATTTTTCGAAGTGGTTCTTAAAGTGGGCATAAGAGGTTTTTTGTGATTAATTAGTTTATTCAGCTGAATATGAATCCTGGATCTGCTGATCAAGCTCTGGATTCTGTTATTAATGTCGATATAGAGTGGATGCAGCACTTTTACGCGGGCATGACGAAATTGCCCGATCCCAGTCGATCCAGCAGCGCCATGGACGATGAGCTGGAGATGGAAATGGAGTTGATAAACATCATCAATACTGCCAAGAAGCGCAATTGCATGAATACGGCGCCAGCAAACAATTCCGGCCGGATGGGTTCTTGTTATTTGGCCGCAGGCATGAAGCCGGAGCTGGACATGCGCCGGATCGCGGCATCGCTTATCAATAGTGCAGAGGCCACGTCTGTGACTACCAGGGCGGTTTCGGCGACCTCCTGCGGCATGATAAACAACGGTGTCTCCGCAGCTGCAAATACCATGAGTTCCGGCTTGCAGAAATATTCTTCAGCGTTGCCCACTAGCGCGCCGCTGCTGGCGGTATCTGCGGCGGCTGCTTCGAGCGCTTTGCGTCGAGGATCAGGTGCCGTAAAAGTGAAGAAAAAGCGCGTCAGACCGTCCCGGCGCGTGCCCACTACGGTACTGAAGACGGACACCTCGAATTTCAAGGCCATGGTAGAGCACTTCACTGGAATCCCCACTGCCACTACAACTACTCAAGAATCCACCACATCGCCGCCAGCCACTTCCCCATCCTCGCAACCCACCAGCTCAGCCGGTTCTCCCTCGTTCAGCAAACCGCTCCCCCACCCCGCAGTTTGCAAAATTCCAAACTCCTCCGCCGCCCCGATCAACGTTACTACCTCCGCCGCCCCGATCGACGTTACTAGCTCCGCCGCGACGCCTACTTCTCCTTCGCCCCCGCTGCCTTCTTCCAATCCCACCACCACCCAATCTGTGCCTGCGATACCCTCCAAAACAACCGCCGCCAGTCTAACACGCTCTGCCGAAATTCCTAATTCTGGCGCTCCAGAAGAAATGACCTTGTCTCTCCTTGACACGGCTTTCTTTGATGAACTGTGGAGCTAAACATTAAATATTCGACCTATGAGGAGAAATATGCGCGCCAACAGCTGCTGCAAACAAGGGTAAATTAGTGCTGGGATCATGGCGTAATCAAGATGCTCTCTGGTTATTGATTTGGTTTTGTTACAAGTGCAG
Organism: Pinus albicaulis; assembly: GCA_034641835.2. Taxonomy (NCBI): domain Eukaryota; kingdom Viridiplantae; phylum Streptophyta; class Pinopsida; order Pinales; family Pinaceae; genus Pinus; species Pinus albicaulis. The sequence goes on from CM076578.1 coordinate 1,623,551,685, forward strand.
TTTTTATATTATTGTTCAGTTAGTTGCTTTCTATTTCTCCCATAATGTTGTACAGAAATAGATTTTTTTTACCAGCTTAAATCCGTATACTTCTGGATTTATCATCAGTTTAGAGCATGAAATCCCTCAACATGCAAACCTTTTCTCAGATTGTACACTGAAGAAGGTTTGCACAGTTTGAGGGATTTTTAATTACCTATTTATAGAGATTTAAATTTATTTTTTGAGTTGTTTATAGCGTTTTGGTTAAATCGTGATGAGGCTAGTAGTTATAGTACTCATCACAGATTTAATTCTTTTTCAAATAAACGCCATGAAAGGTATTACCCAGCGTAAAAAAAAATTATGAGCTAAAATTATTTAAATGTTTTGTGTAGTTATTTAATTTTTTTAGATTTTTTTTATTTTGATAGACATAACCAAAATTCAACTTTGATAAGAGACACCATTACACATCATACTGAGCTGTAAAATGACCAACTGCATGTTTCTTTTTCAAAATTTCCACCTTGAATCAGAACCCCCAAAAAAATAAAACTGTCACAATGAATCTCAGGAAGGGTTTTCCTGGTTGGTTTTGATTTTTTCTCTTACATATTTTTTTCCCAAATCTATATAGATTAACTGCTTAGTATTAGGCTTCTGAATCAGTTTATTCAATTCAGATAATAAAAGACAGCAACATCACAAAAAAATGGTATCGCCAGAATCACCAAATTTCAATCTAAAAGTACCCAAAAAAAACAATTCTTTGAATTTCTTTTATATGTATTCTGTTTGTTAGTTCAATTAGAACATCAGATCCCATTCTTTTGAATCTTAATTTTATTTATGTCCAATGGGATTTTAAGGCACTAACAGACTATTCCACTGTAAGATACTGCACTGGAGTGAGTTAAGGCATGCTATTGGTTTCAGTTGTTGAAATTGAAATTCTAATAGACAAAATATTGTTTGAGAGTTTGAGGGAATGGCGAATCAAATATGGACGATATAATTGCTTTGATTCAAGAAACTAACGTAAAGCTCAAACGAGACATTAATTTATTACAGAACTAGTTCACTGTAGAATGATAAAACTAGGCGTTCTGATCACAACTAAAACTTAGAAATTTTTCTGCAACTTTTGGGGAAAGGGCAACTTTCCTCATAATCTTCAGCATTTCAGTGAAGATATGTTACAAGTGAAGAGAGAGTGACAGAGCAAGTATGTTAGGTTTTTTATATACTTTTTAAAATGCTTTATCTTTTTTCTGCCAGATAAGGGTATTGATTCCGAATTAGTATGTGTTATATGGGTTATATAGGTGCTGGATTTAAGGCTGGGCAAAGTAGTGTAATCCCTGCAGATATTTCGACATTATATGGAGTGAAGTAGATCAAGCCTGTTGTAAAACTTTTTTGACTATTGTTTGAAAAAATAAATCCAAATTCAGTCTTCGTTTTCTTTTGTTAGAATAATTCAAATTTACAAAATGATTTGTAAAAAATGTTTTTATTGTGATAGATAAGAACTTTTAGCATCTAAATCCATTATTATTACAAATTAGTCATATTTTATGATAATCATATTGATATTCACCTCATCTCCATAGGATGCTTCCGAGTCTCACAAAGTGTACATTTTTATTGGTATTTATAAGTATCTAAAAATGTCACTTTTTACAGATTCAAAATGAAGTATTTGCCATAGCTTTTTATTACTATACGTCCATGTATAATTGGATCCATCATTGTTTGTCGAGACATGTGACTTTTTATGTTAGGATATTATATACTTCAATTTCCTGGAAACTGCAATGTAGATCTCATTCCATACATTTTTTTTTCGGAAGATTGGCTAATTGTTACAGTAATATTGTCACTTTTTTTTGGAAGATTGCTTAGTTGTTAAAGTGTTATCTTTTTGACAAATTTTCAATGGTGACCGTCATATTTTTTGTTTTTTTGGAAATTTCTTACTTGTTAAGTGGTATCCTTTTTGACAAATTTTCAATAGTGACCATCATTTTTGGTTCTTTTGTTTATGAAAAGTAATTTTATTTATGAAAATTATTTTTATGATATGAATCTCATATTTCTGCGTACAGCGCATTTGACCTCTTGACCGAAAAGAGCTGAGTTTTTATGAATTTCCTTATTGCAAATTTTCATGTTACTCTTCACCCATTACATTTAGTATTAATATTCTCTCTTTCCATTTTGATTGCCTTTTGTTTGAATGTTCTCTCTGATGCTATTTAAAAATTTAAATGTCTGACACTTCAATTGTTCTTTTACGCTTTAGTTATAGATTGGAAAATTTATATTAATATAAATTGCAGCAAAAATTTTATATAAGCTTTTAAATTACTTTATTATAAGTTGAAATATTTATATTAATAAAAATTGCAGCCAAGTCTACACCTGAGTTTTTAAAGTTAAAAAAGAAGAAGAACTATTATATTTTTAAGGCAGTGCTTGAGTTTATTTTTAAACATAATTTCATGATATTTTTTATATTATATATTTTATAATATTAATTTAAAATACCAAAAACCTAAAAAAATTCATTTTAATTAACAAAATATAAGGATTAGTTGTTTCAACTTAAGGATTAGGTCATGTTTAATAACTTTCTTATATATGAAGAGTATAAGAATTAGTTATTTCCATTTAAGGATTAGGTCATGTTTAATAACTTTCTTATATATGAGAAGTTGGTGTGCTATTTCATTTTTTTTCCCACAAAACTGAATTACTTAAAAGTCTTTCATTAGCCTTTGATTAGAAGCAGTGGATTGATCTCCCTTTTAGACGTTAATGAACAAGTTTTTGAAAAGAAACCATTAACTTCCAATGGACTATTGTTCTATCTACTGAAATTTTTGAAGTAACAATGAAGCTTGGTATAAGTGGATATGCTCCTCATGAATTTTGAGGATACTATGAATTTCCTAGAGTTGTCGAAGATCTATGAGGAATAAAAACACACATATATATTCTACCAGATGTGGATATATTACTTTATTAAAAATATAGCAATTATGCCTAAGTTTTAGGTCTCGAAAAGTGAGAGAAATAGTTATAGAAATGAATTATTAGAAATATTGTTACCTATGTCTTATGATTCATTTAGTAGTTCATTAAACTATTTTGATCCAGATTTATGTAGGAACAAAATAAAATATAGAAATAGAAATGAACATAGAGATGTAGTGGAAATAATACTTCATTTCATTAATATCAAATAACTGAAATATGTTTACAGAGAGAATGGAAATAAACTAGCTAAGGCGATGGTAGCTTATCTCTAAGAAGAGATGTGACGACTACATGCCTTTGAACTGTGTTATAATGAGGCTCGAGGGCCTATTTATTATTGAGAAATAATGGAAAACCCTAAACATCCAAAAACCTAACCGTAGGAGATGAAGCGCCAAAATTGTGGGCCTCGTTTGGGTTAATTGGTGTTTCAACTTCCCGGGGACGTAATTTTGCATACGATCTTCGTTTGATGTGTACCATACCTCGTTAGAAAGATCCATATGAGGAGTACAACCTTTGGTGTCTTCAACATCGGTCCATGGTCCCACGTTTTTCTTGGTTTTCCCAAAACATGTTGTTTAGGGCATCAAAATGGCTCAAAAAGTTCAGGACTCGAAAAACTGCTAAAAATAGTAAGTTTTGTTGGAACTAAAAAACTGAAAGAACTGATAGTGGCATTTCAAATGAAATAGGTGGGTGGCCAACAATATCCACCTGGATCTTTAAGGCCTCAAAACGGATCTGGAAGTTTAGGACCCGAAAACCTGCTAAAAATAATAAGTTGTGTTGAAAGTGCAAAGCTGAAAGAATTGATGTTGGGGTTCCAAATGGAATAGGTGGGTGGTCACTAATATCCACCTGGATCGTTCCTCCCCCCTTAGGCAGCAGTGGTCCCCATTGTGTTGAGATCCTCCATGAGATGAGGAAAATTATGTTGAATTGGGTATTAGATTTGTCGAAGATGTCATGGACCTACGGGCAAACATGCTGGATGCATTCAGTAAATTTGGTTTCTTTATCAGCCTCAGAAAGTAAATGTGCGGATTTTTTATATGTATTTGCATGAGGTACGAAAACATCAGGCGGCGGTGCATCGAGGGTCAGATCAATGGATTGCTTGTCTTGACAGTGTAGAGGAACCTCTATGAGTGAGGAGAAAATGTCCTTGTATTCCTCCACGACTTTGTCCATCTGCTGCAGTCGTGCAAGGAAGCCATGTTTCGAGGTTGTGGCCACACCATTCTTCTTTCTATGTGAGCAAGTTGTAAGGAAAATAAATTTCCTGGTTTGGAAAACAATCTTACTGCGTTATTTTGCAATAGTCAAGGAGATGGCACGAGGCAGTACTACCTCCGGTATCCTGTACAATTTATTTCCCAAAGTAATAACAACAGAATGAGGCCTAGAGTCATACAGAGCATGTCACCTCCACAAGTATGGTTGGCCCAATAATACATCAGCTACATCACGGGGAGTAACATGACATAATACCTCATCCGTGAATAGCTATATGTTGTACAGAAGGCAACACTGTTAGCATATGCGGAGATCTCTCTCTCAGTGAAGCCATTCGATGGTATACAGCTGCGGGTGTCATAGGCCAAGCCACTTCATGACCTCTGCTGAAATAAGGTTCTTTTGGATTTCTCTATCGACAAGAAATTGCAGTGGAGAATGCTTCACCCACATCTGCGAATGGAAGAGGCACTCCTCCTCCTCTGGATCCTTGGGATCCTCCCTCCGGAGCTTGGTGGTGGCAAAAATGGCACTGGGGTCCGCATCAATGATCTTCTTCCCTTTGTCATCTCCATTGTTTGGTTCTGGCTCAGGATCATAATATGCATCTGATTCAGGTGCCTTCAGTTCGATCACCAGCAACTGTTTGGCTTGACACTCGTTTGTGCTGTGAGTGGGGCCGTTATGAAATTCACACCACTTCCTCGTTTCCTTCTTTGAATTTATAGTGTTTTTATGAGTTGCCCCACTTAGGCTCTACCGCCTTTTCTGTGGTTCAGGTGCCTTTTCCTGTCTTCGGATTCGTAGATCCAAAGTCTCGCTTCTTCTGCTTAAATTTCTGCTCGTTCTTAGCGGCATAGCGATATGCCATGCCAAGCGAGGTCATGTCAAGGAACTCCATTTCGTCTTGAATGTGTCTGTGCAGACAACTGTGGTACTTGAGCACCAAATGTCTCTCTAAATATTTAATACCCAACTTTGTGCGCAGGGTATGGAATAGATTCGTCAATTCGTGCACATCTTGATCCCTTTACTACCGTAGCATGGTCCATTGGTTGTACTAGTCCTCATAGCTCCCCACGGGGTAATATTGTTCCTTGATGTAGTCTCGGAACAAATTCCAAGTGGGTGCGGACGAGAACATAGAGGGTTTCCCACCAGTCTTTGATATGATGGGCAGTTGTGAGGAGTGCAAAAATAATATTTTTTCCGTCGGAGAAATCATGGACTGAGAAATATCCTTCCAGAAAATTCAACCATCTATCTACGACATCTCCATCTATCTAACCTTCAAATATAGGAATGTTAAATTTTAATTCTACCTTCAAGGGAATGGTGCCTCCAGAGTGGCTGTTGGATGCAGATGCGCCGTAGGTGGGAAACCGTTGAAGGATTTGAGCAAAGTTATCCATCATCTCATTCCTTTTTTTCTCGAGGGCCTCCTCGAGCAGTATTTTGATATGATCTCCTTCTCCCTTGTCTTCCTTTTCTTCCACCATGGGAGGTCATCGAGGTTTGCGAGGCTGATCTTATAAGGGTTAAACCAGATTGAGCTTTAACTCTTTAAACCCTAACCTTGTTGGGGACATGCAAAGAAAAATAGAGAAAGAGTAGACCGCTCTGATACCACCGATCCAGATTTATGCAAGAACACAATAAAATTCAGAAATAGACATGAACACAGAGATGCAGTGGAAATAATACTTCATTTCATTAATATCAAATAACTGAAATATGTTTATAGACAAAATGGAAATAAACGAGCTAGGGCGATGGTAGCTTATCTCTTAGAAGATATGTGGCAGTTACATGCCTCTGAACTTGTTACAATGAGGCTCTAGGGACTATTCATTATTGAGAAATAATAGAAAACCCCAAACATCCAAAAACCTAACCGTATGAGATGAAGCGCCAAAACTATGTGCTGCGTTTGGGTAAATTGGTGTTCCAACTTCCCGGGGATGTTACTTTGGCATACGATCTCCGTTAGACGCGCACCATACCTCGTTAGAAAGATCCATCCAAGGAGTACAACTTTTGGTGTGAAAAATAGCGGTCCATGGACCCATGTTGCTCTCATTTTTCCCAGAAAATGTCGTTTAGGGCCTCAAAACAGCACCAGAAGTTCAGAACCTGAAAAACTGCTAAAAATAGTAAGTTGTACTGAAACTGAGAAATAGAAAGAACTGATGATGGAGTTTCAAATGGAATATGTGGGTGGCTACCAATATCCACCTGGATCATTAAGGCCCCAGAACGGCTCTGGAAGTTTAGGACTAGAAAACCTGCTAAAAATAGTAAGTCTTGCTGAAAGTGCAAAACTGAAAGAACCCATGGTGGGGGTCCAAATGGAATAGGTGGGTGGCCACCAATATCCACATGGATCATATTTTCATTAAATATTTATATGTGCTTTCATGAAAAATAAAGGCTGTAATACATATTCATCTCTTTTTCTATTTTTGTATTAGAGCCTAGGAAAGATAGTGTGAGTAAAGCACTACCTAGAAAATGCTTCAAATTTATCCCCTCTAAATGCTTTTATATGAAGCATAAAATAGTCGAAAATTAATTTTATTTCTGGGAAAAGTTGTTTACTACAATTCACATTTTCTCTACTATAAAAGGGATTTTTGATACATTTTGTGATCCCATCCATTCTAAGGAAATCAAGCAATGCCCATTAATGAAGTGTGCGATGCCACCTATATGAGCTATTTTTAGGGTGAAAGAAAATATGTCCACAAAGATTAAAAAGTCAACCCACCAACAAATCAGTCTATGTGGAATAGAGTGCTACTACAAAGTGATGCACTAAACGAAAGGTACAATTCCTTAATATAAGTCAAGTTTTGCAAGAACATTTAGGGCTTGATAAGTATCATATGAGTATGCAATTGGAGAATAAACGGGAAGACAATCACTCTCATTCCTATTGGATACATAAGGCTATGTTGTTCATAAAAAATCAAACATCAATTAAATGAGGTCACCATCTAGATAAGTAATCTATCACAAGTGAAACTGCTAAAGGTAATTCAACTTCTTTTTAAGAGAATTATTCACTGATATTGTTAGTATTGTATATTTTTCTTCCCAAATATCAAAATTTATTTTATGGATTCTTATTGAAATTAATGAAATTTAAATTTTATGGGGAAAATTATGTAAATTCAAGATTTAAGTTGTATGAATTCACGGAAGGGTGAAATGTTGTGTAAATTATGTGTGGAGATGAATAAAAACCAATAGCCCCTACACTTTAGTTCAATATTTGGAGAAAATAGAAAATGATACAAACATATGTTGTATAAATCATGTGTGGAGATGAAGCAAAACCACTATCCCCTAAACTTTAGTTCAAGATTGGGAGAAAATAGAAAATGAGACAAATATTCTTTAAAGAATGTTTGTAAAAGAAAAAATTATCTCCATATAAGAGAGTGTCAACCATTCGAGAGTTATTTTAAGTTTTATATAAGAAAAGTAATGGATTTGGAATTATTTTCAGAAAACAATATTTTCTCAATAAAAATGAAAGAAAATCAAAATATCAGTTTTACTTTGTTTAGAATTAAATGATTGTAGCAAACACTAGGTGATTTTGGTGAGAAGATTCTAGGAAGTGATTTGGTTGCTAGTACATTAAATGGTATATTAGACATTTATGACGAGTGTTGTAGAAAGATAGAAATCACATTCGTTTGGTGATTTGAAAGGTATCTTATTACAAGAAAACAAATGGAGACAAAATCGTAACAACATATTTAAGTATTTAGATATGACATTGATATCCAAAGCTAAAAGGCGATACAAAGGAAATCCATGTGAATGGAATGTTAGAGTCGAATCTACTATAAAAGCGCATTAATGTAGGGATCACCAAGGACACATACAAGTGTGAAGAGGAATAACTCATGTTACTATTGGTGTGATTTTGGTAATATGTTAAGGATTGTGTGGAAATGAAGTTTGACAAGTCCAAATAATGAAGATTTGCAATAAATTTTGTAGATAAAGAAGCAACAACCATTGATGATATCAAAAATATCAAGGTTGTTTATTTTATATGAAACTTTAGATGTAAAAGTAAATTACTTTAATGCATGACTTATAGATCTAAGTTCTCTTATTCATATTACATGTCATAAATATTAGTTAAAGAAGCAACAATTATTGATGATATCAAAAATATCAAAGTTGCTTATTTCATATGAAGCTTTATAAGTAAAAGTAAATGATTGTAATGCATGCCTTATTTATCTAAGTTCTCTTATTCATATGACATGCCATAAATATTAGTTTAAAACTTTTCATGCTAAAACTAATGATCCTAAAACTTGCATAGGTGGTCATATGTGTCATAAAAGAAAAGGATATGGTGATGTATGTGTGAATCTTCAAGTTGTTCATGTAAAAAAATCAATAATTTAATGCATGTGCTACAAATCGAGAAAATATCAATATTGGGCTCAAGAATTATATATCAAGGATTAAAATTTGAATGTATGAAGTTAGATGATCTTATGATTGTAGGCATATGTGATCACTGCAAAGTTATAATAAAACAGGTTACCGTGAGAAGCCTCTAAAAATTTGATGTTGCATTTTTAAGAATTATCATGCATTGTGGCCAACAACTATGGCTATGGAAGAACTATTACACTTATGGTATGATCATTTTCATCTCAAAGATATAGTTTTAGTTTAAAGAATGGATATGGTGGTGTGCCTTCTAGTTTTTAAGAAAGAACAAAATATATGTGATGGTTGTGCATCTGGAAATCGATATAGCAATGATTTTCCTATAATTACATATAAAAGGAAAAAGAAGATTCTTGAATTAGCACATGCTTATGTCTTTGCATCAATGAAAAATGAACCACTTAGGGGATCTTCTGATATTTATATTTTCATTGATGTTATAACAATATTTACATAGGTTTATTTCATAAGAGAGAAAAGTGATGTTTTTGAATATTCGAAAGAGTTTAAAGACATGGTATAAAAATAGAAATGAAAGAAAATCAAGATGTTTAGATCGTATCAAGGAGGAAACTACACATCATGATATTTCATCATATAGTATAAGGAAAACAAGTTTCATAAATAATAAATAGCTTCTCATACTCCTTAATAGCATTGTGTTTATGAGTGTAAAAGGACAACCATAGTTGAATATGTTTTATGAAGCATGATTAAATCCATAATATTCTTAATATTTTTAGGTTTAAGTAATAAGTATTGTTTTGTATCTAAAAAATAAGATTCCAAAAAAAAAATTAGAGCATAAAACTCATATTGTAACAGTATGTGGTTATAAACCAACTGTTAATAATTTGATAATTTTTGTGAGAAAAATATTTTCCCACAATTCAAAGGAAGATAGAAAGAAGATTAATGAAAATTTGATCAAATGTATCTTCATTGGTTAGCACACCAACCATAAATCTTACAACTATGATCTCCTTATTCATAATGTTTTTTCAAATAGATGGGTATTATATTTCATGAATATGAAGACGACATTCAAAAAGAGGATAACCAAGATGTATGGAAACTTCCCATAGAAGGCATTGAAAGTGTAAAAGTAGAAGATATTGAAGATCAACAAGTTGATGTTGTATATAACAACAAAATTGAAGCTATAGGTAGCCAAATTATTCAAATAAAGGTTCCAACAACTCCACAAAATAGTTAGGTATCGTGAATATTACAAAGGAAAAATCATAAGAAAAGGATCTACGCTATAAAATAATGTATATGATTCCATAATAAAAATAGAACTTGTAAAATCCCTATAGATTAAAATGTTTGTTGAAATATAAGTTCAATGTTAATTGTAACATAGACATGTATAAAACTAGAATTGTTGCAAACAACTATTCACACACAAAAAGATTAGATTAGGAGGTCATGTTTTCCCTTGTACCTCAAATCAATGCAACTAGATACTACATATAGCTATACATTACACTTGTTGGATGTTAAGTAGACATTTTTGAGTGGTGATACAAAATAAGTTTATAATTTTCAACTAGAAGATTTTGTAAATAAGAGGAAAAAATATCATGTATGCAAGTAAAGAAGAGACTATAGAGTTTCAAATAGGATCCCAAATCATGGTATGTGTAAATTGACACTTTCTTCTTCTTGAATGACTTCCTCAAAAGTACGAGTGATCTAAATATTTACATAAGGAAAGATGGAAATGACAATTTTTCTTTGGTTAATTATATGTTGATGATTTAGTTATAGTAGGAAGTGGTATAAAACTTATTGATGATTTTGAAGGAAGTTATCAAAGGAATTTGAAATCAAGGACCTTGGTTAGATGCTTTTTTTCTTAGGCATTGACATACAAAGGGAATATGGTAGGCCTTCGATCACTCAAGGTAAGTATATAAAAGAAATAATATGAAGGTTCCATATGTGTGATTGTAATGTAGTGTATACTTAATTACAATATATTGTTAGGAATTTAAATGATGATCATACAAAAGAGGTAAAGGTAATTTGTACGAAATAGGTGGTTATTATAAACTAATTAACCACAATATGAATTGATATTTCATATTCAAATAAAAATATTAGTTAACTTGCGTCTTATACCACATGAAAATCGCCACAAAGAAGCTAAGAGAATTATTCATTAGTTGAAAGGGACTGTAGCTTTTGGAATTGGGTAAATTAATCATTTTAAAGTTGAGTTGATAGGTTATTGAGATTCTAATTTGGTAGGAGATATAGTTGATATAAGATCCATCACTATATATACATTCAATATAAGATACAAAATTGTGCTTTGGAGTTTTAAGAAGTAGCTAATTGTTTCTGTGTCCTAAAATAAAGCCAAGTATAAATGATTGTGAAATGATAACTTTGAATAAATTAAGCTAGCATGTATACTTGAACACATGGGAGAAAGGTAAGGAGTATCAGAATGCATAAAATATGATAATCAAAGATCAATAAAATTGGAAAAACATCTAGCTTATCATGCAATATCATGAAATCACATTGAAACTCAATATCACTTTGTGAAATCAAAGATTCATACAAAACAAATTGATTTGATGTACTAAATACAAATGTTAATGCAGTAGATGTACTCACTAATCCTCTATTAAAGGATAAATTTTAATATGTACAAACAAACTACGAATTGTACTAAATTCACTTCTCCATTAAGGGGGAGTGACATAAAAGATTGTGAAAATGAATTATTAGCAAAATGTTTAGTTATGTCTATTAAATGATTGAGGAGTATGTTGAGCTACTTTGATCTTATATTTGTATGTGTTTTCATGATCTGTCAAGTTGTTGAAATAAATTCATCTCTTTGTTGTATTTGAAATAGCCCTGGAATCCTATCTTCTAGAATAAAGGAGGCTTCCCAATAAGAAAATTAAAAGATTGTAACTTATCAAACAAAAGAAACCAAAGGGTCCCAATTGCCCCATAAATACATAAACAATGAACTTAATGCATAAGTGTTCCTCTTTGTAAAAATAAATTTAATGGGATTTAATTCAAAATTCACAACACACCAAATGAAGACAAGGGGATTCTTACCAAACCTTTCAAAATAGGAGTCTTAGCTTCCCGTAGACACTTCATGAGCAACCTAACAACTATCCCATCATGAATTGGAAAAAAATTGGCCTGCTGTACGAATTCTTGTTCCATGGCTTCAAACATGTGGAGTGACATCCATTTTCATTACCATCTGGACAATTAGTGTGGGGCCCTGGCCCACGAGCCATGTGTTGTGAGAAATATCTTTTGGATAGGTGATCACTCCTTGGATTCTCCCTTGCAGATAGAATAAGGGATTTGACTATCGCACAAAATTCTTATAGATCCAATGTAATCAATTCGACTTTATGCTAACATGAGAAAGAAAATGTCTCATACCTCATTTATAATTCCGTCCCTATGTATTTGGGGTTGGTGAAACTAGAGATCTAACTTTAGCTCATGACACCTACTTCCTACATACGATATAATGAATTTGTATGACAAATACAACGAATTTTCTTATGAGAAATGTTTTATGTGAGTTCAATTAGGACATGGAATCCCGTTGTTTTGAATCTTAATCTTATTTCTGTCCATTGGGATTTAAAGGCACTAACAGACTGTTCCACTGTGATATAGTAGACTGGCGTGATTTAAGGCATGTGATTTGTTTCAATGGTTGAAAATGAAATGCTAATAGACCAAATAATTTTTCAGAGTTTGAGGGAAAGGCGAACCAAATATTGACGACGTAATTGCTTTGATGCAAGAAACTAACGTAAAGCTCAATGGAGACATTAGTTTATTGCAGAACATTGTTTCACTGTAGAACGATAAAACTAGGCGTTTTAATCACAATCAAAACCATGTATTATGCTGGAATTTTTGTGGAAAGGGCAAATTTCTTCACAATCTCCAGCATTTCAATTAAGATATGTTACAAGTGAAGAGAGAGACCGTGACAAAGGGAAGTTTATTAGGGTTTTTATATACTTGTTTATCAGTAATTTACCTTTTTCTGACAAATTAAAATATTGATTCCGAATTAGTATGAGTTATATGGGTTATATAGGAGCTTCAGTTAATATGGCAGGAGAAAGTATTGTAATCCTGGCCGATATTTTAGCATTATACCGAGTGAAGTAGATCGATAGTTAACACATCTTGTGTTGTATAATTCACCCATTATTGTTTCCCAAAACTTCAGTCTTAAATTTCTTGTGTGGTTGATTTGGAATAATTAAAATTTATAGAATTTAGCGTTGATTCCTGAAAAATACGACTTAACCCCAATAATTTTTTTAATACTATCCACAAGGAATTCAACCATCAAAATCCGTTATTATTACAAATTAGTCATATTTTATTATAAGCATATTGATATTCCCCTCATCCCCATAGGACTTTTTCCAGTCTCACAAGGTATAGACTTTTATTGGTATTTAATAAAGGCACCTTTTACAGCTTCAAGGCACCTTTTATTGGTATTTAATAAACGCAATAGCTTTTTATTATCATTGACTATCAAGTCCATGTATGATTGGACATGTAACCTCATGTAACCTTTTATGATAAGATATTATACAGTTCAATTTCCTAGAAACTGCAATATAGATCACATCCCATCTATGTTTTAGCGGAAGATTGCTTAATTGTTACAGTGATATCTCTTTGACAAATTTTCAATTGTAATCATCATTTTCGGTTCTTTTGTTTATGAAAAATATTTTTATAATGTGAATCTCATCTTGCTGCGCATCGCACATTTGGCCTCTTGACCGAGAAGAACTGTCATTATGAATTTGCTTATTTCGAATATTCATGCAGCATCTTCACCAACTATTAGTTTTAATACTCACTTTCCATTTTGATGGCCTTTCTGTTTGGATGCCATCTCTAATGGTAGTGAAAAATTTAAATGGCTAACACTTTAATTGTTCTCCTCTTCTTTCGTTTTGCACTTTAATCATAAGTTGGAAAATTTATATTAATAGAAATTGCCATCATGTCCGCAATCTGCGGCATATGGGTTTTCAAATTAAATTTTAAATAAACAAAATTATTATTATATTATCAAAGAAAAGCTCAAGTTTCTATTTAAATAATTCTTTCTTACAGTACATATATTTTATGATATCACTTTAAAATATTAAAAACCTTAAAAAATTTGTTAATTTAGCGAAAGTTTAAAGACTATTTTTTTCCACTAAAGAATTAGTGTTTGGTTTTGTTGTATTTTGTTTAACAACTTGCATTTATTTGGAAAGTTGGTGTACCATTTCATCTTTAGATCGTCCCCACATATATTAATCAATTAAAGGTCTCCCATTAGATGGAATGGATTAACCTTTCTTAATTAATCAAAGGTCTCCGATTTGATGGAATGGATTAATCTCTCTTATACGCATTGAGGGATAATTTTTTGAAGAATATATTTTACTTTTAATTATACTAGATATTACTACAAATTTTACAAGAGACACCATAATTTATACAATTTGGAAAGTAGTTTACTGTTCTATTTATTTAAATTTTTGAAGTGATACTTAATATCAAGGTTTCGTTATAATGGATATGCTCCTCAAGGATTTTCGGAGATTATGAATTTCCTAGAGCTTTTTAAGACTGATGAGGAATACAAACCAATATATATCTCCACTAAATGTGGTTACACCACCTTGTTGAAAATCTAGCTATTGTGCTGAGGTTTTAGGTTCCTAAAAGTGATGGAAATAATTGTGGAAATGAATTGTTAGAAAAAATGTTACTTATTTCTCTTGAACTACTTAGGAATTCATTTTACTATTTTCATCACATATTTATATGCATTTTCATGACCAATCTAGGCGGTGATACATATTCATATCATTCTCTAATTTTATATTAGAGCCTATGAAAGATAGTGTGAGTAAAGCACTACCTATAAAATGCTTCATCCTTATCCCCTCCTCTACATGCATATATACAAAGCACAAAAAAATCCAAAATTCTTTTTATTTCAATGGAAAATTGTTTTCTACCAATCACAATTTCCCTACCGTAAAAAGAATTTGTGATAGTGTAAGACCATTTATTTTATTGGAATCAAGCATCGCCCATTACTGAAGTGCGGAATGCCACCTGTATGAGCTATTTTTAGGGTGGAAGATAAATCTGTCCACAAAGGTGAAGGAATTAAGCCACCAATAAATCACTCTATATGGAATAGAGAGCTACTATAAAGTGATGCCCTGAACAAAAGGTATATAAGTCAAGTTTTGTAGGAACATTTAGGGCTTGATAAGTAATTATGTGAGAATGCAATTGGAGAATAAAACAAGAAGAGAGCCACTCTAATTCCGGTTGGATTCATAAAAAAATAAAATCATCAATTAAAGGAGGTCACCACCCACAAAATTAATCTACCACATGTGAAGTTGTTGGAGGTAGTTCAATTCTTTTTTTTTAAGAATTGTTGGCGACGTTAGCCCCAACAATCTCCTATGTTGAGGAGGAAATCGAATGAGGTAACCTTACACCTATTTTGGCTTGGTGTCTAGCCGTACCAAGCTTGAAGAGAGCTCTCTCTAGTGAAAAATCTCAATCAAAGGAGATGATTGGAGTATGAAATGTACCTTAGGCTAGGTGTGATAGGATTTAGGGTTTTGATTTAGGGTTTCTCAATCGAAACAACAAGAGAGAAAGTCCCATTGGGAAATGGAGTCAAGGCTGGTTTCTTTCTACTTGAGGAAAAGTATGCCTATGTTTTGCCAGATAAATTATATCAAATGAAAGATGGAAAGGAGAAAAAATCCCACTACACTACAGGCATCTATCAGTGGATGAATTTCAAGTGCAAATTTAGAAGAAATAATACAAAGATAGGTTACAAAACAAAGCATCAAACATTGATGAATTCTGTAAAGATAACCATTAACACATAACAATCATCTTCAATGTGGAAGGAGCATCTAACATGGATGAATTCCTATCACTTACTCTCAGACAATACTAGCAGAAAAATGTAATCATGGAAATGATATACAAGAACACATACTTAACATAAAATGATGAATTTCAAAACAAATAATAGAGAAACTCCTGCATTTAATTACATAAAAAATATTCAAGGAAAAATACACAGTCCAACAACCTCTAGTTTTGTTGAAATTGAACCCCATTTTACATCAAAAATCCTGAAAAAACTATAAACTATTACAATTAGCTAGTTGTTGCTAGCTTCTAGGAAAATAATCAAAACAATTATCTAAATTAAATTAAAACTATCCAAAATAATCAAATTAAAAACAGTCACGGCAGGACACTCCTTGAAATATACAACCTCCTGTTGACTTCTCTCCATCGAATCTGGAACAAAATATCCTCTGTTGGAATCAAATCAAATTGAGCATTTCAAGAGTAACATATGGCACCTTATTAAGAAAACATATTGACAAGGAGAGAAAAATAAAATGCATTCAATGGGTAGAACTAGCACCATCAAGCTTTATTAGTAGTAAACTCATCCTTTCCATTTACAAAAATACTCTGACCCTTGCCTGGCAGTGTTGACAAAGCTTCCTCTACAATATCCAATCTCCTTTTACTAACTATTATATAAATCTGCGTTAACACTTGTGTGAAGGAGTTATCCACATTTTTTGAGTCCAATGCATACGTTTCCATGAAGTAGAGGCTCTCTCTCTTCCGCAAATGATTTCCATTCCTCAAGAGAAACAACTCTCAGATGCAGTAAATCAGACTTAACTCTCAGATGCAGTAAATCAGACTTGTTTCCCACTAGCATCACCATAATGTTGACATCTGTAATTTCTCTTACACTTTCAGGCTGTTGACTCATCTCAATGCACTTTCAATCTGGACATGACATACTCAAACCAAGTTTATAGTAGAAAAATATTTCAAAAATACTGGCATCATACATACAGGAAATAAAGCATGGAGGAAACAAAAGCTAATTCCAAACTTCGAAAGTTTGAAGCAGAATCTGTAGAGAAAAATGACACAGCAGCAGTCCAACGATAAAATTTGGTTTCGGAAACAACAACTACTTAACGTTGACAAAAGGTGAAGTATGAAACAAGAAACACTTCAGTTGTTGTGGCATGAAAACGGACACTGCAAGCACTTTCCCCATAAATATGTTGCTTGTAATTTGATCTCTTTGAAACCCTCTTTCTTTTATTCTAATTTGGGAGAAATACGCAGTTTTCCAAACAGTTGTTCCAGAACTGTCCAAACCTTGCTACTTATTGTAGTAAATTTTCATGATAAAGGTGAAGCCCAAGGCCAAAACGAGCACATGCACGATAAAATTCCATCGCTTATGCTTTTTGAACAGGGTTTCCAAAACCTGGGCCATCTGTGAAAGCGAAGCCATTTACTTCACGATGAATCTGAACATCAACACCATAACTGGTTACACGATAAAAAACTGATACATACTTGCCATCATTCGATTAGGTGATGCTACGAACCTCTCCAGACCATTCTTAATTGCTAAGGAACCCTTGTTGACTCTTGAAGATCTACCAACTGCTGGAATTGTTGCAAAAGTGGTACATGAAATTCAAAAGACATCTCATGTAGTTCCCACCAATGATTTAATGGCAGATCAATCATTGTAGAAAACATATTTTCATCTTTAGAAACTCCAGTAGTACTTTCATCATGCAGAGCCATATATACGTGTACTATATGAAGCTTCAATGTATTATCCACTTGGGATTTTGGGAGCACATTCTATTTCAAAAATATCCAATCAAGAATCTTCCATAGAAAATCAAGTAATATATTATAATCCTTAATGTCCTTAGCATAAACTCCCAGGAGTTCCCATTGGTTAAATTTAATTGCACAATATATCCACTGCTCCTCAAAAAAGGTCGTTTTAATGCACATGCCCATGGTTTTTCCAAATACCGTTTAGAAGCCCAGTGAAAGTCTTTGCCACTAGATAGGACTGTGCAGGTTTCCACCAATGTTATGCATATGCAAAAAAATTGAGAAATATTTAATCATGAAACATTATAGGGAAAATTGTGGGACAAATTATAGGAAAACCTAAGAGTTGATTAAATCAAGGCAGGCTCTGCCATTGCGCCATCTCCATAAGTACCATATGCCAATTTCTTAGTTACGGGTGGGATAAGTATGATGCTAAATTAATTGAGTGCATCGAAATGCTGCTGAGTAAAGGGGCTATTCCACATGCATGTATTCATAGCAGGTGAACATAAAGAGGTTTGTTAAAGTCCCATGCACACACTATAAAAGTCAAAATATTATCACATAGACCACGTGCAATCTTGGCTACAGTATTTGCTGACATAGGATCAATTACCATGCCCTCTGCCCATTGCCTCGAGAGCGTATTTGAGGTCGGTACCATCCCATAATCTTCTTATTACCTGCAACTTTGAAATACAAGATTTTATAAGGCCCGTAAATTTCATATGTTGCCGCAAAAAACGTAGTGACCAACTGCAAAAAGTAGCGACCTCTAGCAAAACATAGTGTTAGTGTAAAAACGCAGCACTTTTCCAGAATTCGCTCTTTGGAAGGAGAAATCAATTTCTTTGTTGGTGAAATGGAGAGCTCGATGTTTTGGATTCTAACTCTATCATCGGATAGGTGAAGTCACTCATATACGAAAAACCACTTTGATAATTACTCGAATACTCTATATTGCCAGTTCTGAATTATGTAGATGTAGCAGAGTGGACCGACTCCAAAAATAAAGGCTATGAGTTGTCACGAGCAAAAACGGTCATGAATATCACGAAATTTTATTGAGTGATAACATCGGCTACATCTGGAGAAGGCAACACTGGAGGAGGTGTCAAGAACCGTAGTATCTCTGAATTGCAGACCATTGCATGTCCATTGGGCTGCTCCCGACCTAAAAATCTAACAACCGGCAACATGCTCTTCGACTGAAACCCAACTGCTATTACAAAATATAAATTGAGCCGTAGACACTTACAAACAAAAAAATGGATATTGAAGCTAACCATGCTGAAAAATGAAATGCTGATTTTAAAGACCTTATTTATGTACATATAACCTATTATAACATCCAATGCTTGATTTCAATCAATATGAAATATAGCCAATAAAAAATCTGATACAGTACTTGGGCACCTTCATTTCCTTTAACAAAAATTAGAGTCGAAGCTTGTAAGGGCACTAGAAATTGATTGTATGTCTGATCTCCACAACCATGAGCCATGAGATCATGAAAAACATGCCAGGTATTGGAAATTAACTGGACTTTGTAGGGAAGAACTCCTTCATATAGAAAGAAATAGGATCATAAAATTCATGAGCTATCTCTTGATCTTCAAAGTATTCTGTAAATTCTCTTTCTATATCATCATATTGTTTGAGATATGAGTCATCAGATTCATTGTCAAAACAATCCTCGATTTCAAAATAAAAATGCAACACTATTATTTCTTATTCGGGAAGAGGGAGGCTTTCCAAGAAATTTTTAGGATCTTGGAAATTATATGATTGGAATTTGAATATTTGAAAGCTTAATCTCCTTCTTAAACCTTTCAACAACTAATTCAAAGATGTTGGTTGTACCTTCAGGATAAATCTTCGTAGATCTCAGATAATGAATCACAACCATTGAAAATACCTCATCTATTTGAATATCCACAAACTAATCCTTGAATTATTTCATAGCTTCACAAAATATAAGGTTTACCACATACTCAATCATCTTGTTTTAGTACATGACCTAATCAGTGAGCAATGGAGGTGCCATGAATGTCTTGATATCTGGATTCTTCTGCTAGTGGAGTCTTTAGATAAACATGAACCGTGTGGAGTCACAAGGTGGATGATCTAGCTTACTTGTGTCCAAATGTTGTCCACCATAAGAAACAAGATCTAATCGTTGTCATTCTTTCCCAAGGAGGATCTGTCACCTTGCTCCCCAACAACGGCACCAAAATGTTAGACCCAACAATTTCCCAGGTTGAGGAGGAAATTGAATGAGGTAACCTCAGATCTCTTTTGGCTTGGTGTCTAGCCCTATATATCTTGGAGATGGTTGTCTCCAGTGAAAACTCTCAATCAAAGGAGATGATTGGAGTATGAAATGTATCTTAGGCTAGTTATGATAGGCTTTAGGGTTTTCATTTAGGGTTTCTGGGTGAAAACAACACGAGATAAAGTACCATTGAGCAATGGAGTCAAGGCTGGTTTCTTTCTACTTGAGGAAAAGTAGGCGCTATGTTCATCTAGATAAATTATATGAAATGAGAGATGGAAAGTGCTGGGTCACGAAAAAGGTACATTTTACCGTCATGATTACCTTGATTTATTATTAACTTCCATATGTTTTCCTTCATTTTGGGAGTAAATGTGGAAGAATTCATTATAAATAAAGGGTAAAACTAATTACCAATCAATTATGTAATTATGAAGTAAAAAGGCTAACTTCCGATGTTTTTAGGTGTAGGAAATCCAAGCAGATTAAGCATTGTCCAAACGATTAAACAACACTGGCTAGAAAAAGGAAAATGATCTCGTTTCTGTTTGTACAGGACAACGATAATCAAGGAGGGCCTCGCTTATTCGATGGCATAGTATATTAGACAACTGCGAAATTCTCAAGATATACTAATCTTGAGGATTCCCTTTTATCTGATATGTTTCTCTATAAAGAGATAAAAGATCAGTAGATGAAACAGAAAAAGAGGTGATTATCCGTTTTCTATAATTGTATTTTATTTGTATTCCGTCTGAAAAGAAGCTTTTGCACTCTGCGATTTTGTACTCTTACTGTTAAATTTAATAAAAGAGATACTGGCTTTTCCATAATCGTATTCTCTAACTCATCCGGCAGAGACTTCTGGAGATCCTAGGCCCAGTCGCTGGGATTTCTACTATTGTATTGTTTTATATTCTCACCTACCTATTTTATAATTATTCATTTCTGTGTTTTCTAAAATTCATAATCGATTTGAATTTCATTAGCCTCGAGTGGTTTGCATCTTATTGGATTAAAGTCTTAATCGTTTTCATTTGTTTCATGAATGTTATTTCTCGAAATTTATTTGAATAACTAGATTGTTGTTCTTCCAAAGTGAGTTGATTAGTTGATCAGCCATTGAGAATTTCAATTGCAAAATGTGGCTGTGTTACTTGTTGCTCAGTTACTGTAGTATTCCTTTCCTGATTAATAGATTGTTGTAGATGTTAATGGATTTATGTATATGTTAGTCTGTAATTCTGATTCAATGGGAATTCCTTTAAGTTTGTATTTCCATCTGCTTTCATAGAAAAAATTATAATTAATTAGAATTAATTGGTTGAAGTTATTTAATGATTGCTTTTATTGACTTGATTGAACTTCGAGAATTAGATTTTTCTTCTACAACAATTTCGATTTAATAACCTCTAGTTTCACTTGCATATGTAGAAATTATATGCACTAAGCATGCATATGTCCAAGATCCACCTGATCTCACACTATTTAACTTTATGCAAGATACTGAATCTATTCCACTTGTTAATCTTTCGCGGAAAAATTATTTGCACACACATGTGAAGCATAAACAAAAATATTCAATCGCACATAACACAGTTTTTAACCGGGAAAGGCTGAAGCTGAAAACCCCAACTATATATTATGTAACATGGAGATCATATGACAATCTTGTACAAGCATAAAAAGCTTATCACAAGATCTCAGTACAGTACAATGGTCATGCACTATACAGGCCTAATCTTGCAAATCCATGCACCGATCTTTGCCACCTGGTAGCCTACCTCCACTGCACAATATCTGCTGAAGAATAGCTCTGAATGAATTAGAATTACTCCATCCTTGACTGCGCATTCCTAATTGGCATCTCCACTAAGTGTGTGATGCAATAAATGCATCACTATAGTCACAACAGTTAGTCTATCTTGCCCTTTCACCTATCTCTCCACTAGTCTCCACTGAAACTGCCATGCACTATAGTTAACTGATGTATTGTTCAGTTGATTAATGAGTTATTATTTGTGAATTAATTAACTAATTAATTCACTCCACTCTCACTATTGTATCAATCAGTTAGACTAGATACAACTAGCTCAACTGAGTCTAACTGAGTTAAACTGAATACAACTCCATAACTACTTCTTCCAACTGTGTCATAAATCTGCCACTTGAGTTCTAACTGAGTCCTCCATGCATTAGCTCCAGTAAACCCATAGGAATAATGTAATTCCTTTTGTCATCTGTTGTGCCACATCTGTGCACTGAACTGAAGTGCTCCAAGAGAATAAGTTGTTGTTTAGAGTCTGATTATTATTAAAAGCTAATAATAATCGACATGCATCTATTTTTAGATTGACAATCTATAAATAGACTTCTCTCAGTATTCTAAAAATATAATTTCATCTATTTTTCCAACTTGATCAACCATCCAGAAATAGCATTCTGCAACTTCTAAAATATGATCATCATGTCTAAAAAATAGACATAGTCTAAAGATAGACTTGCACCAAAAATAGCTTGCGGGCCCACTTAGTGAAGGCGACTCTTTTCACTAAGCTCATCATCTTGTTGAATCTCAACACTCCCTCTCAACAAGATGGGGATTATCATTCACCCCTATCCTGCCTCTATGGTATTCGAATTTTCTCCTGGTGAGCACTTTCATCAGAATATATGCATCCTGATCCTCCGTGGGAATGTACTAAAGAAGCATGATCTTCTGCTGCACACAATCTCTAATATGATGATACCGGATATCAATATGTTTAGATCTATCATGAAACACAGGATTAACCTAAATTTTAATGCAACTCTGATTATCACAATGAATCACCGTAGGATCTAAATGTGAACCGAACAAACCAACCAGAATCTTCCTCATCCAGATAGCCTCATATGCAGCTAAACTCGCTGCCATGTATTCTGCTTCCTCTGAACTGAGTGCCACAGATCTTCGTTTCCTGCAGTACCAAGACACTGCCTTAGATCCAATACTGAAAATCCCTCCTGATGTGCTCTTTCTGTTTGTTGGGCTTCCTACCCAATCTGCATCCGTGAAGCCATGAAACTTCACCTCATCCATCTGTCTGTACCATAAACCATACTCATATCTGCCCCTAAGATATCTCAGGACATGCTTGCCTACCTTCTAAAAGAGCTTGGTAGGCTTAACCATCACCTGTGAAAGCTGGTTCACCGCATAGCATATGTCCGGTCTTGTATTGACTAAATACATGAGCGAACACACCAACTGTCGATAAACAGTGGCATCCATTACCTCTGCCGATTTAGCATCCTCTTTCTTCCAATTACCTGGAAGAGGAGTGTCGATAGGCTTGCAGCCTTGCATGTGAAACTTCTCCAGTATCTCCTGGGCATACATGCCTTGAGACACAAACAGTTCACCTTCCCGCTGCCATATTTCCAATCCAAAGAAATAATGAAGAAGGCCCCAATCCTTCATCTCAAACTCCTTTGCAATATCTACCTTGCATGAGTGTATCAACTGCTCATCACCTGTTAGTACTAAATCATCAACATAAAGTACAATGATTAAAATCTTACCCTCAACCAAAATGTGGTACAGGTTTTCATCTGCCTCACTCTTGGTGAAGCCAAGTCCAGTGAAATAGTTTTCGATCAGAGTGTACCAAGCACGGGGTGCTTATTTCAGCCCATACAACGCTCTTTTGAGTTTGCACACATGTGACTCGCTGCTGAAGATCTCAAATCCTTCAGGCTGCTCAAGGTACACCTCTTCCTCAATGATCCCATTAAGGAACACAGTCTTCACATCCATCTGATGAATGTGCCAACCCATCTGCGCTGAGAGATCAAGGATGGTCCATATGGAAGAATACCATGCGACAAGTGCAAAGGTTTCTTCATAGTCAATCCCCTCAATATGTGAGAAGCCCCAGGCAACAAATCTTGCCTTATACTTCTCGATGCTCCCATCAACAACTTGCTTTACCTTGTAGATCCATCTTGATCCTACAACTGATTTTCCCACTGGCCTTGGAACAATATCCCAAGCACTGTTTCTGACAATGAAGTCTACTCCTCCACCATGGCATCTACCCATGTGGGCTCTCGCGCTGCTTATTCAAAAGAAGATGGCTCTGTCACAATACACTTGCTCATAAGAGCCATGTATCCAATATATCGGTCAGGTGATTGTCTCTGTTTGCGCTGTGATGTAGGGACTCCTACATTCTGTGTCGCATCAAGCTTCAGTCTCTCAGCTTCTGTGGTACACTTTCTGCCTTATCTGATGTTTGGTTCTACATGAGTGGACTCCTCCACTCCATGAATCTCCTCCTGTGGCTAATCCACATCCAGAGGCTCATCGTTGGGAACAAGTAGTTCCTCTTCCGCATACAAGTGTAGCTCCCTCTCAAGAGACAACTTCATGGCTTTCACCTCATTGAATTTTATATCCCATCGCATAACAGTCATCCGACTATTTGGCAAATACACACGATAGTTATGGGGTGTTTCTATGTACCCCACAAATACCCCAACTTTTGCAGTCGGCTCTAGCTTCTTCCTGGCGTCCTTCATCACATGAATGTAAACAGGTGAGCCAAAAATCTTCAAATGAGAAATATCAGGCTTCTTACCAGTAAAAGCTTCCTAGAGTGTACTCATGGCAAGTACTCTACGAGGACAATGGTTTTGCACATAAACCGCAGTGTTGCATGCTTCCGCCCACAAGTGCATCGGTAGGCCCTGGTCATGCAGTATCACTCGTGCAGCACCCACGATCGTTCTGTTCTTTCTCTCCGTGACCCCATTCTGTTGTGGGTTATGAGGCACTATGAGTTCTCTTTGAATTCCTCCTTTTCTACAGAAGTCTTTGAATTTTCCCAAGATGTATTCACCACCATTATCGCTCCGTAAAGCTTTCACCTGATTCCCCGACTCCTTCTCCACCAATGCCTTGAACTCACAGAACTTTGAGAACGTTTCAATATTCTTCTGCATGAAGAAGATCCAACATCTATGAGAACAGTCATCAACAAATATCACATAATACCTGTGTTTTGCTGTTGAAGCAACCGAGAATGGTCCACACACGTCTATGTGAATTCTTTCCAGGATCATTGAAGCACAGTTCTCATTCTCATGCAAGGTGGTCTTCACAAACTTACCCATTGTACATCCTTTGCACTGATCTGACTATGCAAGAGTACCCTTGGGAAGTCCAGTAGAAATTTGCTACAAAATCTTCAAAGCGCCATGGTGAAGATGGCCCAATCTCTTGTGCCATAATTTGCCCTCATCCCAGCTCACCACTTCTTCTACTTTCCTCACCATTGCAGCGTAGCCATCTACCTCCAGCTTGTAGAGATTCTTAATTCGAACCCCTATATTCTTGGTTTGAATCGTTGTTTTATGTCAAAGGAAAGCTTTTCCCTCACTAAAAACAACATCATAACCCCTGTCTTCCAGCATTGCGATCGAGACCAAGTTCTTCTTCAGACCTGGAACATGCATGAAATTCTTCAACAAGAATGGATTACCGCACTCCCTCTCAAAGGTAATGGTCCCAATTCCAATTGCACTGTATCGACCATCGTCGCCCATATCTATATGCATCTGGAGGTCCTTCTCCTCCAAGTCACTAAACAACTCTTTGTCTCCCATCATATGGAAATATGTACCACTGTCAAGATACCACACCGATCCCATGGAGCTTGAAACCAAGCATGCGATCAAGGAAAAATCCAGCTCAAATTGCAAGGCTAAGGCCTCTCCATCTACAGATCCAGTAGCATTCTTACTCTTCTTCTTTTGTGGATAGTTAGCGGCAAAATGTTCATGCTCGTGACAGTGAAAACACTTCACTTTGGACAAGTCCTGCTTCTTGCCTTGAGCACCAGATTTTGAAGAAGATTTCTTCCCCTTCCCTTTCCTTGCTTTGGCAGCTAAAACACAATTCTCTTCATCTTAATTCTTCGATGAAGATCCATCCTTGGTACCCCACCTTATCTCCTCCTACATAAGATCCGACCAAACTTGCTCCCATCCCGGCAATTTCTCCCATCCATTGACAGAGTCTTCATAGCTATGCCAACTCTTCAAAAGCCCAAGGAGAGCCAAGCTCACCAAGTCTTCTTCATAAACAATAACCCCCACACTTCCTAGTTCATTCTTGCAGTGGAAAAAGTTTGTGAGGTATTTTGGAATACTGTTGCCTTTCTCCATTTTTATTTTTCTGAGCTTGTCTTTAAGTGCCAACTTCCTCTAGTCACTTTTTCTTTGGAACAAGTCTGTCAAAGCCTTCCACATTAAGAATGGAGTGGCTTTCCCATGAAGGCTGGACATAATATGATCCTTCACACCTTCCAACAGAATCCTCCTCGTCTTTACAGTCTTCTTTTGCCATGCATCAAGTAATGCAACATCGCTAGATCCCGACTTAGGAACATCACTATCGATGAACTCCTTCAGCCCATTATCCTCCAGTACCGCCTCCATCTTGTCCTTCCAGGCTATGTAATTCGAGCTCCCATCAAGGGCATACTCCAATCTCAACCCATTGAAATACATTTCAATGTATACTCGATTTTTGCACCAAGAATCTTCTGTAGCAAATTCAAATTGTCCACCAGCAAAAACTCACTTCAAAATTGCAATCTTCAATCAACAATGCTCTGATACCATGTAGAAATTATATGCACTAAGCATGAATATGTCCAAGATCCACCTGATCTCACACTATTTAACTTTATTCAAGATACTGAATCTAGTCCACTTGTTAATCTTTTGCGGAAAAATTAATTGCACACACATGTGAAGCATAAACAAAAATATTCAATCGCACATAACACAGTTTTTAACTGGGAAAGCCTGAAGCTGAAAACCCAAACTATATATTATGTAACATGGAGCTCATATGAAAATCTCATAAAAGCATACAAAGCTTATCACAAGCTCTCAATATAGTACAATTTTCATACACTATACAGGCCTAATCTTGCAAATCCATGCACAGATCTTTGCCACCTGCTAGCCTGCCTCCACTGTACAATATCTACTAAAGAATAGCTCTAAATGAATTTTTATTACTCCATCCTTGATTGCGCAATATTCATTGACATCTCCACTAAGTGTGTGATGCACTCAATGCATCACTATAGTCACAATAGATAGTCTATCTTGCCCTTTCACCTATCTCTCCAATGGTATCCACTAAAACTGCCATGCACTGTAGTTAACTGATGTATTTTTTAGTAGATTAATGAGTTATTAATTTTTAATTAATTAACTAATTAATTCACTCCACTCTCACTAGTGTATCAATCAGTTAGACTAGATACAACTAGCTCAACTAAGTCTAACTGAGTTAAACTGAATACAACTCCATAACTACTTCTTCCAATTGTGTCATAGCTCTGCCACTTGAGTTCTAACTGAGTCCTCCATGCATTAGCTCCAGTAAACCCTTAGGAATGGCGTAATTCCTTTTTTCAGCTACTATGCCACATCTTTGCACTGAACTGAAGTGCTCCAAGAGAATAATTTGTTGTTTAGAGTCTGATTATTATTAAGAGCTAATAATAATCGACATGCATCTATTTTTAGATTGACGATCTATAAATAGACTTCGCCCATTATTCTAAAAATAGAATTTCATCTATTTTTCCAACTTGATCAACCATCCACAAATAGCATTCTGTAACTTCTGAAATATGATCATCATGTCTAAAAAATAGACATAGTCTAAAAATAGACTTGCGCCAAAAATAGCCTGCGGGCCCACTTAGTGAACGCAACTCTTTTCACTAAGCTCATCATATTGTTGAATCTCAACAGCATATACTGTGATAAACACTCTTGAAATAAAAAGACTTACCCTAGGTTGATGATTAATATAGGCACTGGGATTGTTTTAAATAGACATCTTAGTGAGCCAACATTTTGGTTCCGTTGCCAGAGAGAGTGTTTACAAGTGATGATTTTATTTTTCTTTTGCTGAAGGAGAACTGGGTATTAAAAACAGAAGGTAAGAACCTATGTACTGGTAAGTAAAAATCTTTCCCATTGTCCCGCTTTTCACCAAAAATATAGAGGTTGAATAGAAGTAGTTTTTTGTGAATGACTATAAATAAAAACATAAAAACAAATCTGAACCCTCCATCCAAATCCACGAAACCCAAGGGACCGATGACCCTTGGAAGAACAAAATTCATATAAGAAATTAGAAGGAAGTTGAATATTAGCCATATGTAGGACCTAAAATAATTTCTGAAAAGAGTCTTATAATCCCCTAGGCAACAAGCTCACCATCCACAGCTTACGTTGAGATCCATAGTGAAACAAAAGAGTCATAACAAAGCTTTCAGATAACGGAACATATAGATCCTGACCCTTCACAAGTGGGAAATTATAGAAATTTGTAAGAAGGAGAAGGAGAAACCAGTGGTGCTGTGGAAATAAATTTAAAATCCCCATAGCTTGAATCTCCTAAAATCTTGGTTGACGAAGAAATGCCCGACATCCCAGACCATGGTATTACTATAAGAACCTTTTCCAAAATTGACATCTATTTTAGCTCGAATTATTCTCCTAGACCAGGAAATCCCTGAAATTTATTGGCACATATTTGATCATATGGAACACAATCAACCCAGGGAAAAACATCAACATTGGAGTACCCCGTTGTTGATCTGGTCGCAAATTCCAGTATGAAAGCTATTCCATTACAAAACATCCCTACCTTCCATGGAATGACTTTGGAAGATCCGGATGCATTCTTATTTGAATTTGATGCTTTGTGTAGGGGATATAATTACAACACTGATCCTAAAAAATTGAAACAGTTCCCCTCTAGATTGAAACGGGCAGCTCTACGCTGGTCTATGGGGCTCGGTGGGGGAACCATTAATAATTTGGATCAAATGAAAAACTCTTTTCTTGCTAAATACCAAGATTACTATTGGACTAGAGAATTAAAATATGAAATCTTCAACATGACTGCAAAATATAACGAGACATTAATAATATGTCGAATGATTCCAATATAATTTGCAAAGGTCCCTATATACTGCATTATCTAAAGATGTCCTAAAAGTAACAATTATAAAAGGAATGAAAGATGAATGGATATAAATATTAAATCTAAATGGTAAAAGAGACATCTATCAAAAAAGTT
This sequence comes from Pinus albicaulis, assembly GCA_034641835.2. Classification (NCBI taxonomy): domain Eukaryota; kingdom Viridiplantae; phylum Streptophyta; class Pinopsida; order Pinales; family Pinaceae; genus Pinus; species Pinus albicaulis. The sequence continues at coordinate 1,623,580,631 of CM076578.1, forward strand.
ATGACAATATTATTTCATTGTGTGTCAGGTGCTCTAGAGGCAACACGAGCATGAGACCAGCGGGACAAGATTCAACTATTAGAAATAACAAGACTTCAGGTGGCAGTGTAACACAAACAGAAATTGGTCATCTTTTGGAAGATTTCAAGACTGACATCTTGGGTACCTTTACGACACAATTAGATGTCCTGCAGGCCAAGAAGAAACAAGCATTATCAGAACAAAACTTAGTTGTCTTTTACCCACATTATCGAAAGAAGCATAGCCAAGAAGAATGCCCATTGGAAATGGTCCAAACATGTGCCATCTATACCAAATACCATGCCATAGAACAATGCCCATCACTGCAAGGTTTGAAAGCAGTCTCAAAGAAGCGGAGGAGGAAGTCAAACAAGTATATTTAATGAATCAATGTCGAAAGTGGCAAGCCCAAACTACAGGTATGTCACAAGATCCATTTCAGTTCCTTTCTTCTTCGCAGTTTAATAAACAACAAAACCCTAGGGAAACATGGAAAAATCAACCACCATTTTCTACCTGGCCATCTCAACCATTCTCCATGCCCCTTTGGCCAACTCAATCCTTTCTAGGAATCCGTTGGCCAAATTCTTCTTTCTCTCTTCAATTTTGGAAGAAAAATCCATATTCATCCCAGTGGCCTACCTCCACCTCACAGAACACCAATTGGTCCCAAAACTAGTAGCAACCCTTGGGAATAACCAATTCACCTATGGGAACAAGTCCTCAACGTGAACCTGCATTTCTAGCTCCATATCCAGTACCACAAAATTCTCATCCTTTGATACAACCTCAAATGGCAGCTCAACTTAACCCGAATCCCAAGAATAGACGAGTGCAGTTGACCCAAATCATTGAAAATCTAGACCTCAAGACTGTGAAAAAATAATGCAGTGAACTTAGGCTAAGATCTAGATGCGTTGTTAGCTTGGGGGAAGTCACAGATCCACAACAAGACAAATCAGAACCCCTAATAAAAATTAATCCATCAACAGTAATCGATACAGAAATAAGACAGGAAGAAGGCACAAGTGAACAAGAAGACTTTGGGAAAATTGGTAGTGCTTCTCCTCCATTCCCTGAAACATTAGTGATACCTAAACCAATTGTCTATCAAGAATTTGATCTTTTGGGGGAACTTCAAAATATTTTTATTAAAATTCCTCTCCTCTAGGCCATTCAAGAGATACCTATCTATGCTAAGACAATTAAAGATCTATGTACAAAAAAACCTGTGAGGAAAATAAAAACTTTGCCAACTGTCCATGTCGTAGGAACCTTGTCCGATCTATTATTGGGCAGGGAGACACCTATAAAATATGAAGATCCAGGGAGTCCTATAGTCACAGTCCAAATCTATGGCTGCTCTTTCCCAAACACGCTTGTCGACTTGGGCACAACCATTAACATTTTGACTGTAGAAACTTGTGAAACTCTTGGCATTACTTCTTTAGAACCAACCTCCACCTTGTTGGAACTCGCTGATCGACCAATTGTCAAACCATAAGGAACCTTCCAATATATCATGGTTTCTATTGATTCATGGGAGTACCCGGTATATTTTCTAGTCATAAACCCAAAAGGTAAATTGGATGGACATCCATTGATTTTGGGTCAACCTTGGTTGGCCACAACCGATGCTTACATAGGTTATTGTACAAGCAACATGACCATTGCTAAAGGGGAACCTCTAAAAAAATCTTGTTCTATATCTGCCATCTAAACCAAGTCTTCCCATTGTAAAATTTCACAAACACCTGCCAAGATACCTGGAAGAAAACATTTGTTCACCACTTATAGTAGCCGAAGCACTTGAATTAAAAAATCAGATTGAATATTACATAATAAATAATTTTATTAATCAACTAGCTGCTACAAAAAATGAAAAAATGTTGAATGTTAAAATAGATCTTGGATAATGAGGCACATGAACACCCTTTGAAGGATAACGATATCCAACACATACCCACAACTTCCATTCATAATAGCAAACCTATCGAAATCGAACTAGGCAATTTTTTAAACATCAATGATAATCTGAACGAGGACCAAGATCAGAAGCTCATTAAAGTTTTATAGAAATATAAAGGAGATTTTTCTTGGGACCATTGGGACATGAAGGGCATAGATCCCCAACAGTGTATCCATCATATTTACACCGAAAAAGATATTTGTCCCATCCAGCAACCTCAACGAAGTTTGAACCTGCACCTTAAAGATATTGTGAAGGAGGAATTACAAAAATTGTTAGATGTGAATTTATTTATGCCATTTCGGATAACAAATGGGTCTCTCCGTTGGTGGTTGTCCCTAAAAAAAATGGAAAGTGGTGAATCTTTTTGGATTACAGGGAATTGAACAAAGCCATGCAAAAGGACCACTTCCCTTTTCTGTTCATTGATCAGGTCCTTGATACATTGGCAGGGAAACAATTTTTCTCATTTCTTGATGGTTCAGCGGATATAATACGATCCAAATTGCCCTTGAAGACTAGGAAAAAACCACGTTCACTTGCCCATGGGGTACGTTTTCTTATATAGTATTACCCTTCATCTTATGCAACGCCCCAGCCACATTCTGGAGGGCTATAATCAGTATTTTTGCTGATCTGGTAAATGAAGGTCTTGAATTTTATATGGATGACTTCACCCTATATATGTAGACGATTTTGAACAAGAATTGCAGACATTGGAAAAAGTGTTGGAACGATGTATCACCACCAGGTTATGTTTGAGCAATGAAAAGTGTCACATGATGATGGCAGAAGGTGTGATCCTAGGACACTACATCTCTACGGTTGGAATACAGGTATATCCATCAAAGATAGAGGTAATCCTCTTACTATCCACACCCTGTACTCAGATGGAGGTACGTAATTTCGTTTGGTATATAGGATATTACCATACGTTCATAAAGATTTTTTCACAAATCATTGCGCCTTTGTAGGCTTTAACTGAAAATTTTGAATTGAAACGGTTTGAAAAATGTGACACTGTTGTTACATATTTAAAGAGTTTAGTCTTGACTGCAGCAGTCTTACGTGGTCCCAATTGGGAAATACCATTTCATATTTCATCAGACAGATAAGATACAATGATAGGAGTTATTCTCGGTCAAGAAGAAGATAAAAACTCGTACGCTATTTACTATATCAGAAAAAATGTCACCACTCTTGAGCTAAATTATACAGTCACAGTAAAGGAATTCTTAGCAGTCATATATGCCATAAATTTAGACACTATATAACTGGCTATCAAGTATTTATGTATACTGATCATTCTTCCATTAGGTACTTAGCTAAAATACTAATTATAAATGGGAGAGTGAGTAGTTGGCTATTACTTTTGTAGGAGTTCTATATCACTACTAAATACCATCAAGGAAAGGAGAACCCGGTGGCAAATTTTCTATCTTGTGTACCAAAGGTAAATGATACACTAGCAGTGGAGGACCAATTTCCTGATGAACACTTGTTTGCTGTAGCAGTCAAAGCACTGTGGTATGTGGACATGGAAAATTACCTTGCAGTAGCAAAACTGCCCATAAATTTGATAGGAAAGCAAAGAAAGTTGATCGTCTAATGCAGCGCCCACTTTTCTTAGATTGGTGGGTACCTCTTCCATACAGGAGCTGATATGCACATACGTAGATGCATCCGGGAAGATGAAATTTTTGACATCTTAAGGGCCTGCCATGATGAACCTTGCGGTGGACACTTCGCAGACCACAAAATTGGGCACAAGGTATTACAAAAGGGCTATTATTGGCCCACTATTTTAAAGATGCTTAGAAATATGTGAAATCTTGCGATAGCTTCCAAAGAATGGGCCACCCCAGTCAATCTGATGAAATGCCCCTACAACCACAATTGGTGATAGAAAATTTTGAAAGGTGGGCACTATATTTTGTTGTTCCATTCAATCCACCCTCAAAATAAAAATATTACATACTGGTTGCCAAAGATTATGTAAAAAAATGGGTCGAAATAGTAGCATTACGGAGAGCCATAGAAGAAACATTTATTAATTTTCTTTTCAAAATATTTGTTCGATATGGCTTACCTAGAGAAGTGATAAAAGATGGAGGGACAAAATTCATGGGGCATAATATTACAACCACTCTACAGAACCATCAGATTTCAAATAGAATCACTTCTCCCTATCACCCGCAGGCGAACGGGCTTACCGTACAAGTTGGAGAAACACTACTTGATATTCTCCGTACCAACTTGTATTCGGCAAGGAACCCATTTTTCCCATTAAAATCAAAATAAATACTCTCAGAGCAAAAAAATAAGTGGGATTAGACTTGATGGAGGCCCAAATCAAGAGAATTAAATAGATAAATTAGTTGGATGAAGCCCGATTACTTGCTCTACAACGTACCACAATAGTTCAACAGCAATGGGCTAAGTGGCATGAAAGCCTGATCAAGAAAAAGAAATTCTAGGGACGAGATTGGGCACTCCTATTTGATTCCATATTTGAAGACTTCCCAAGTAAACTACAGACATGATCACTCGGCCCATACAAGATTCAAGAAGTGCGTAAAAATGGAACTCTCACTTTCACCACTATAGATGGGTCCAGTTCTTCTTTCCGAGTAAACAGACACTGTGTACGTCTTTATCATAAACCACTCACAAATGAGTCTTTCTGCCAATAGGTATGTGACGACCCTGCCATGCAAATATTAGCTGCGGGGAGTAATGCCCCGACAACTTTACCTTCACAAAAATCCATTCTTTTTAGTTTTGTAAATAATATATATATTATCTTGTGTTTGATTGTGATTTACACTTTGATGAATTTTGTTGTTCAATCAAATGAATTTTTTTTTTTTTTTTCTCTTATAATGATTGAACAACTATTTTTCAATCAACTGAACAATCGATGTTTGGTTAAATGAAAAACGGATTTGATTTTCTGTGTTTTTCTATTCAAATGATTGAACAATTGTTGTTCAATCAACTGAACAACCACTGTTCAGTTAAATGAACAACGCATTTTATTTTGCGTGTTTTTTTTGTTTAAACAATTGAACAGCTGCTATTAAATTTACTAAGAAACCACTGTTCGGTCATATGAACAATGCATTTTATTTTCATGTGATTTTTCTATTGAAATGATTGAACAGCTCCTGTTCAATTGACTGAACATCCGCTGTTTAGTTAAATGAACAACGCATTTTATTTTGTGTGTTTTTGTTGTTCAAATTATTGAACAGCTATTGTTCAATCAACTGAACATCCACTGCTCAATCAAATGAACAACACTTTTTACTTTTGTGTGTTTTTGTTGTTCAAACGATTAAACAAATACTGTTCAAATGATTGAACAATTGTTGTTCAATCGATTGAACAGTCGTTGTTCAGTTAAATGAACAACGCATTTTGTTTTTTTTGTTTTTACTGTTCAAAAAATTGAACAACTACTATTCAATCGACTGAACAACCCCTATTTGGTCAATTGAACAATGAATTTTATTTTCATGTGTTCTTATTGTTCAAACGATTGAATAGTTGTTGTTTAATTGACTGAACAACCGATTTTCAGTCAAATTAAGAACACATTTTATTTTGTGTTTTTTTTGTTCAAACAATTGAACAAATGTTGTTCAATGGACTGAAAAACCATTCTTTTTGTAATAAACAACTGTCTAAATGATTTTTTTTTCCAATTTCATGACTATCTGACCATTTTTTTATATGCACTTTCTCATGAAAAGTATCATGTGAATGGGGAATAAGCATCTAAGAGGGAGAAAAATAGTGATATTAATAACAATTATGATTTTTTTAACCTTTGAATGGTATCTTTATTTCGAGACATTGATATGATCTAAACTATGTAATGGTTGTTGGATATCTTTTATTCAGAGAGATTATGAAAAAAATCATTATCTTAATACCATGTTGGTTTATCTTTTTATACTATCAATGGTTGATCTTCTAGGATAGGGTAACTTAAGAATAAGTGTATAACTTTTATTTGAATTTCTTTTCATTCCTCACACCATCCCTAACTCTTAAGGAGTTAATGAGCCTCCCTCTATTTATGAATCAAAAATATAAAAATAAGAAAATAATATGAAAATATTTTAGAGAGGATAGGGGGTTCCAACATGAGCTAACATACCATGATAATAAGGAGATAACAAGTAACATTCCCACAATGGGCACCACACCAAGGCAATGACATTATAGCTAAAGAAAAAAAATTGCCTGAAGGATAGGAGGTCTCATCATGATCCGACCTGATTACTTTGTTAAATCTTACTGAAGGACACTGTGGCTATCTGGTTACGAAGCCAGCATGGTGGTATTTTAATAAAATGAAAATGATTTAGCTAATCACTAAATAAAGGATTTTGGCTCATTCTTGTGTCAAAAAGCAACCCCGTCGAGGCTAAGGATGCCTATTGGTAGTAGTGGCTCTGCTTGTGGCATTGGGGTTTCATGCTGAACAACCAATCATTTTATATTCACTCATTCTTACTAGCCCATTCCCAAAGGAGAATTTATCATGAAAATAGATGTATCCTTATATAAAAAAAAATGAATATACATGGTGTTATCACTCCAATAATTCTCAAAAGTTGTGAGATTTTTTATTTTAGTTTAAATAATATTAGAGGTAACCACAAACGTACTTTTAAGCTTGAGGATATAGCCTTCCTAATGCTCAGAGAGGGCTCTCTATATAATTTATCTTTGTTGATTGTATTTGATTTTAGGCTAGTTATGTAGGATAAATTACTTTTCAATTTTGATTTGATTTGGTGGTGAAATCACTTACTTAGATGGATAGATGTAGATCTGTATTCCATTGGGCTAATGGAGTCAATGTGTCAAGTAGTCAGATCATGATCAAGTTCTAAAGGGAAATGTTTACATGGCAAGATAGTTGAGTTACTTTAGATCTTCAAGGTTGATGGTGTGAATGGTTTTAATTGGGGTAAAAGAGAAATTAAGGGTTCTTGAATCCAAATTATGAGTGAAAAGACAAAGACCAATCGAAAATAGGGAGAAATTAAGGGTTCCATAATCTGGATATCAGTGGAAAACATATAAATGATAATCAGTCAAAACACAGTGCTTTTAACATATTCTGAAATAACAATTCCTAATTTATCATTTAGATTTAGAACACGTTCAAGTATTGATGAAAAACATAAGGAATTGGAAAAGAAAGAAGTGAAAATACTTCACTGTAGTAGCCCAACACATGAATCCTGTAATATGATGCTTTATTTCCTTAATCCAGTCTCCTGACTTGAAATTGGTACAACAACCCTCAGGTTCAGAATAGTACCACTACAGAAATGTTCAGCAATTCATCCACCCTCAATACTTCTAAATGAGAAGTATTTATACAAAAAATCATACAAAATATCCTAGAATAAAGTTAGGAATTATTCATGGAAAAGAAATATCTTCATGCAAGAATATAGTGACAAATTTCTAACTAATGCTAGTTGTCCCTTTTTTTATTGAAATAAATGGTTTGTTTTCTTGATTTTTTTACTTCTTTATCTCTTTTCCATTGAATGAAGCTGCAGCTGGACAGTCAGGTGTTTTTCACGCTGGAAGCTTTATCTCTACTTTGATTTTGACTTTAACCTTTCATCTTGATACACTTTATCCTTATACTCTTTCACTCCTCTGTGCTTACTGCCATCTTATTTTATAGTAAATCAGTCATTTTTTTCCAAAGTTCTTCCTCTGGAATTTTTATCTTCATCATCCTCCTCAAATTCTCATCAACTTCAATGTACTTTGAGAATGTTGGCTTGTTAACAACATGTTTTTTACTTCATGCTGTAAGTAAAACAAATTCTCAAAATTCTTGTAGAGCACCTTCCCTGTTGGGATTCCGTACAAGGCTGAATTGTTCACTTGTTCTCTGGTAAAATATCTTATCTATTTATCATAATCATCATGCTTCATTAATCTATAATTAATAACTAGAGGATTGGGAAGGCATTTTTTCCTTAGAACATAAAACTTGATCATGAAACTTGTGATAGCAACCTCCATGTTCTAGCATTTCTCTTCTAACTATATCATCAAATTCTTCTTTGATGTTACCTTCCTAACTTCTAGGATGGTTTTTGTTCTGTCATTAATTCCAATTTCTTCCAGCTCTTGTCTATTTTTGGAATTAAGAAACTTGATGATTTCAAGAGCTTCTTTGATCTTTTGAATTGATTCTCTTACTGATTTAAATAAGTCTTTTTGCTCATATATAACTTTGATTGATGGCCAAATATCATTGACTGATTCAATGATATTGGACCATAACTACTGCTTGACATGTGCATTTGTTCCTTTAGTGTTATTTATTTTTCTAACTTTTTCAGTTACTCATTCAATCTGTTGCCTTTTTGTTATTCATTCTTAGCATTTATTTGGGCAAGTTTCTTTGCATATTCAAGACTTTTGAGTTGTTATTTTAGTCTGTTTATCTCATTGGTATGAATAGACATATCTGATATAGCCTTTACTAATTTTTTTGCTTCATCTAAATGTTGTGTTGTTGTTGTTGAAGATTCTATGGTTGAAGTTGCAGATGAAGTAACTGGAAGCGCTATGGCCATTGGGTCATTAGGAGCTAGTGATTCTACCAAAGTAAAAGGTACAACTGTTGTGATTACAGGGATGAAAGTGGCAGGAACTTCCTCTGCTTTGTTGGTTTCTTTCTCATGGACCAATTTGTCCATTTCAATTTCCATTTCCTTTATATGAGCTGTTAACTGTAAAGTGAGACTCATCATCTCATCTTTCTGATTGGTATCCTGTAATACTTCCTTGGCTTGAGGATGTAATTTAGGGGGAAACTTTAGTTTTTTATTTAATGCAATAATGTCTACATTTTTCTTCTTGATCAGTTCTTCTGCAACTTTTACATTTTGAGGATCATATCCTACTTCAATTCCTAGCTATTCCAAGGATTTAATTCTAGTGTCCTTTTCCTGCGAAGATGCTTTCTCCAATTTGAGTTGATCTCTGACATTTACGAGAGTGTTTTGAAGCTTTTGTCCACTCATGGCCTTGGTGGTCATTGTAAAATAAATCATCTCCCCTGCTTTCCTATGAAACTTAATTTGGTCCAGAGGATGAATATCCTGGAATGGGACTTCAAAATATATATTTTGTAATCAGAAGATGACTTAGGAGTCTGAACTGTAGGTTGAAGAAATGACATCTACATATTTATTATTCTTGTAGTCAAAGGCTAAAAGTAGCCTATTTTGGATGCCAGGAGTTTGTTTCAGATACTGATAATATATTTTTGTTTTAATTTCTTCATCTATGAATTTAATTTCTTTGTATCTCTATTTTATATCCATGTCCTTTTCTGTTGGTTTTTTAGATGAAGAAACTTCTATATTGTGTTGTTTCTGAATTAGATAAGTCTTTGAAGTAGTAGGTTGTTGTTCTTCTTCAATTATTGTAGGAGGTGCATTGTCTTTTGCTCCAATTTTGGTATCAATCACCTCTACTAGTTCTATTTCTTTATTAGAAGGATTTAGCTTTGGCTTTTTACTGTATCTGAATTTGAATTTTGTCTCTATTGTAGTCTCTGCAACATAAGATCATTCCTCTCTATTTATCTTTACATTTATGTCTCCTTGGGATGGAGTTTGCAAAGTTTGACTAGTATCACTTTGCTTCTCTGCCTCTACCAATGTGTTCTCTGACCATTCAGATTGGTTTGAGAATTTCTCAATCTCTGGCTTCTTTTTATGTACATATGGAGTCAATTTGCATTTAACTCTCATTTTACTAATAAAACCAAGGGGATCATAATACCATAGAAAACTAGGACTAAATTTGAACTCTTGTAAACATTTTTCTGCTTCCTGACCTGCCTCTCTATTGTTACAGATAAAAGGGCCAACATGGTTTTTCAACTTGAATTGTGTCTTCTTCTTCGCTATTAATAAATTAATTGCATCTGAATTAAAAATATACCTTATGTATTCCAGGGAAAATACTCTCCTAGGGAGGTATTTAGGTAGTTTATATAGAACCAGACTTGATCCATATATTCTTATTTCAGTGTGATTTTGGTATAAGTACCAATCACCTGTCCTATTATGCTCAGACAATTGTAGGAACTTTTTGATTTCATTACTAATTTTGGCTGTATGTTGCTCTTCAACAAATTGACTATGGGATGAATGAAGGAATCTGTAAAATTTGTATAGGTGAACTCATTTGAATCTTTCCTTATCAAGGAAGTCCAAAATATGACTGATTGTGGATTTCCTTCCACATTAAGCTTCTGAAGATTTATATTGAATTTCTCAGACTGAAAGTATAAGAACATGTGAAATAGGAATGAACAATACTTGAAAACACCTTCAGAAGGCATTTTGACCAATTTCTCATGACTACTGTCAGCAATATATTGGGAAAAGTTAAAATGGTAGCATAAGGCTGACCAGGTGTGAAATAAGATATAAAACCTAACACTGCAACATCAGCATGTTCATTTGTAAAGTAGCCAAGAATGAAAGAAATGATGGAAATGATATTTCTTTCCCTTTCAAAGAATTTAGCAAAAGAGTATGGAGGATTTAGCTTGGGAATTTCTACATAACAAGGCATGAAGGTCTGAAAAATCTAGAACCTCTTGGGGATGTCCAGATCCAAGTATAATTGAGTGAGGGCTTCAATGGACAAAGGTACTTCATTTGGCCCAGGTTGTATGTGTAGCATCTAGTTTATAGACTCAATGGTAATGCTAAACAAAACTTCCTTTTCAGGGTTTACTATGGCTCTCTAATCAGGGAAGTGGCATGATTGACAGAGTCTGATTACTTCATGGCATTGGTAAGTATGAGGAACAACATATTTTGGCAAATTTGATTCCCAGATAAACACTTCATCAACCTGATCTAGGGATTTTTCTTGGCTCGATTAGTGGAGCTCAAGAAGGTTGAATTCTGTCATTGTATCAGTAATCTTGAAGTCTGTATCAGCTAGGGGAATGTGCTCTACATCTACAACAAGGGGTTGTAGAGGATTATCTGCTAGAATATTTTTGGAAGCCATTACTTTGCTTGATTTATCAATTTTAATACTCTTTTGACCTTAGAACACTGATTTAGGCATGTAGGATCACGTTTGAAAGTTATGACAGTTTGCATAATGATTTTGGATATAACAGAGGTTCTATATTTTGTTTGCAAAGGTATAAACTTGCTCAATTTAATTAAATTATAATCTTTGTAAAAGAGTAAATCTTAAGACCCTAGAGCTTTTGCAAATGATATCTAGGGCTTATAATGCATTCTCTGTGATAAAAAAATAATCTTAACACATCAATTTTAAGCAAAAGTTATGCCTAGGGTCTGTAGGAAAGGGTTGAAGGTCAGAAAAGGATTTTTCGGGTCTGTAGATGGCTTTAATTAATCAAACTCTATGTTTAAAAATAGTCCAATTCTTTAGAATATGTGAGAAGACGCTCAGGGTTTGCAGAACAAAGGATTTAGGAAGAAACGGGGTTTTATTTACATTCAAAATCTCCTAAATAATTCGATTAAATGTATTACTTCTTTAGATTAATGAATGGGTCTGCTCTTCTGGAGAATACCTAGGAAAATTCAAGTTTTGCTATGCAGGAGGATTTCTAGGGTTGTAGAAGGTTTCTTGAGGTTCTTATAGTATTTTTAAGCTCTTGGATGACTTCTGTAATGATTGTAGCGACACAATTGGTAAATTCTGTTTCAATTTGGATTTAAAATGGAGTCGACAACATTTGTTTCGGTCTGAAATGCTTTTTCTGCGTGAAAATGTTAACAGAAAAGTAAAAAGAGTGCAAATGGGCAGTTTATAAGAATTTTTATTCAACAATGGATGTATTGAATGGGCGGTCAATTCAAATGGATGAATGGTTTAGGCACGGGGGAGGAAAAAACCGCTAAGCAGTTTTCGCAGGCTACAAAGGTGGTTAGTGAAATTAGTTTGATTGGAGCGATCCAATACGATTAAGAAATGTAGCAGGGAGGAGATCCCCACAAACTGCGGTTATCGCAAGGTATGGGTTGTGTTAATTATCATGCTAAGTAATGTGCGACAAGGGATAACGATAGGCAGATCTCGCGAGTGAAAGGCAAATGGCTAGGATGATGCGATGGAGTCGTGACTTTTCATAAAGGCGTGGGGCCTGGGGTTTCAACAACGCGAGAGGTTTATATGTATTTAAACTATGTTTTAATACATATAAATGTGGTTTATATACTATTGGTTATACATTTAAATGATCGGGGTTTTAATATATTATAACCAATGTGATGCGGGAAGGTGTGAGTTTATAACTGGCTGGGATTATACATAGTGGAACAGGAATAATTTAATAATTTAACCTATAGGATGGCGGGATTATATAACATGTGGGGAATTTGTAACATAGGTTAAAATATAGATATGGGTGAGGAATAATATATAAGGATTTAATTTAATACGAGGTAAAGGGTAAATAACGAAGTTAATACATTAGGTTAGTGTTAAAAATGTAATATAATTGCGGAATGTTAAAATACACTTAGCGTAAAATCTGATGTCAGAAATAGATTTCTTCATAATGGGTCCCAACATAATATTTTAGCATTTATACTTAGGATAAAGTTTTTTTTTTTGGGGTTTTTTAGGTATTTTTGAATAAAAGGGGAATTAGTTAAAGGGTTTCACTTTTCTTAAGTAAAATGTGTTTTAACTTAGGAAAAGGGCTTTTTTGCAAGCGTAAAAAGAGTGAAATAAGGGGGAAAATGAAAATGGAGGGGATGCAGTGTTTTTACAAGGGGATGAGTTTTGACGGAAGTTATTAAATGAAATGACCAATTTTCTGCTTATCCATGATTGTAAATACTGCTTGTACCTACCCATCTGCTACCCTAACATTTTTTCTTCATTTACCTGGGTGCATTTGAGCTCGCAAACCCTTATTCATTTTTCTTTCGAAACAACAAACTAACTAATTCTATCCTTATTTCTTCCAAGGGCTCATATTAAGCTGTCGAGCTCCTTATTATTCTATACCTAACTATTGATCTAGCAAGATTAAACTGTTTGGCCAAATCTTTACTCTCTATCTAACAACATGAAATTTAAAGCATGAGAGCTCAAGCTTAAGTTGTTTGACCTTCATGGATTGTGGCATTCTAACAAGTTGCACACAATCTTTATTTTTGCAGTAAAAGTAAATAGTAGTGGCATTTGGATTTGCATCACTTTCATGTTTTATTTTTATCTCTTTTTGTTTGGGGTCCATTTTCATATTATTTTTTATATTTTTTCTTTCAAGCCCTTTGATTTTTCTTTTAGGACGTTTACCCTCTTTTAATTTTTTTATTTTTATGATATGGGAAAATAATTTGCAGGAAGAAAATTATGTACATATTTGCAAGATTAATCAAAGTGAATTCAAAATTATGAATCCTATTATTATATAACCCTAACAGTGGCTCCACATGGAGATGGAATTTCCTGGTGAAATGTCAAGAAATTTCAGACTAGTAGCCTTTGAATTTGACTGTACTGGCCTTGAAACTATTTTCTGAGCTCTACATTATTCATACTTATGATATTTCATCTTTCAAAGCTTAGGGCCTTCTCTCCGAGCTTCAACTTTGCTAGAAAAAAATTCAATCCAATATAAAATATGCAATGTTATGTACAATGAGTAAAGTAAACAAAGTGAAATACTGTTATTCTGGGGAATAGTAATGCTTCAAAATTCTACCATTGATAGTTCCAATTGGCAGATCTATTCCATCCAAATCCTTAAAAAAGAATGCATTGTTACCTTTGTAGCCATAAATGACATAAGGGCCTTCCCATAAGAAATCAAATTTCCCATGTTTACCTTTCTCTTCTCTTTTGGAATCCCACTTAAGAACTTTGTCACCTATATACAAATCATCTTCATTAGTCTTCTTTTCAAATATCTTTTTAATATTTTCTTGAACAAATTGAGACTTGAGATAGACATCTTCCCTAGTTTGCTGCAAGTGTATGGTTTGGTTTATCATTCTTTGGATATCATTGGTTTCAACCTGCAGTTCTTGGATTATATTCATTACTGGTAGTCCTAAAGAATAGGGAAAAACAACATCCATCCCATAAACAAGCTGGTAAGGGGATGCACCAATAGATTTCTTTGTGGTAAGTCTATCTACCCATAAGGAATTCACTAACCTTTTGTTCTAGGTTTTCTTATTATCTTCTAGTAGTTCTTTTATTTCACAAGGATTTTATTGGAGGATTTTTCAAGACCATTACCTTGAGGGTAATAAGCAGTGGAATGGCCAAGGGTAATGTGGTATTTATTACAGAATTCAATCGTATTTTTGGACTTGTATGCAGCTGATTAATCAGTGATGATCTTTTTGGGGTATCCAAATCTAGAAAGTGTGTTGTTTTCTAAAAATGAAATTATGAAAGTATCAGTGGCTTGCCTGGAAGGTATGAATTCTATCCACTTAGTGAAATAGTCTGTGGCTGTCAAAATCCACTTGTGTTGGGCTGAGGATGGAGGTTGAATTTCACCAATGAAGTCAAGACTCCATTGCTAACAAGGAATTTATGTGGAGATGGTTTTAAAGGGTAAAGGTCACAACTTTTTCTTTCCTTCAAATATTTGACATTTTTGATAGGAGGTCACATACTTTTTCACATATGCAAACAATGTAGGCTAGTAAAAACTAACTCTCAATACTTTTTCTGCAGTAGTCATCTAATAAAGATGTCCTCCATAGTCACCTGCATGAAACTTTTCCAAGACTTTATCAACTTCTTCTTTAAGCAAAAAATTCAATAGAATGCCACCATGATCTTTCCAAAAAAGTGCATTGTCTATGATACAAAACTTCATTGCTTTTAACTTTAAAAATCTAGCTTCAGTTCTTGATAATCTAGGAGGAGCTTGTAAATTTAGTAATACAAATATAATATCTACATACCATGGTGAGTCTGAAAAGGCTTCACTGATCTCTCGAGTCGCCATCACTTCCTGATCATCTAATTTGGCAATAAAATTAATATCTAAAGCATGGAAATTTGATTCATCCATGAGTTTGGCTAAACCTTGACCTTTAATGAGTTTGGTGGGCATAATTTATATGTCATATTCCAAAATGGTGGCAACCCATTTTCCTTTTTTACCATCAGGCCCATTCTGATTCAGAATGTCCTTCACAACTGAATTTGGAACATAAGCAATGATATGTGAATATAAGATGTACACTCTAAAGTCTTTGATAGCCTTCACTAAAGTTAGTGCCTACATTTCCCTTATGTTATAATTTAAAGTGGCATCTCTAAGTGATTTTTTGAAAAAAATAAATGGGTTGCTAATAGCCTTGATCATTTTTCTACAGTAAGACTACAACAATAGTTTGTTCTGAAGCAAAGGAAAAAATAACGAAATATTTTTTGAAATCAGGACTTATTAGGACTGGTGTTTTTATCGAGGCATGTTTTATTGATTAAAATGATTGTTTGGACTCCACAGTCCATTTAAGTACTGAGTATTTTTTCAACATATTGTTGAGTTCTATAATTATTTCTGCTAGGTTTGAGATGAATCTTCTGAGAAAATTGATTTTACCTAAGAAAGCTTGCAACTCTTTAATATTACTAGGATGACTAATGTTTAGATTGGCCTCTATTCTAGCTAGGTCTATCCTAATTCCCTCTTTAAATATGATATGTCCTAACAATTTACCTTCTTCCAGTCCAAATAGCGTCTTTTTAGGATTTAGAGAAACACCAAATTTCTTGCATTTGATAAACAATTGTCTGAGGTGATTGAGATGTTCATCGTCAGTCTTTGAAAATACAATAATATCATCTAGATAGATCAGAAGAAAATCATGAATTTATTTTGTGAAATCTATATCCGTATCTCTTTGAAAAGTGGCTCCTACATTCATTAATCCAAAAGGCATTTTTACATACATGAAAGTATGCCAAGGAGTAGTAAAAGCAGTTTTAGGTTGGTCTTCTGGTTGAAATAAAATCTGGTTATATCCAGAGAATCCATCAAGTAATGAAATCTTGGAAGAACCTACCACCCTCTGTGAAATGTGATCTATCTTGGGGAGAGGGTAGTTATCTTTTAAGTATACTTTATTTAAATTTCAGAAATCAACACATAGTCTGATCTCCCCTGTCTTTTTCCTAGTGGGAACTAGGTTTCAAACCCAATCAAAATATCTGATTAGCGCAATTATCTGGGCTTCATACATTCTCTTAACCTCTTTTTCAATTAAAGGCATTAAAACTGGATTGATTCTTCCGAGCTTCTGTTTGAAAGGTTTTTGATCTTGTTTTATGGGTATTTTGTGATGTATTATGTTGTTGTCATAATATTTTAAGTCCTCATAACTCCATGCGAATACATCCTGAAATTCCTTAAACAAAGCTATGTATTTGACTTTTTCTTCTTGAGGTAAGGATTTTGAAAGTTTTATCATCTTAGGCTTTAATTTTGTTCCTATATTGCACTCTTCAATGTCAGATATTAATGGTTCCATCTTTGGTTTTCTTGCAACATCATTAGAATGAAAAAGATCTTCTAAAGGGTCTAATCCCTTAGGTAAAAAGTTGTTCTTAAGGTTTAAAATGTCAAAATCATCATGTGATAATTCTTCAATCTCTACTTTCTCTAAATTATCTATTTCTACTTGAGTAAATTTTGTGGGTTTAGTAAGATCTAAGTTATTTACATCTACATTGTTTATATCAATCTCACTATCTATGGTTTGATCTACTATAAAATCTGTGTCTATGTTACAATTCTAAAATTCTCCTTCAGCATTCATGAAATGATAAATCTATTCATCTTGTGAAAATATCTGCCAATATTTTAGACTATTTAGTACTGTAGGCCTGTGTTTAACATCTATTGTATATTTATGATTTGGTTGAAAAGGCAGATTGCAGGTGCTTGTTAGGTCCCTATATTACTAGTATAGTCCCTTATTGTTGCTAGTGTAACCCCCTTATTGCTATTATTGTACCCTTGTAACCCCCATTTTATTATTATTGTGCCCTTAAATTATTATTGTTAGGTTGGCTAATATTACATTGTGGCCACTAGGATTACATTATGGCCCCATGGACTCCTATATATAGAAAGGAGGTTTTGTAAATTGGATCATCCAAGAATTGTTCATTTATGTAATGTATTAGAGGTTTCCCCCTCAAAGTGGCTTATTTATAAGGCGTTGATATCTCTTTTCTTCTATTTTTGGAGCTGGTTACACAACATTAGGTATCAGAGGTTTGGATTCTAGGGTTTCGCTGCTCCAAAGAGGTCATTGTGGAATTTTAGCTATAAATTTTTTTCTACAAAGTTTCAGAAGCTGAAATTTTAAGGGTGCGAAGCCTAAATCCTGAGGAAGATTTTCTAAAAATTTTAGAGCTTGGTTCACAATATTTTCGGAGATATGATCTGTGGAAGTTAGGTCTTTTTTGAGGCTCCTAAACAGGTCATCGTGGAATTTACGCTATAAATTTTTGTCTACGAAGGTTCTGAATCTGAAATTCGTATGGTGCGAAGCTGAAATCCTGAGAAAATTCGTCAAAAAAATTTAGAGCTTGGTTCGCAATATTTTTGGAGATATGATCTGTAGAAGGTAGTGCTTTTTTGGGCTCTTGAATTTCATCTCAAAGAGGTGATCGTGGGAAAAGTTCAATAACTCTCTCTCTGGGCATCAGATTAGAGTGACGTAAAAATTGGTCGCAAGTACATGGACTGTAGTTTCTTGGCTATAAATTTCAGAGACAAAGGACGAAACAGTGACACGTGGCAAGTCTTACAAGTTTGCTCTACTGAACTAGTCCATAATTAGGTCATTGTGGGAGATTGGACACAACTTTGCCTTGGAGAATCCAAATCAGGTCAGACCTGTAGCATTCGAAATATAATTCAGAGGGCTACTTCGGTGCCGAAATTTAGATATTGAAGTGTTGCAATCACAGAGATAATCAAATTTCAATATCGAGCTCCTCAAAAGCAAGAAAAAGGTGTGTATTTTTTTTCCGAATTGCATAAGTCTTGTTTGAAGAATCAATTTGAATTGATTCCAAGGGCATATTGTAGAATAGATATCAGTATTGGGTTCTAAATATGCCCCGTAAAAATAATTCAACACCCATTAAGCCTTCAGAAGAGTCTACTATGACTCATGAAAATGAAGAATTTCAACATGATCTATCAAAATTACAAGAGCAAGTGCAACAAATTTCACTCTCGCAAAGAGAAACAAAAAATGAAATGGAAGTTTTGAAGAAATGCATGGAAGAGAAGATGGATGGTTTGAAGAAAGGCATGGAAGCTAAGATGGATGGCATGGAAGCTGGAATGGAAGCTAATATGGATGACATGAATGACAACATGGAAAACAACATGAAAAACATGAAGAATGATCTAAAAGCAGACATCGAAGGTTTGACCAAGTTGATACAAGAAATGTTTCCTAATGGTGAAAAGATAGTAGAAGAACCTCGTGATGAGAACAAAATAAATTTTAATCATGATTTCATAAACTCTAATGTTGGTGGGAAGAACCACCATATTCCAAAAATGGATATGAGGAATTTTGATGGGAAGGATCCTGTAACATGGATACTACAGATGGAGCAATATTTTGATCTCCATAATGTGAAAAACACACAAAAGGTACGCATTGCAACTTTACATTTAGAACAAAATACATTTGTATGGTATCGATGGCTTTGCTCCCGTAAAAAAATCGTCACTTGGTCAATTTTTACGGAGGAAATGATAGCACATTATGAGGATACAAAGAGCAACACCTTCTTTAGCCAATTGATAAATCTCAAACAAAAGGGTTAGTGGGGGAGCACATTGAGGACTTCCAAAAATTGAATATAAGGGTAACTGATATTCCAGAGGAACACATGATTGATCTCTTCATAGGTACTTTAAAGGATAACATCCAACATTAAGTTCAGGTTTTGGAACCTGATTCATTGGAGAAGGCATTCAGGTTGGCAAGAAAAATTGAATGTAAAATTATGGCGACAAGGAAGCCTACCACTCACTTCTATAAAGAGGGAAGTGTTGCTACTCCTAGATTTCCACAACCTACAAGGTTGACACCACAAAAATTGGAAGAAAAAAGAGCAAAAGGGCCTTGCTACAGTTGTGATAGCAAATACACTAAAGGTCATAAGTGTGCTGAGAAGAAATTATTTTACATAGATTGTGAAGAGGAAGAAGAAAATGAACAAGAAGAGGATATACACCAGGAACCAACCCCCGAAGAGGAAGAAATGAATCCAACCATATCGTGTAATGCACTGGCAGGAATTACCACTCCTCAAACTCTCAAGATAAAAGGACAAATCAAGAAGAGAAAGGTAATAGTGTTGATTGATTCAGGTAGCACCCATAATTTTATTCATTGTAAGGTAGCCAACGAATTAAATTGTTTCCTATACCCAGCACCAGAATGTCAAGTGATGGTTGCAAATGGAGGAACTATAAATTGCTCTGGAAAATGCCATAATATCAAGCTAACCATGGGGGAATATGTATTGACTATTCCAATGCTTTCCATTCCTATGGGAGGGGCTGACGTTGTACTAGGAATACAATGGTTACAATCTTTGGGGACGATAGCTTTTAATTTTCAAGAAATTTTCTTGAAATGTTTTTCAGAAGGAAAGGAAGTCGAATTACGGGGTATTGAAGGGAATTCGGGAAGGATAATAAGCTCTAATGTCATGAAAAATCTTCTAAAGAAAGAACAACGAGGCGTAATTACACAATTATGCTCACTAGAAGTTCCGACATCAAAATCATCTATTTCTGCAGATCTCCAACAAGTTTTGGACAATCATTCCAAGGTGTTTGAAACTCCCAAAGGACTCCCACCTATTCATGATCATGATCATGCTATTCATTTGATTCCAGGAAGTGTTCCTCCAAACATCAGGCCTTATAGATATCCTTACTTCCAAAAGAGCGAAATTGAACGTATGATTGCGGAAATGTTAGAGGCGGGTATAATTCAACCTAGTCAAAGTTCTTTCTCTGCTCCTGTAGTATTGGTACACAAGAAGGATGGATCATGGCGAATGTGTCCTGATTATAGGGAGCTCAATAAGCTCACCATTAAAGACAAATTTCCCATTCCTGTGATTGATGAATTATTGGATGAATTACATGGAGCAATTTATTTTACCAAGTTGGATCTTCGTTCAGGATATCATCAAATTAGAATGAAGACTGATGATATTCCAAAAACAGCATTTCGAACTCATGAGGGTCATTATGAATTTTTGGTCATGCCTTTTGGCCTTACCAATGCACCTTCTACATTTCAAGGGTTGATGAATTCCATTTTCAAACCCTTCCTCAGAAAATTTGTGCTAGTATTTTTTGATGATATACTAATCTATAGTAGGTCTTGGAAGGAACATGTTGAACATGTTGACAGGGTGGTCAAACTATTGCAGGAGAAACAATTATATGCAAAAACATCCAAATGTTTCTTTGGAGTACAAGAGGTGGAATATCTGGGTCATATTGTATCTCAAGAGGGTGTTAAAGTAGACCCTAACAAAATTAAAGCCATTAAGGAATGGAAAGTCCCCACAACCATAAAGAAGTTGCGAGGATTTCTCGGGTTAACAGGGTATTATCGCAAGTTTGTTAAGAATTATGGGATAATAGCAGCACCTCTAACAACATTATTGAAGAAAGATTCATTTTCATGGACTCTTGAAGCAACTAATGCCTTTGAATGTCTTAAATAGGCAATGTGCCTAGCACCGGTCTTAGCTACGCCAGACTTCACAAAAACCTTTATTGTGGAATGTGATGCCTGAGGAAATGGAATTGGTGCGGTTTTAATGCAGGAAGGAAGACCCATTTCTTTTGAAAGTCATCCAATCAAAGGAAAGTATTTACAGAAACCTATTTATGAGAAGGAAATGTTAGCAATACTGCATGCAATAAAGAAATGGCGAACTTACCTAATGGGAAGACACTTCAAGGTAAAAACTGATCATGATAGTCTTAAACACTTTTTGGAACAAAGACTATCGTCAGAAGAACAACAAAAATGGGTCACAAAGATGTTGGGTTATGACTTTGAAATAATCTACAAAAAAGGAAAGATGAATGTTGTTGCAGATGCACTCTCAAGAAAGAATGAAGAGGTGGAAGCATTGCTTTGTGCCATTTCTATTATCCAACCAGATTGGATAACTGAAGCAAGAGATGAATGGAAGAAGGACAAAGATGTATGGACACTCATTCAAAAGTTGCAAGAAGATCCTAGTACATCTGATACATTTAGTTGGAAAAATGATTCCTTATGGTACAAAGATCGCTTATATCTTTGCAAGAATTCCCAACTAAAACAAAATATTCTTCTGGAATTGCACACTTCTCCTTTAGGAGGACACTCAGGATTTTTAAAAACTTACCAAAGGGTGAAGAAAGAAATTTTTTGGGATGGCCTTAAATCTGATATTCAAAAGTTTGTGGCGGAATGTTTGGTTTTCCAGCAGAATAAAGTGGAAACAATTAAGACCCCGGGACTTCTACAACCTTTATCCATTCCAAGTCAACGTTGGGAGGAGATTTCAATGGATTTTATCACAGGTTTACCTAAGTCCGAAGGAAAGAGTGTCATCGTGGTGGTAGTTGATAGACTTACCAAGTATGCACACTTTTGTGCATTATCTCATCCATTTAAAGCAAGTACCGTTGCTACTACATTTATGGACAGAATTCAAAAGCTACATGGAAGCCCAAGGGTTATTGTGAGCGACAGAGATCCCATTTTTACTGGAAATTTTTGGACGGAGTTATTTTGTTGTTTGGGTACTCAATTAGCTCATATCTCATCTTATCATCCTCAATCTGATGGTCAAACCGAGATAGTAAATAAATGTTTGGAAGGATATCTTCATTGTTTTGTATCTGATAAACAAACACAATGGGTCAAGTGGTTACCTCTTGCTGAATGGTGGTATAACACTTCCTTCCATACTGCAACAAAAATGACCCCATTTATGGCACTTTATGGATATCATCCACCATCCATCACATCATCTTTAAGGGAAAATTCAAAGTTTCAGGCAGTGGAAGATCACATCGAGCATCAGCAAGAAGTTCTCCAAATCTTAAAGGATAACCTGAATTTGGCACAAAATCGAATGAAACAACAGGAATATCAACATCGCAGCGAGAGAAGTTTTGATGTAGGAGATTGGGTATTTTTACAACTACAACCATACAAACAAATGTCCCTCAAGCAAGCAAAGAAGGATAATAAATTATCGCGAAAGTAATATGGTCCTTACAAGGTGTTGCAAAAGATTGGTACTATGGAATACAAATTGGAGCTTCCTGTTTCTTCGCGAGCACATCCAATTTTCCATGTTTCATGCTTAAAGAAGGTTATCGGTGAAAATCTTCTAGTTCAAACAATATTACCAGAACTTGATGAGGAAGGAAAAATCACATTGGAACCTGAAGCGGTCACGAAAACAAGAACTCGATAACTACGGAATCGATCAATTTCAGAGTATCTCATCAAGTGGAAGAACTTACCCACTGAAGATTCTACATGGGAGGATGAGAATTTTATACAGAAGCACCCGGAGCTACTCAAGTGTTGAGGACAAAACTTTTTTGAAGGAGAGGGGCATGTTAGGTCCCTATATCACTAGTATAGCCCCTTATTATTGTTAGTGTAAACCCCTTATTGTTATTATTGTACCCTTGTAACCCCCATTTTGTTATTATTGGCCCTTAAATTATTATTGTTAGGTCGGCTAGGATTACATTGTGGCCCACTAGGATTACATTATGGCCCCATGGACTCCTATATATAGAAAGGAGGTTTTGTAAATTGTATCATCCAAGAATTGTTCATTTATGTAATGTATTGGAGGTTGCCCCCTCGAAATGGCTTATTTATAAGGCGTTGATATCTCTTTTCTTCTATTTTTGGAGCTGGTTACACAACAGTGCTAGCAAAAGTTTCTATGCTTTGTGCCAGCATGTTTTGTTTTCTAGGAATTGCAGCAAAGTCACATTCAAGAAGTTCACTAATCAAATCTAAAAGTGTTTCTCTATATTTACTTAATCTTGGTTTATATACAAAAATATTATCCTGTAATCAGTTTCATAATTAACTTAGAGTCTCCGATGATTGACACTCTTTTTGCTCCGAAATTCCTAACAATCTACAGTCCTAAAATCAGAGCTTCATATTCAGCCATGTTTTTTGTACATTCGAAATTTAATCTAAAGGAATGACCTTTTGCATGATTATTTTCCATGTTATGTGTCCAAAGGCCCTTGCTCCTAATTTCTTAACCGATCCATCAAAATCTAGATGCCACATTGATTCATGAAAATGTTGTCACTGTCTGGTGCTTTCTTTTTTTGTTTTAGTTCAGTGTCATTCTCAACGCCAGTTTCAAAATTACATAAAATGAATGAGTCCATGTCAGTGGGTATAGAGTAAATAGGATAGTTTCGAGGTCTTTCTACATTACTGACAATGTACTTCATTAATGTCTGTCTGTAAATTTTCTTGGGTTGGCCAAAAACGTATATTTTTGCATAAGACATATCTAGTTGTAGAGATCCCTACAGTTTAGCTCCCCATGAGCGAGATAACAACATTCTATATTTAGGAGGGATGTCAACTACTCCAATATCTATGACTATGCTTTTTCGAGGGTATTGAACTAAAGTAACACATAAATATTTGATCAAGCCTAAACATTTCACTTTACTAGAATCAAATGAGAAGAGATTGTTATAAGGTCTACTAATGTCTAAATTCAAGGTTTCATTATTTCTTTGGGCATCAAAACATGTGAAGCACCTGAATCTAGCATTGCATTGGGTAAAATCTGATCATGAATAGTTAAGATAATGTAGAAAGGAGGAACTCCTCCCTCTTGGTGTTTTCCATTAACATCAGGACCAAAGATTAGTTTAGGTTGAGCATCACTCAAATTTACAGAATCTTCTCCATTATTCATATTTAAAGTCTCGGTGATATGTGATTTGTATAGGTCGTGTTTTACCAACTCTGTCAAAGGAATTGGTATCTTCAATTTGGCAATTTCAACTTGGATGTTGAATGGTGCTTGTGATTTCCCTAGCTGAATTATTTCTTCTTTTGTAACTGTAGTTGGGGTGGGCTTGTCTTATTTTTCTATAGTTTGTTTTTCATTTTATGTTTATATTTCCACTATTTTACTGCTTCTAATTTTCTTTTCAGGGATAGTTTGAGATGCAGTGGAAGTCTTTGCAGATTTTGTGGTTTTAGCAGTGGTTGCTTTAGGATTAGCTGACTTTGGATCAACAGTTTTGGATTTGAAATTGTCGTTTTAACATAATTTATTTTCTTGGAAGAAGTGGATTTTTTAGGATCTGTTGATGTTTGGACAACAACATCTGTGATGTCAACAATTTTAGGGCTTGGTGCAATTTTGGGACTTGAAATTTTCTGATTAGGATTTGAATTATGTTGGGTTGAACTAGAGTTTTGTTGGGTTTCCCTAAGGAGGATATGTAGAAATTTAGTGGTAGGAGCCTCTACTGTCTTCTTTGTTTGAGTTTGAGTAGATTTCTTAATAGAATTCTCTACATTTTTCTTGCTTCTAAGGTTATATTGATTATGAACTTCATTAATTGCAAACTCATAACCTTACTTGTAATCAAAAGACTCACCAGAATCTAATTTTAGTTGTTGTAATTCATATAAATTTTGTTCTTCATGTGTAAGAAAAATGGTGTTATCATTATTAATTCCCATTAGATTGATCTAGGTGTCTTCATAATCTTCGTTTTTATGAGAACGTTCAACATAGTTCTCTTGGAAAGGTGGTCTTATTGTTTGATCACGTGCTAATTCTCTAGATTTTCTAGTGTTGGTGTTTTTCCTGAAATTGGGATTTCTAATTTGAGGTCCTTGTTGTTGGTTATCCCACTGTGGCTTCCTTTCCATATTATCTAACCTATCCATCATTCTCTCTAATTTTTTTTACTAAGTTATTTGTTTTTAAATCTGAAGTTGATGTTTCCTCTTTTATTGTCACTATCATTTCCTTTCTTAATCTAGCTTTCTTTGCTAACATGTTTGCCTCTACACTTACAAAATTACTTTGCATCTACTCTAAGGTTTCAAGATTCGTCTCTCTTAGTTGGTATGCCATATCTGTGTCAAATCCATCAGGTAATTTGATAAGGGAAAAGTTTGAAGGAGGTTTAAGCTTATCAGGAATTGCATTGTAAATACAATTATATCTTGTACAATAATATTGGACTGTTTCATTCGATGCTCTTTTTATATTTTCAAATTTAGACAAAATTTGTAGTGGATTCTTCTTTTTCTCCCATCTATTTAGAAACGTCCTATGAAAAACATCTAAATTAACTATACTACAAGAATTCAAACCTTTAAACCACTTTTTAACGTCACCAGCTAAAGTTTGAGAAAAAAGTCTCATTTGGACATCATCATCATCAATTTCATGCAATTCAATGTAATCTGTCATTTTGTTAACATGCTGTTATGCAGTATAGTGAGTTGTTCCATCAAATTAAGAGATTTTTCTTTGATAATATTGGGGCATGTTATGTAACTGCACTGGTAGGACCAATGGGGCATATCTGTCAGCCATGGCTTGGATTCTAGCTTGGAAAGGAGGTAATTTTGAAGTACTTGGTGAAGAACTAGAAGTACTTGTTGATGTAGTTAAAGAAATTGCAGATGAGATTGGGATATAAGAAGATGTATTTGCAAATTTGGTTGAGATACCAGAAGATGAAGTTGGGATGCTAGAAGAGGTGCTTGGAAATGATAATTATATTGGAAAATGCAGCAGAAATACTAGGGGATGAACTTGAGGTGGTGGGAGATGGAAATAAAATTCTAGGTTGAAATGGTTGCCTAGGAAAGAATGAATATGTGGAATGAAGTGTAGTGGAAACAATGGATGAAGTGGTAGTAAATAAGGATGAAACTACAGATTCCAAGAGACTAGTATCTAAATGAATGGTAGACGGTTTAGGGGTGTAAGCTGATAAAGTAGTCAATTCAACTGAATGTTGTAAATAAGCTTCATCAATTTCTTTAATTAAAGTTGCAGTTATGGCATCAAGTTTATCATATACTTCAAAAATATTTTGATCAGAATCAATTCAAATAGTTTCCTTCTTAGTTTCAATGAATGAAATGAAATCAGGATCTGTTACAGTATTATGTAAGTCACTTACTGATTTAGTTCTGAGGAAAGTTTGTTCAAAAAATAGATCAAATTCAATGTCTTGTAAACTTGATAGTTTATCTGGAAGAGAATTTTCTCTTACCAATGAAATCTTATTACCTAAATCTTCTACTCATTTTTTTCTTTACAATTCTATCAGGATTATCTACTATGGAAACATGTTGTGGATCTAGATTGGACTTGATATAGTAGACTCTTCTGGAAGCCAGAATTAATTTTTTTTATGAAAAGATACTCACAACTTATTTAAAACAATCTTAAGGTGAAAATATAATTGAAAATATTTCCTTTAATATCTATTTAAAAATTGAGGATTGGTTAGTTCCCCAGTGGAGTCGCCAGTATGTTATCACTCCAATAATTCTCAAAAGTTGTGAGATTTTTTATTTTAGTTTAAAGAATATTAGAGGTAACCACAAACCTACTTTTAAGCTTTAGGATCTAGGCTTCCTAATGCTCAGATAGGGCTCTCTATATGATTTATCTGTGTTGATTGTATTTGATTTTAGGCTAGTTATGTAGGGTAAATTGGTTTTGGATTTTGATTTGATTTGGTGGTGAAATCACTTACTCATATGGACATATGTGGATCTGTATTCCATTGGTCTAATGGAGTCAATGTGTCAATCAGTCAGATCAGGATCAAGTTCTAAAGGGAAATGTTTATAGGGCAAGATACCTGAGTTACTTCAGATATTCAAGGCTGATGGTGTAAATGGTTTTAATCGGGGTAAAAGAGCAATTAAGGGTTCTTGAATCCCGATTATGAGTGAAAAGGGAGAGACCAATAGAAACTAGGGAGCAATTAAGGGTTCCCTAATATGTATATTAGTGGAAAACATATAAATGATAATCAATCACAACATAGTGCTTTTAACATATTCTGAAATAACAATTCCTGATTTATCATTTAGATTTATAACACATTCAAGTATTGATGAAAAACATAAGGAATTGACAAAAAAACAAGAAAAAATACTTCATTCTAGTATCCCAACACATGAATCCTGTAATATGATGCTTTATTTCATTAATCTATTCTACTGACTTGAAATTGGTACAACAACCCTTAGGTTCAGAATAGTACAAATACAGAAATGTCCAACAATTCATCCACCCTAAATGCTTCTAAATGAGAATTATTTATAGAAAAACTCATACAAAATATCCTAGAATAAACTTAGGAATTATTCATGGAAAAGAAATATCTTCATGCAAGAAGATAGTGACAACTTTCTAACTAATGCTAGCCATCCCTTTTTTTATTCAAATAAATGGTTTTATGTCTTGATTTTGTTACTAATTTATCTCTTTGTTGTTCAACGAAGCTACAGCTAGACAATGAGGTTTTTTTCACTCTGGCAGCTTTATCTCTGCTTTTATTTTGACTTTAACCTTTCAACTAATACACTTTATCCTAATACACTTTCACTGATCTGTGCTTACTTCCATATGATTTTACAGTAAATCGGTTAATTTTTCCTAAAGTTCTACCTCTGGAAGTTATATCTTCATCATCCTCCTGAAATTCTCATCAGCTTCAGTGTACTTTGAGAATGTTGGCTTGTTCACAAATATGTGTTTTACTTCATGCTGTAAGTAAAAAAAAATCTCAAAATTCTTGTAGAGCACCTTCCCTGTTGGGATTCCATGCAAGGTTGAAGTGTTCACTTATTCTCTAGAAAACTCTCTTATCTTTTTATCATAATCATCCTGCTTCATTAATCTATCATTAATAACTAGAGGATTGGGGAGGTCTTTTTTCCTTAGAACATCAAACTTGACCATGAACCTTGTGATAGCAATTTCCATGTTCTGGCATTTCTCTTCTAACTGTATCATCAAATTATTCTTTGAGATTACCTTCCTGACATCCAGGATGGTTTATATTCTATCATTAATTCCAATTTCTTCCAGCTCTTGTCTATTTTTTGAATTAATAAACTTGATGATTTCAAGAGCTTCTTCAGGTTTCTTACCAAGCTCTTCTTTGATCTTTCAAATTGCTTCTCTTGTTGATTTTACTATTTCTCTTTGCTCATATATAACCTGGATTGATGGAAAAATATCATTGACTACGTCAATAATATTGGACCATAACTACTTCTTGAAATGTGCCATTCGTTCCATTAGTGTTAGTTATTTTTCTAACATTTTCAGTTTCTCATTCAATTTGTTGGCTTTTTGTTCTTCATTCTTAGCATTTATTTGAGCAAGTTTCTTTGCATCTTCAAGACTTTCTAGCTGTTATTTTAGTCTGTTCATCTCATTGGTCTGAATAGGCATATCTTGCATATCCTTACGAATTTGCTTGCTTCATCTCAATTTTGTGCTAATGTTGTTGAAGATTCTGTGGCTAAAGCTGTAGACGAAGTAACTGGAAGTGCTGTGGCCATTGGCACATTAGGAGCTACTGAGTCTTCTAATGTAGAAGGTACAACTGTTGTGACTATAGGGATGACAGTGGCAGGAACTTCCTCTGCTTTGTTGGCTTCTTTCTCCTCAACAAATTTTTCCATTTCAATTTCCATTTCCTTTATATGATCTATTAACTATAAAATGAGACTCATCATCTCATCTTTCTGATTGGTATCCTGTAAGACTTCCTTGGCTTGAGGATTTTTTGTAGGTGGCAGCTTTAGTTATTTATTTAATGCAACAATGTCTGCTTTTTTCTTCTTGATCAGTTCTTCTGCAACTTTTACAGTTTGAGGATCATATCCTAATTCAACTACTAGCTCTTCCAAGGATTTAATTCTAGTGTCCTTTGCGTGTGAATATTCTTTCTCCAATTTGAGTTGATCTCTGACATTGACCAGAGTGTTTTGCAGCTTTTTTTCACTCATGGCCTTGGTGGTCATTGTAGAATAAATCATCTCCCCTGCCTACGTATGAAACTCAATTTAGTTCAGAGGATGAATATCCTGGATTGGCACTTCAAAATCTATGTTTTCGTAATCAGAAGATGACTTAGGATTATGAACTGTAGGTTGAAGAAATTGCATCTGCATATTTTTATTCTTGTAGTCAAAGGCTGAAAGTAGCCTATTCTGGATGCCACGAGTTTGTTTCAGATATGAGAATATATTTATGTTTTAATTTTTTCATTTCTGGCTTTGATTTCTTTATATCTCTCTTTTATATCCATGTCCTTTTCTGTTGGCTTTTTAGATGAAGAAACTTATATATTGTGTTCTTTCTGAATTAGCTGAGTCTTTGAAGTAGTAAGTTGTTGTTCTTCCTCAATTATTGTAGGAGGTGCATTTTCTTTTGTTGCAATTTCTGTATCAATCACCTCTACTATTTCTATTTCTTTATTAGCAGGATTTAGCTTTGGATTTTTACTGTATCTGAATTTGAATTTTGTCTCTGTTGCAGTCTCTGCAGTATAGGATCCTTCCTCTCTGTTTCTCTTTACATTTTTGTCTTCTTGGGCTGGAGTTTGCAAAGTTTGACTAGTATCACTTCTCTTCTATAACTCTACCAAAGTGTTCTCTGACCATTCGGATTGGTTTAAGAATTTCTCAATCTCTGGCTTCTTTTCATGTAAATATGGAGTCAATTTTCATTTAACTCTCATTTTAATAATAGCACCAAGGGGCTCATAATAACATAGTAAATTAGGACTAAATTTGAACTCCTGTAAACATTTTTCTGCTTCAGGAATTGCCTCTCTATTGTTACAGATAAAAGGGCCAACCTGGTTCTTCAACTTGAACTATGTCTTCTTCTTTGCTATTAGGAAATTAACTGCATCTGAATTAGGAATGTTCCTTATGTAGTCCAGGGAAAATAATCTCATAAGGAGGTATTTAGGCTGTTTCTATGGAACCAGACTTGATCCATATACTCTTATTTCAGTGTGGTTTTGGTATAAGTACCAATCACCTGTCCTATTATGCTCAAACAATTGTAGGACCTTTTTGATTTCATTACTAATTCTGGGATGTATGCTTCTATTTAGAAAATTGACTGTGGGATGAATGAAGGAATCTGTAAAATATGTATATGTGAACTCATTTGAATATTTCCTTATTAAGTAAGTCCAAAAGATGGCTGATTTTGGATTTCCTTCCACATCAAGATTTTGAAGATTTATATTGAATTTCTCAGACTGAAAGTATAAGAACATGTGAAATAGGAATGAAGAATACTTGAAAACACCTTCAGAAGTAATTTTGACCAATTTCTCATGACTACTGTCAGTAATATATTGGGAAAAGTTAAAAATGGTAGCAGGAGGCTGACTAGGGGTGAAAGAAGATATAAAACATAACACTGCAACATCAACATGTTCATCTGTAAAGTATCCAAGAATGAAAGAAAACATGGAAATGATATGTATTGTCCTTTCAAAGAATTTAGCAGAAGAGTATGGAGGATTTAGCTTGTGAATTTCTACATAACAAGGCATGAAGTTCTGAAAAATATAGAACCTCTTGGGGATTTCCAGATCCAAGTATAACTGAGTGAGGGCTTCAATGGAAAAAGGAACTTAATTTAGCCCAGGTTGTATGTGTAGCATCTGGTTGATAGACTCAGCTGTAATGGTAAACAAAACTTCCTTTTTGGGGTTTAATATGGCTCTCTAATCAGGGAAGTAGCATGATTGACAGAGTCTGATTACTTCAGGGCACTGGTAAATATGAGGAACAACAGATTTTGGAATATTTGATTCCGAGATAAACACTTCATCAGCCTGATCTAGGGATTTTTCTTGGCTCCAGTAGTGGAGCTCAAGAAGGTTGAATTTTTTCACTGTATCAGTAATGTTGAAGTTTGTATTATCTAAGGGAATGTGCTCTACATCTACAACAGGGGGTTGTAGAGGATTGACTGCTAGAATATTTTTGGAATCCATTGCTTTGATTGATTTATAAATTTTAATACTCTTTTGACCTTAGAACAATGATTTAGGCCTGTAGGATCACCTTTGAAAGTTATAATAGTTTGCAGAAGGATTTTTTATATAACAGGGGTTCTATCTTTTGTCTGCAGAGGTATAAACTTGCTCAATTTACTTAAACAGTAATCTTTGTAAAAAAGGAAATCTTAAGACCTTAAAGCTTCTGAAAATGATATCTAGGGCTTATAATGCACTCTATGTGATAAAAAAAAAATCTCAAGACATCAATTTTATGCAAAAAGGATGCCTAGGGTGTTAATCAAGGTTGTCATTGATGTCAATGTGGCATTGACCGAGATGTCAATATTCTTGAGAAGCCTAGTTCTAGATGATGATGCCATGACTCTTGGTTTACTACGATACTATCAATGAAGATGTCAAGTCACGAAGAAGTCAAACCACTAACGAAGGAAGCCCTAAGTACTTGATCTAATGTTGCATGCACTTGATGATCTAGATCTTAACCAATGATGACACATGCCACTACACCATTATGTGATGACATGAGTAATGCACTCATTGCTGGACATTACCATGATGATGTGGATGTCCTACATGTGCCTATGATGATGAATAAGCTAAATAATGGAGAAGACAAACAATGGAGAAGCCAAACAAAGAAGCCATATTGTCCTAATCATCTTCTGCACTAAAGATTTCAGAAGCAGTCACAAGGAAAATTAGTTTTGGAAACATTGGAGGCATCCTTTCCAAATGAATCATATACCATCTTAAAGATAATTTTTCCCTCTTTCTAACAAGCCCTCACTCAGGTATGAACTCCAAATATCCTAAGAGAATATGATTTTTTAACTTTGAAAAATATTATTTTTTGGCCAGCCAACCTACATTCACACATTCATGTCAGCCTCCCTCCAAATAGACATGTCCTTTCAAATTTTGCAAACCATTATAAATATGTGGACAAACTTTTCATTTCAGAGAAATAATTTTGCATATTCATCTCTGAGATTTTCGGATGGGCAAGAATATAAAAGGGTCGGATTTCAGTACAGTGAATTCTTGGACACTTCTTCACCTCAGAAATTGTGGATAGGGGCAGGAGGCTCAAAAACTCATCTATGGACCTAAATCTTCGAACTTGTCTCACTTTGGAATCATATAACTAAGCTCAGATTAGTAAGATTCAGGACATAGGAACAATATTCTTGGATAGAGCTTAGACTACAGACTATAGGTAGCTCAAACTATGTTTATAGCTCGGACTTGTTTCATATTTTGAAGCTTATTAAGGGCAATCAAATTACTTTTCAGCCCGGTAATAGATATCTCAAACAAGGGTGGACTACCTATTGCATTAAGCTCGAAAAATTGTGCAGCAAGACCTGTGGACATTCTCCATACCTGTGGACAGTTTCCATATCCGTGGACAGTGACTACCACCTGTTGGAGAATCTTAGTTGAAGGATTGGACTCAGTGTTAAAAAACTGGACCTGTGGAGTAACCCAAAATTCTCATGATGAAATTTAAGGTCTGAAACTGATCCAAAGGACCAAACTAGAAGTTGACTAAGTAAGTTCACTAAGTAATAGGGATTGAATCTATAGTTACTAAGACAGATAAAAATTGTGAAAAAGATTCTAATTCTTGGTAGTTGGAGGTTGAGATTTGAATTTGATATGAATGCAAATTTCTTGAAGCATTTTGAGGAGTTAAGTTGAAGATATTTGTGGCCTGAGTTAGGAAGCTTATCTGAGTAGTTTTTAGTTGCCCTTGTAGCAGAACTTTGGAGTAGAATTGAAGTTATTATTGGTGCATACCTTGGACCAGATTTGAATAAGGTCTTGATCAGAATTTGGGGTGATCTTTGAAGAGTCCCTGAAACCTTGTGAAGACTAAATTTGGACAAGAAATAGGAGTAGCTCTTTGAAGTTTCTTGGAGAAAATTTGATATACATGTTGAAGAAGTTTTTAGGAGAAAGCATTGAAGGAGAAGTTTGTAGAGCAATTTATGATTCAAGACTCTCTTAGAGAAGCCTATTGAAGACACTCTTGGAGAAGGCTATTGAAGACATTTCTTGAGACAGCTTATTGAAAACGCCTTAAGACATTATTGAAGGCATCTGGAAGTTGATCTTGGAAGAATCATTGGAAACTGTGATGTAGCCATCATGAGGTAACTTGGATAAATTGTTTGGGTACGATGAAGAGTAGCGGTGACACCTTCTAATACGAAAAGATTGTCATTGATGACGTGATTTGTAGATTACAGTGAAGAGTAAGCTGAAGATTTCTAGGGCTCGTTAAATAAGACATTAGGAGTTGTAAGTATAACCAAATATATATTGACGAAATGAAGCAGGAGGTTGGAGCCTCATAGAGACAAGGCTGGTGCCTTGGAAGATAAGGGTTGGAGCCCTTGAGGTTGGTGCCTCATAATTGACAAGGTTGGTTCCTTGGAAGATAGGGTTGGAGCCCTTGAGGTTGGTGCCTCAGAATTGACAAGGCTGGTGCCTTGGAAGATAGGGTTGGAGCCCTAGAGGATAGGAGTCCTCAAGAGACCAGGTTGGCTCCTGTACCAGATATAGGGTTGGAGACCTTGAGGTTGGTGCCTCAGAATTGACAAGGTTGGAGCCTTAGAAGTCGAAGCCGGTGCTTGGAAAATATAGGTTGGAGGCTAGGATATTGAATATTCACGTCTTCAGCTAGGGTTGGAGCCCTACATATATTGTACTTGATTTATTGTAAATAAGAAATTAATAAAATCATTTATTCTTATTGTTCATTTTGTTTTCTAAATATAAGTGATCTAACTGGTAAAAATAACAATTGAAAATAGATACTGATTCACCCCCCTCTCAGTATTTCCAACAATTGGTATCAGAGTCAGTACCTTCACTCAAAGTGTAATAGCTTGAAGGTTGGTCATTAGAACACAAATGGCAAAGCCAAGAAAGAAAGTCTCCAATCGTCCTAAAGACATGTCTTCCTCAACCATTTAAATTGAAGTAAATCAATTTGCGAAGGCTCCATTGTTCAATGGAAAATTTGATATATGGGTGGAAATAATGAGAAATTTCTTGAAGACTCAAGGAATTGAAGTTTTGAAATCAGTGATTACTGATAGCATGCTAGAAGGAGAATCCAAGGATTATAATACAAGAGCAATGAAAGCAATATTGAATGGGCTACCTGATTCTATGAAGGCCAATTTGGAAAAATGTTTGTCAGCAAAAGGCATATGGGAAAAACTTCATGATCTTCACTCAAAAGGAGCATTGACCATGACCTCTAGTCAAGAAGATGATGGAAAAAAAGAAGGAATTCCAAAACCCATAAAGGAAGCTGAAGGTAAGAGAGATGGAAAAAAGTCTAAAGAAGACCTAGAAGATGAAGAGAACAAAGAAGACTTTGAAGAAGATCTCTAGAATAAAATTATGGCTTCCATGGAAGAGATTAATGGTTTGAAAAAGGAAAATGAGGAAATTAAGAAGAAAGTGCAATATGGTAACCAAGACAAGACAAGGAAGGAAGTTGACTTTGTCAAGTTTCAAGTACAAGAAAGAGATGAGGAGCTCGCCAAACTTAAAGAGGAATTTCATCAAAACAAAAGAAAGCATCATGAAGAATTCATATCTATGACAAATCAATTGGATAAGGCAAAGAAAAGGGAAGAAACTTTGTCAAGCCACCTTGAACAAATACTTAAGAGTTTGAACAACCTAGAAGCAGGGATTGGTCAATAAAAGGAAGAGGTCTCTTCTCTTAGATCTCAACTAGAAGAATCAAGGAAAAAAGCGCAAGGAGCCGAGAAGGTGATGGAAACTTTGGCATTCATAGAAGGACAAGTTAATGAAGAATAATAGGAGAGAAACACCATGATATGCCAACTAGAAGAAAAGGATGAAGAAATCTCGAAACTAAGATCAGAAATCAATCTTCTCAAGGCCGAAACATGTGAAGGTACAAGAATAAAAGAGGAAATGGAGAGCATTCTAGTGAATGAGAATGAAGAAGTCCTCATAATGAAATGAAATTTCATCTCCCTTAAAATCGAAGCACATGAAGCAACAAGAATGATGGAAGAAATGAAGAAGCAACTAGTTATGAAAGATGAAGATTGTGAAAATTTTAAAGGATAAAATATCTTTCTTAAAAAGGAAGTTGACTTGCTGAATAAGAAATTGAAAAGCTCTCAAACACTAGATGGCATCCTAGGTCATCAAAGGTCTCCCCTTGATAAATCAGGTCTTGGCTATGCAGGTCAATCCTCAAGTAAGAATGATAATGCTTCAAACAACAAAGATGTGAGGAACCTAGAAAGAAATGTTGATGATCCCAGTTCCAGCAAAGGCAAGGAGAAGAATCAGGACAACAATAGAAGAAGTTCTACTCCAAGGAGACTTGCATCTGGTGTCAAGAATACAAAAGGCAATGAATATCATCAAATAATCCCAAGGCAAAAAGACTTCGAAAGTACTTCAAGGAACTCTTCTTCTCCCAAGTACCAAAGTATATTTCTTGGATATTGCTATTCTTGTACAAACTTTGGTCACATTGAAAAATATTGTAGGGCATATCAAAAAGATAAATATAATGGTCCTCGTCAATATCTTCGAAGAAATTTTGCAAGAATAAGTCATGATTTCTTATTCATGAATAAGATAGAGTGCTTCAATTGCCATAACAATGGACATATGGTACGTGATTGTAACTTGACTTGGGCCCCTGCACAAGCTAGAACCATGCCAGAGAAGAAAGTTACACAAGTATGGAGAAGGAAACAAGTTGAATCTGGAAGTCTCTTGAACACTCAAGTCATCAACTCATGTTGTTGATTTGATGAAGACATCTTTGGCAGATGTGATATTCCAATTATTCGATGATGAAACACTGCCAAAAAGAGACGATGCATATAGTTAGGGAGAGTTTGTGATTCTTGAGTATTTTTGCAGAAAGTGATCCATGAGTGGGCCCTTCTAAATCCTTGATGAGTTATAGATGGACAATCTTGATAAATCATCTCTCGGAAGTAACTCCATTGAAGAAAAATGTAATGTTCCTTTTTTCGGAAATATCACAAGTCTATTCCAGAGATATACTGTGGGGGAATTTTTCAGATATGTCACCTTCACAAGGAAGGGTGAGATCCAGAGGCTACTTGGCCCTTCACAGACTCTGTCTATAGATATGTGAAATTCCTTTGTCAGGAATTGCTGCAACAGTGTCTAAGGGGACACTGTATAAGGAAGCCACTATAAAAATAAGGCAAACCAATACTGGGATGCCTTAGAAAATGTATCATACAGCCCCTAAACATTATTTGAGCTCAATGAAATGACTCTAGATGGGTTATACAGATCTCCCCAAACTAGATCTCCTAGAAAGTGCCCAAATAAGAGGCAACAACTACACTTTCCTCAAACAAGGAAATGACAGCATTATTTCAAGTGAACCATGTCACATGAAGATGTAATAAGCCTTTAAATACATATGCAGTAGAAATTTTAGATAAAATATTGATGAATCTATTACTCAAATCAAGTAAAGAGTCTCAATGAGACATGTGCATAGAAATGGAGAAAACACTGCTTACATAGTTTATTCACAACTTAGACTGTGCAGTCTATGGAGGTACTGCAGTAGTAAATAAATGAACATGAATGATACAGAAATTTAAGCTCAAATAAAGAGAGGGGAGGGGGTGGGGGAGCAAGGTATCAACCCCTGAAAATACAATACAACAATCCTTTAAGATGATTGGCTGAAAACTAGACAAAAGTGGCAATTTTACCAAAATGCCGGAGTTGTTGGGCAGCTGCTGCAACTCAATGGAAAATGGAAATAAGGGGAGCCTTGCTGAAGATGATGAAATATCTGATGTAAATCCTTTGCTTAACCTCCCAAATGAAAGGCTGATCCTTTCATTGAATATCTCACTACCCACTGAAATGTTGCAACCCTCAATGCAAATGTTCTCTAGAAACTGCGCAGTTAAGGAAGAGGGATGCTCTTCTACTGACGGAAAATGATTGACCTGATGAAAAATATGATGGAATGAATATAATAAACTCCCTCACTGATCTCCCAAAGGAATGGAGACTCCCTCTGAAATACAATGACGGAAGTGGTGTTGAGGAACCCTCCCTTGCAACACCCAGCAACACAACTCAACCACCAATGGAGACTACACTGGAGCTGAATCGAATTCTTTGGCTTCAAGCCAGAATATGGGGAATATGAAGAAGAAGCTCTTCCAAGAGATACTCTATGGAAGATATGGGATTCCCGCTCGGGAACACCCAGTGCTAGCAGCATGGCATCTCAGCGAAACAATTGGAGAATGCACTTGTCTAAGAAGACAAGAGAAATGATAATCAAAACATGAATGAGAAAATGGTTGTTTCATTATTATTTTAAACAATGAAAGGTGCTTTTCCATGGGCCCCACACTTTAGGGTTTCCTCTCTAGAATTATCTCCCTCTCATGCAAACTGCACTGGCCCACCAAGTGAACCTTATCTTCTCAATCTGCGTAGTTAACTTGGCCTCTTCTAGAATTATCCACCTACAAATTGTCTCTTTTCACACATGGGGTGTGAAATCTAGTTCTTTATTGGTCCCTTTTCACATTATAAGGGTTCCTTATTCAGATTTTTATTATCGATGGGTTTTCTTACCCATTTATTCTCCTCCTA
Organism: Pinus albicaulis; assembly: GCA_034641835.2. Classification (NCBI taxonomy): domain Eukaryota; kingdom Viridiplantae; phylum Streptophyta; class Pinopsida; order Pinales; family Pinaceae; genus Pinus; species Pinus albicaulis. The sequence goes on from CM076578.1 coordinate 1,623,618,523, forward strand.
AATCAAAAACAAAAGTTTTTAATATTCCATAAAATTTTGGAATATTACAGTCCTCCCCTCCCAAATGTTGCTTGTCCTCAATCAATTGTAAGGATAGAAATATAGGATGTCCTCTTCCTCCAACTGTAGCATCTACTTATTATGAACTCCTCATGAAGAATGAGATGTTGTATCAACAAAGAGTCTCCATACTACTCCTCCCAAGCATGTAAACTAGCCAGAGTGGTTATCATCATGAACATGGAATGTACTCAAGAAGGCAATAAGGTGTTGTCCAGAGGTCTCCTTGAGGCATGGTGTCAAAATTTATTGGGAAATATTTTCCCTCATGTAGATCCTCCATCCCCAAGAAATCATCCATAAGAATATAGCCACCTCCAGATAAGGCAACTGCTGAAAAACCTCTTCCACCTTGAGCTTCGACAAAGAAGGTGGGCTAAAAATCTGCAAGTGGTAAGCATCATAGCCTACCCAACACTATTCACCTCTCCACTTATGAAAAGTTTATATTGAAGACTGATCTTGGGCTACAACAATGTGGCCTCCAAGTGGAAAGATGAAGTCTGGATCCCTAAGGATATTTCCCCCTACATTGTGAATCAAGCTGGCCCAGTGTTCCTCACATGTGATGGACAGGAGGTCATCATCATTTGGTACCCTATAAATCATATGGATCACCTCAAGAAAGGAAATATACTGAACTGTGGTGGCCACATCATCTCCCATGATCTCATTAGAGCATGCCCTACAAAAAGTAGGATGATCTTTTCCCCCAAAGGACACATCCATTCCATGTGCCTCTCTCCCAATCATGCTCCCTATTAGGAATCTGTAATTTTAGCAGATTGGTAAGACTAAAAATGCAGAAGCAACATCGTTTCAACCAACTTTGGGATTCTAGGATCTAGCCCTCCTGAATCCAGAGAGGGATCTCTCCAATATGTACAAAGATGGATTTGTCTTTGAAGTTTGGGGTTATGATATTAGGCTAGTTATGAAGGCCAAGGGTTTGTTTGTTTTTTGGATGGTTGAGCATGATTACTATTCAAGATGGAAATTTCTGAGTGCAAAAAAGTTCCAAAGGTGAGAAGTTGCAAGAAATTAGAGTAAGCTTCGACCAAAAAGATAGACAATTGCAGGTTTTAGTCCATTGGGCTATGGAGTCATAATAGGATTTAATTGGAACAACAAGAGGCAAGAGTGGTCCATGGGGCAAGTCATCTACATCTAAGGATCTCTTTGAAGATTGATTTATGGAATGGAATGATACAATAAGAAGGAGAAATAAACAGATGCAGAAACAAGAGCAGTCCAGGATCTGGTAAGTACTTTGAAACTAGCCAGCCTTTGACATAGACTCAAGAAAAACATAAAAATAAACTGGGATTTGGTAAGTACTTTGGAACTAGCCAGCCTTTGATACACTTTCAATAGAAAACATATCAAAACAAAGGGAAACTTGAAGGCAACTTTTGGATTAGAAACTAGCGGGTCGGGCTCACCACAAATCCTCTCCTAGCTCTTCTCTACTTGGTTACTTTCAAGACAAATACAAAGATAACAAAAGAATGGCCTAAGAATTGGTAAGTACTTTGAAACTAGCCAGATTTTAACACATTCCAGGGGAAACAATCAGGTAGTCTGTGGGATCAAACTGGGACCAGGGCTCACCATATCTTCCTCAGTTCATCTTCACTAAACATATACTGAAAGTAACATCTAAGAATAACATTCAGCTAAGACAATAAGACGAGGGAACGCCAGCATTCCTATGCTTAAACTGAATTAAATCGTTCCTAAATAACACAGATGGAGGAAAACATTCATCAAAATATTTTCATTCAGAGAAGGTTACTGATATACAGTAGGTCCTAACTCTATGCATGCTGTTATTTATAAGAGAATATGAAACACAGATGGAAACAGAAACAAAACAACAGGTTACAAATAAGAAAAACATCACTGTCAACATAGACCAGGATCCCATAAATCATCTTGTATTGATGCTCCAAACCAATTACAGCTTTAAGTCCAGTGCTTTAGGTTAGCAACCATCTACACATCTCAGCCTAACCTATCTATCACCAGCAGAGCTCCAAGAGCCAGTGAATACTATGTACAATCAGAAGTTTTTGCTCAAATGTATATCAAAGTTTTACAACCAACCCCTCACTCATATTCTGCTATAGTATATATAGAAGGATGAGGAGGTGAGATCTGATAAAAGATCTCAATTACAATTAATACAGAATTGATGGCTTCTTGGCCTTTGAGGGGCTCAATGAAGAAACTTACATAACTATCCTTTGTATTAAATGTTTTACATAATGATAAAGCTTAGTGGGAGCTTTGTTGACTTTTGTGGCTGTGTATGGTGTCGAAGTAACTCCACAAATGTCTGTTCATTAATTTTCCATGCAGAAGTGACTCTCTGGTTGTGTTGTGAGGCAGATATCTGGTCTTGTTTAATAAAATCGGCCTCTGATTGAATACTTTGAGGCACAGGTGGCGTCCAGGTGGCTACAGGGATCGAATTGCCTTAAAATGTGGCGGTGGAGGCTTTCCTGTCGGTTAAACCCTTTATATTCCTTTAAACTGTGTTTTAAATTGGGGGCTAGGCTTTTTATAATCATCCTTAGCCATAATCCCCGCAAATATGTCCATTAATCCTTTGTTCTGGTTCATCCTGGTCTTTGGCACTGATACTCTTTCACTGTGCCCAATTCATGGCTTTCTTGCTGGTGCGCAGGGCTACGTAGGGTTTATAAGGCATCCATGCCTGAGGAAACACTGATGAAATGTGCATTTCCACCTTGTGGATGATTTCCTTTGACGAATCGAAGACGGGAGGGTTTTCACCCTTCGCCTCAGAATCTTCTTTGAAAATCACAAGAAAATTATTTAAAACCCTGCAAAATACAAAAAACTATTATAAAATCCTTCTTTTATAGGTTAACTACATCGAAAGGCATGTGAAGACAACGGGGCCGTTGGATGGCATCATCCAATGGTCAGGACTGATCGGGAGAGATCGTAGAACGGGCGAAAGAAAGATTAAATCTGATTCGTCGATCGTGCAGATATTGACGATCGAGATTGAACGAGGAGGCAGAGGAGGAGGATGAATCTGAGCTGTCGATCGCACAGAGATCGACGGTCAGGAGTGGAGGTGGAAAGTCAAATGGAGAGAATCTGGACGATGAATTTTGGACCGTCGATCTGCAGATCAGATCGACGGCGGAGATGTCGTTGCCACTGTACGATAGCCCGGTTATCATGTGTGTATCTTGGTTAACCATCAGAAATCTTTGGCAAGCGATCATCATTGGATGAGTGGGCCTATATCGGACAGTACATAGCAATATCGCTGGGCATCCTGGTCCGAACGATAATGCGCGATGGACTGCGGTTATGCACGATGGACAACGGTTTTGAAAAAGGTACAAGGGACACGTGTCAACCGTTGTATGGAATCGCCGTGAAATCAAAAATCTCGTTGCGTGCTCGAAAGCGGTGCGATAAATACCGGGTGGTTTCTGGAAGGGGTTAGTGGAATGCGGGGACCACCTGGAGATGGACTCTGCACCGTCCGATCTGTGGATTTAGATCGATGGTGCGGAATAACTTAAAACTTGTACCGGCAGAAATTTTAATAAAATGATAAAACGACGGTTTTGATAAATAAAAAAGGTTTTTAAGCTTTTCGGGCAGAGAAATATTTTTAAAACGGGTAAGTGCCTGAATGCTCAGCGCTCGATTCCAGTGCCAAGGTGTATGGGCGGAAAAGGCTAGATACTTAGCCCAAGGGGGTTTAAGCCCAATATATATAAACAAATGGGATTTTTATGGTTTTTTCATGATTTTCAAAGGTTTTGAGGGTTCCGATAAGGTTAAGAGAGAGTCTTAAAACCTTATAAAGGGGATTTTGATGAGGGGGAAAGGGGAGAAACATAAAAATGAGGGATTTTCATGGGAAATGAAAGGGTTAAAAAAGAGGTTAGTTTGGAAAAGGGGAAAAGGGAAAAAGGGTCTTGCCGCAGTATTTGGCCTTGGAAACCAGCAAGATTTTAGGGTCTTTTGGGAAGTAAACAACAGTGCAGATTTGGACAGAGGAAGGAGGCCTTCGAGAATCTTCAAGAGCCAATAGTTTATTGTCATAGAAAATTGTTCCTTGAAGGCTCAAAATAGATTTAGCCACCTTTTGGTATAATCAAATTTTACAGGTGGCTAACACTCCCGACAATAATGTGATCAATAACAACATAAGGAGCCAAAATGATATTCATGCTAGCTGCTACATGTAGCAAGTGAGTAGGGAAATGAGCCTTCATATGCAACCAGCGCAGTTTGAGCATAAACTGCAATAGATAATGACAAGAGATGTGGTTTCTCAACCACCGGTTTGTTGCTACATTCTACTAATGTATTTGGAGAAAATGAGTGATGTATGATACATGGTGAGAATGTCCTAAAAAATACACATCTTCCCCAATTCCATCAAGGGGATGGTCATCAATCATGCTCTTGGCCTCATGTAGACCAATGAGTCTTAGATAAAGAATGCCCCTTCTTGGAGCAAGATCCTGCATATACATGGTTAAGGAATCAACATGTAAATCACATAAATGAACAATGTCCTTACCATGATTTTTGATCATGCAAAGGGAGAAACTCATAAATGAATCTCTCCTTATCCTCCAAGGGACAAAAAGTGATAGTGCCAATTCCTCCAAAGAGTGGTGTGAATATACTGCTCCCATGCCGAATGTACAAGTGGGAAGGTTGTTGTACTTCCCTTGCTTCTCATACCATAGCACAGAAACTGTAAGGGGAGTGGGTCAGAAGGATGGTGAGAGAATTCTTCCCTCCTCTTTGGTTTTACCCAAGGCTCCCATTGCTGTAACAAGTTGTCCCAAGGTCTCCACACTACTGAAATCAAGGATTAGTGCCTCACTGATTGAAGCATCTATCCCCCTCATTTGAACTAGTGGCCTCCTTGGTGTGATGTCTCCACTCAGTGAGACATTCTCTTTTGAATATGACTGTATATATGGATGAAAAATATTTTCCATGCTTGCACTCCACAGCTCAATCACCTCCCTAGGTGTAATGATCTCCAAAAATGGATAGATATGGGCCCTTCTCAACCCATGATGTTGGATCTCTCCTTTATATTCTCCCTTAGTCTTCATGGTTTTACACCTCCTTTCTAATGGAACATGTGAATCATGAAATGTGCCTTGATCTCCATGCATGATATCCTGGGGAACTTTTTGCAAAGTTATAAGAATCCCTCTGTTTGGAGCAAAAGCTCCTTCTTCCTCTACATGAGGCACTAGATGATCTCTAGATTTGGCAGTGTTGTTGCCCTCTATTTTTGCAATAAATTTGGGAAACATCCCAATGATTTGATCCACCTTTGAAAAAGAGAGCTCTCTGTTTTGTTGCTCAAAGGTGTGGGATGAAATTTTTGCCTCCAATAAGGCTTGATGCAAGTTTTAAGGTCCTCCCATGGTTTCTTGAGGTGGTTCTACGTTTCTATTCAGGGGTTTTGTTTGAGCCCCTTGGTTTAACTCCATCACATGAGTTTCAAGAATGTTATGATCAAATATTTTCATCAATGACTTAGTGAGATCTACATAAGATGAAGCTTTAACATTCTCAAAATAAATGGAATCAAGTCTCCACCATGCATGAGCCTTGCCTCTCAAATGCAGTGCTGTAACCTTGATGATTTCTGCTTCTGAAATGTGGTACTGTTGTTGGATGGTGTTTAGCTCCTCCACCCCATATTTGGCTGAATATGAAGGTGAGCCTCCAAAAGTAGATAGATGAAATCTATCTTGCTGCTCCTTCCCCTTCACCTTGCTCTTGCCAAACTTAGAAGAAGTGGGATGATTTCTGAATTCATGAGTGTGAGACTCATACTCCTTCAAGAAATCACTAAGGGTTTCCCCCTTAGTCACCTTTCCTTCTTCTTTCATCTCCCTTAGAGGAATGCTGGGTATTTGTCTGCATTGTTCATCATGGTGTGCGGCTGCATGCTTACCTCCACCATGTGCAAATATAGGGTTTTCCCCAGTTTCGAACCTCCTTTGAGATTCTGTATCAATCTCCTTCCAACTCCTCCTGCTCACTTTCTTGTTTGATCCTAGATGAGATTAGGAAGTGCAAGGGTCTTCCTTTTATGTTTGATCTTCCTCCTTAGGGAGGTTCTTCTTCCTTTCAAAAATGGATGAGATCAATCTCATCCTATTCATCTTCTATTCTCTTTCTTGGGCTTTGAAGGCCACAGGCTGAGCCAAGAAAGGTGCTTTGATACCACTGTAATGTTCCTTTTTTTAGAAATATCACAAGTATATTCCAGAGATAGACTGTGGGGGCATCTTCTGAATATGTCACCTTCACAAGGAAGGGTGAGATCCAGAGGCTACCTAGCCCTTCACAGACTCTGTCTATAGATATGTGAAATTCCTTCCTCAGGAATTGCTGCAATAGTGTCCAAAGGGATGCAGTATAAGGAAACCACTACAAAAATAAGGAAAACCAATACTATTATGCCTTATAACATGTATCATATAGCTCCTACACAGTATTTGAGCTCAAAGAAATGATTCTAGATGGGTTATACAGATCTCCCCAAACTAGATCTCCTAGAAAGTGCCCAAATAAGAGGCAACAACTACACTTTCCTCAAACAAGGAAATGACAACATTATTTCAAGGGAACCATGTCACATGAAGATGTAATCAGCCTTTAAATACATATGCAGCATAAATTGTAGAAAAAATATTGAGGAATCTATTACTCAAATCAAGTAAAGAGTCTCAATGAGACATGTGCATAGAAATGGATAAAACATTGCTTACATAGTTTATTCCCAACTCAGACTGCGCAGTCTATGGAGGTACTGCAGCAGCAAATACATGAACATGAATGATACAAAAATATAAGCTTAAATAAATACGGGGGGTGGAGCAAGGTCTCAACCCCTGAAAATACAATATAGCAATCCTTTAAGAGGATTGGCTAAAAACTAGACAAAGTGGCAATTTTACCAAAATGCCGGAGTTGCTAGGCAGCTGCTGCAGCTCAATGGAAACTGGAAATAGGGGGAGCCTTGCTAAAGATGATGAAATATCTGATGTAACTCCTCTTCTTAACCTCCCAAATGAAATTCTAATCCTTTCATTGAAGTTCTCACTACCCACTGAAATGTTGCAACCCTCACTACAAATGTTCTCTAGAAACTGCGCAGTCAAGGAAGAGGGATGCTCTTTTGCTGATGTAAAATGATTGTCATAATGCCAAAGATGATGGAATGAAGATCAGAAACTCCCTCACTAATCTCACAAAGGAATGGAGACTCCCTCCTCTAAAATACAATGCTAGAAGTTGTGTTGAGGAACCCTCCCCTGCAACACCTAGCAACACAACTCAACCACCAATGGAGACTGCGCTGGAGCTGAATGGAATGCTTTGGCCTCAAGAAATAATATGGGGAATATAAAGAACAAGCTCTTCCAAGAGCTACTCTATGGAAGAGATGGGATTACCGCCCAGGAACGCCCAGTGCTAGCAGCGCGGCATCTCAGCTAAACAGCTGGAGAATGCACTTGTCTGAGAAGACAAGAGAAATGATAATCAAAACATGAATGAGAAAATGGCTGCTTTGTTCTTATTTTAAACAGTGAAAGGTGCTTTTCCATGGGACCCACACTTTAGGTTTTCCTCTCTAGAATGATCTCCCTCTCATGCAAACTGCGCTGGCCCACCAAGTGAACCTTATATTCTCAATCTGCGCAGTTAACTTGGCCTCTTCTAGAATTATCCACCTGAAAATTGTCTCTTTTCACACATGGGGTGTGAAATATAGTTCTTTATTGGTCCCTTTTAACATTATAAGGGTTCCTTATTCAGGTTTTTATTATCAATGGGTTTTCTTACCCATTTATTCTCCTCCTAAAGAAAAAACAAAAGTTTTTAATATTCCATAAAAGTTTGGAATATTACAAAGAACATGATTTTGTGATGATGCCTTCTACTTGATCACAGAAGGTGAGAAATCCTTCATGAGCTAAAGGAATTTGTCCAAATAGGGGGAGATGGCACAACACATGAATAAATACAAACACATCTATCATGGAACATATTGCCAGAAGAAAAAGCATCATGGCAGGGGGGTAACATACCTATGAAGGACTACAATTCATGAAGAAAAGAAGCAGCTTGACAGGGGGAGTATTTGGGCACCCCGTTTTCCATTGATGTCAAAGGGGGAGAGATATTAGAAGGGAAAGAATATTGCCATCAATGACAAAGGGGGATATTGTTAATCAAGGTTGTCATTGATGTCAATGTGGCATTGACCGAGATGTCAATATTCTTGAGAAGCCTGGTTCTAGATGATGATGCCATGACTCTTGGTTGACTAGGATACTATCAATGAAGATGTCAAGTCACGAAGAAGTCAAACCACTAATGAAGGAAGCCCTAAGTAATTTATCTAATGTTGCATGCACTCGATGATATAGATCTTAACCAATGATGTCACATGCTACTACACCATGAGTGATGAAATGAGTGATGCACTCATCGCTAGACATTACCATGATGAAGTGGATGTCCTACATGTTCCTATGATGATTAAGAAGCCAAATAATGGAGAAGACAAACAATGGAGAAGCCAAACAAAGAAGCCATACTGTCCTAATCATCTTCTGCACTAAAGATTCAGAAGCAGTCACAAAGAAACTTAGTTTTGGACACCTTGGAGGCATCCTTTCCAAATGAATCCTATACCATCTTAAAGAGGATTTTTCCCTCTTTCTAACAAGCCCTCACTCAAATCTTAACTACAAATATCCTAAGATAAAATGAATTTTTAAGTTAGAAAAATATTATTTTTTGGCCAGCCGACCTACATTCACACATTCATGTCGGCCTCCCTCCAAATAGACGTTTCCTTTCAAATTTGGAAAACCACTATAAATATGTGCATAGAATTTTCATTTTAGAGAAATAATTTTTCATATTCATCTCTGAGTTTTTCAGATGGGAAGAATATAAAAGGGTTGAAATTCAGTACAGTGAAGTCTTGGACACTTCTTCACCTCAGAAATTGCGGATAGGGGTAGGAGGCTCAAAAAATCATCTGTGGACCTCAATATTCGGACCTGTCTCACTTTGGAAGCATATAACTAAGCTCAGATTACTATGCTTCAAGACATAGGGACAATCATCTTGGATAGAGCTTAGAATACAGACTAGAGGTAGCTCAAACTATGTTTATAGCTCAAACCCGTTTCATATTTTGAAGCTTATTAAGGGCACTAGCATTAGTTTTCATCCCAGTAATAGATATCTCGAACAAGGTTGGACTAACTAGTGCAGTAAGCTCAGACAATTGTGCAACAAGACCTGTGGATAGTCTCCATACCTGTGGACAGTCTCCATATCTGTGAACAGTCATTGCCACTTGTTGGAGAATCTTAGTTGAAGGCTTGGACTCAGCGTTAGAAAACTGGACCTGTGGAGTAACACAAAATTCTCATGATGAAATTCAAGGTCTGAAACTGATCCAAAGGACCAAACCAGAAGTTCACTAAGTAAGAGGGTTTTAATCTGTAGTTACTAAGACAGATACAAATTGTGAACAAGATTCTAATTCTTGGCAGTTGGAGGTTGAGATTTGAATTTGATACGAACGCAAATTTCTTGAAGAATTCTGAGGAGTTAAGTTGAAGATATTTGTGGACTGAGTTAGGAAGCTTATCTAAGCAGTTTTTGGTTGCCCTTGTAGCAGACCTTTGGAGTAGAATTGAATTTATCTTTGGTGCAGACCTTGGACCAAATTTGAAGAAGGTCTTGATTAGAATTTAGGGTAATCTTTGAAGACTCCCTGAAGCCTTCTGAAGACTAAATTTGGACAAGAAATAGGAGTAGCTCTTTGAAGTTTCTTGGAGAAATTTTGATATACATGTTGAAGAGGTTTTTTGGAGCAACCATTGAACAAGAAGTTTGTAGAGAAATTTATGATTCAAGACTCTCTTGGAGAATCCTATTGAAGACACTCTTGGAGAAGGCTATTGAAGACATTTGTTGATACAAATTATTGAAAACTCCTTGAGGAATTATTGAAGGCATTTGGAAGTTGATATTGGAAGAATCATTGGAAACTGTGATGTAGACATCATGAGGTAACTTGGAGAAATTGTTTGGGTACGATGAAGAGCAATGGTGACACCTTCTACGAAGAAAAGATTGTCATTGATGATGTGATGTGTAGATTACCGTGAAGAGTAAGTTGAAGATTGTTAGGGCTCGTTAAAGAAGACATTGGGAGCCATAAGTATAACCAAATATATATTGAAGAAATGAAGCAGGAGGTTGGAGCCTCATAGAGACAAGGGTGATGCCCTGGAAGATAAGGGTTGGAGCCCTTGAGGTCGGTGCCTCAGAATTGATAAGGTTGGTGCCTTGGAAGATAGGGTTGGAGCCCTAAAGGATAGGAGTCCTCAAGAGACCAGGTTGGAGCCTGTACCAGATAAGGTTTGGAGCCCTTGAGGTTGGTGCATCATAATTGACAAGGTTGGTGCCTTGGAAGATAGGGTTGGAGCCCTAGAGGATAAGATTCCTCAAGAGACCAAGTTGGAGCTTGTACCGGATATAGGGTTAGAGACCTTGAGGTTGGTGCCTCAGAATTGACAAGGTTGGAGCCTTGGAAGTCCAAGTCGATGCTTGGAAAATACAGGTTGGAGCCTGGGAGATTGAAGATTGCTGTCTTCATCTAGCGTTAGAGCCCTACAGATATTATACTTGACTTATTGTAAATAAGAAATTAATAAAAGCATTTATTCTTATTCTTTATTTTGTGTTCTAAATATAAGTGATCTAATTGGTAAAAATAAAAATTGAAAAGAAATACTGATTCACCCCCCTCTCTGTATTTCCAACATACGGTCTATAGGAAAGGGTTGAAGGTCAAACAAGGCTTTTTCAGGTCTATAGATGGCTTTAATTAATCAAACTCTGTGTTTAAAAACAATCCAAGGCTACAAAATTTGTGAGAAGACGCTTAGGGTTTGTAGAACAAAGGATTTAAGAATCAACGAGGTTTTCCTTAGGTTCAAAAGCTCCTAAATAATATGATTAAACTTTTTACTTCTATATATTGATGAATGGGTATGTTATTTTGAAGAATACCTAGGAAAACTGAAGTTTTACTGTGCAGGAGGGTTTCTTGTGTTGCAGAAGGTTTCCTGAGGTTTTGCTGGTCTTTATAAGGTCTTGAATGACTTCTGCAATGATTTTAATGGAAGAATTTGTAAATTATGTTTCAATTTGGCTTTAAAACAAAGCTAGTAGCATTTGTTTCGGTCTGAAATGCTTCTTCTCTGTGAAAACAGTAACAGAAAAGTGAAAAGAGTACAAATGGGAAGTTTATAAGCATTTTTATTCAATAGTGAATGTATTGAATGGGCGATCAATTCAAATGGATGAGTGGTTTGGGCGCAGGGGAGGAAAAAACTGCCAAGCAAGTTTCACAGGCTTCAAATGTGGTTAGTGAAATTATTTTGATTGGTGCGATCCAATACTATTAGGACATATTGCAGGGAGGAGGTCCCTCCAAACCACACTTATCGCAAGGTCAGGGGTGTGTTAATTATCGCACTAAGGAATGTGCGACAAGGGATAACGGTGTTCGGATCTCGCGAGTGAAAAGCGAATGATTAGGATGATGCGATGGAGTCACGACTTTTCAAAAAGGCGTGGGGCCCGGGGTTTCAAAAATGCAGGAGGTTTATATGTATTTAAACTATGTTTTAATACATATAAACGAGGTTTATATACTATTGGTTATACATTTAAATGGTCGGGGTTTTAATATATTATAACCAATGTGATGTGGGAAGGTGTGAGTTTATAATTGGCGGGGATTATACATAGTGGGATAGGAATAATTAAATAATTTAACCTATGGGATGGTGGGATTATATAACATGTGGGGAACATATAACATAGGTTAAAATAAAGAGATGGGTGGAGAATAATATATAAGGATTTAATTTAATATGGGGTAAGGTGTAAATAACGAAGTTAATACATCAGGTTAGTGTTAAAAATGTGATATAACTGCAGAATGTTAAAATACAGTAAGTATAGTGTAAAATATCATGTCAGAAATAAATTTCTTCATAATAGGTCTGAACATAATATTTTAGCATTTATACTGAGGATAAAGTATTATTTTTTTGGGTATTTTTGAATAAAACAGGAATTTGTTAAAGGGTTTCACTCTTCTTAAGTAAAATGTGTTTTAACTTAGGAAAAGGGGATTTTTTTCAAGGGGAAAAAGAGTGAAATAAGGGGAAAAATTAAAATGGAGGGGATGAATTATTTTGACAAGGGGGTGATTTTTGAAGGAAGTTAGTAACTAAAATGACCAATTTTCTACTTATCCATGATTGTAAAAACTACTTGTACCTACCCATCTTCTACCCTAACATTTTTTCTTCATTTACATGGGTGCATTTGAGCTTGCAAACCCTGATTCAATTTTCTTTTGAAACAACAAACTAACTAATTCTATCCTTATTTCTTCCAAGGGCTCATATTAAGCTGTTGAGCTCTTTATTATTCTCTACCTAACTATTTGTTACACCATTTTTTGGTCATATAATCCATTGTTATTAGATGGACCCAAGTACACCAAGTAAGACCAATTTTACCCCAAGTAAAATCGCATTCACTATGAAAAATAACTTAGTAAACCACCTTTATTAAGTTGTTTATGGTCTAAACAAGAAACCCCATGGGGAAACATTAAATAAATCCAGATTTATTTGATTTTTCCTCAAGGAACAATTAGTTAAACAACAATTTAATTAATATTCCCAGTTATATTTAACTCAAAATAAGGAAATTAATTAGATAAATCATTATTTATCTTATTATTTTCTAAGAATAACTATTTAAACATTATTTAAATAATATTATTTATTAAATATAACTACATCTCCCTTAAATAATTAAATAAATCATTATTTATCTGATTATTACTCAACCATATCCTTAAAATCATAAATAAATCATTTATTTATTTATTATTACTTAATCACATCCTTAAAATGATAAATAAATCATTTATTTATTTATTATTTACAAATAAGGGGATTTTACTCAAGTAAAATTCATTTTCCCTCCAACAAATATAATAAAATATTCCATAAAAGTTGGATCTTGATTTGGTTAATAATATTTTAATTATGCACCAATATCTAGACTAACTCAATATTTTGTTATAAATAGAAGGGTTTTCCCATTCATTTGTCACCTTTTGTTTCCTAAGGATCACTTTGGATCTCAACTCTTGGTCTGGCTATTGATCCACCATCATAGCCATATTTTTTCATTTTTGTCTCGGTTTTCTACACCATCAAGAGAGAGGAATTCTAAATCTGAAGTGATGAGGACTTACAAGAACCCATCCCATTGAGGAGAATAGGGAACACCCTCTTGTGTTTTCCTCGCAGGTGCCATTAATAAAAACTTCATTGGATACATTCTTGTCTTGTCTATTGGATCTATGGAGTAAATCTTATTTTTCTACTATTTAATGTCTTCTAATGCATAGATCTAGATTTTTACAGCATTTTTCTTGATCATCTAACTGTAGATCTGAAGATATTAGCAGTCATTTACGCTGTTAGGGCTGTTTTTTATGCACAGCTAAAGTGGTCTTTTTTCGTACACCTCGAATCAAGATTCATACTAACAACTGGCGACTCCATACGGTTTTACCATTACGACCGCTGTCGTTTTTATGATCCTTGCATATCTAGCTTCTTCAAACCCTAGGATTTCTCTTTAGCCCATTTTTTTTCTTATTCTTGATGTTGTTTTTAACCCATAAAACCCTAAAATGATAAAAATTCTAACTTCCGCGTGTTTTCGGACCCATTGCGCAGGTGACATACATCAGCCGCAGCTGAGACAATAAATTTTTCTGAAACTTTCCGCCGAGAGTGCCAGAAGTGCAGGTCGCACTTTTTTTCCCAAAACCTATAACTTGGACCTCCAGGGTGCACTTTACAGCCCAAAAAGTGTGACCTCTGCTGAAAATAGGTCAAAAACTGCGGCCTGGACTTTTTGCGGGGATTTTTCTGAAAGTTTTCTGGGTTTGTCTGAGCCTCTATTCAGGGTTGTATGAGTGTCGTCTCCACCCGTTTTGGACCTGTACTTGTTCTGTTTTACTCAACTAAGTGGGAGCCTAGCCCCCTATGGCTTCAGTACCCTCCACTTTTTGTGGAAGAGTTTTTGCTGTTGCAGGTTGTCTGAAATTTCAGAGTCTTCAGCCATTTTTTTTAGATTTGATACCTCAACTTTAGATCCACTTCAGATTGGCTTTTTATCCATCCAAATCTCATCATTTAGCTTTGTTGGGTTTTCCTTTAGGGTGCACTGTGCTTCCCTCCTAGAGATGGCCTTTCGCCATCTCTTTTTACAGCAATTCTTCCTCTAATTTGTTGTTGTTTCTGCACCACCTTCCAGCAGATTTTGTCCTTTAGATCCTTGTCCCTTCTGACCTTAGATCTATTGGCTGTTTTAGTGTGTTTTGATTATTTTTTTCACTCACCTATAGACAATTTGTTGAGAGGCCCGCCTCCTTGGGTTTAGATTATTGCGTTATTAGTTGTTTATTTTCTATTTTTGCAGGCCTATATATTGTCATTTGCAGGTTTATTTACAACTATACAACAACATTATTTATTTTTTCTACAAATGTCTGGGTTTAAAAATTAAAATTTACACACTTTTACACACACACACCCTAAGAGAAAAAGGGCTTGGTTAACACCGCCAAGCAAAGACTCTAAAACATTGAAATCAATTGATCCTGCTCATCTCTGCCCTTGTTTAGACATTGTAATCAGTTGATCCTGCACCTCCTTGCCCTTGTCAGTCTCTTTTTCCTTTATGCCGTGTGTGTGTCATCATTGCTCAACCTCCCATGGGCTCTAATTTTCCTTGGGGGGGCTAGCACCTCCTTCATATCTTCCCCTTCCGGTAGCATGTATTTAGGATACAACATGCCTCCTCTCTTTTCCCAACCTCTTGTTTACCACATTGTTACCCAAGCTCTTCCATCTGGTACCCATGATGAATAGATTCTCATGATGAAATCCGATCAACCTTCAACCGTAGACATCAATATGAAGACTCAGTCCCGTAAGTACAATAAGCCTCCCACTACGTCTGTCCCTGAGCCGCCTCCTTCGATCTTTACAGAGCCTCTTTCGACATATAATGGCCCTTTGAAGATCCCTCAACCTAGGGTGGAGGTTCATACTAAGATCCCTAAGGGTCCGATACGCTGAAATGCTTCTTTTTGAAAATCCGCCTATTCGTGTAGCATAGTCGATGATTTGGCACAATCCCCTGCTGCCATTTCAATGCTGGAACTACTCTAGTCATGCCCTTCACAATGAAAATATCTTCTGTTTATCATGGGCACTGTAGAACCTTCTGAAAATCGATTGATTGTCTTTGATGTTGACCGGTCAGAACATCCTACTCTCGTTTCTTTTGTCGCTTTCCAAATCCAAGTCAAGATCTGGAATGCCAACGTTTCTCGGTGCATTATTGATGAGGGGTCATCTACCTGTGTGATGTCCGCTTCAGTTTGGAAACAACTCGGATCTCCTGAGTTGGCTCCTTCCACAATCACTTTCCGAGCGTGGAATGGCCATGCCTCCAAGCCCATTGGCTTATTTCACAATTTTCCTATCACTCTTGCGGGCAAGACGGTTTGCGTTGACGTAGAAGTCATAGACGCCCCCTTAGATTACAACATTCTATTGGGTCGTAGCTACACTTATCCGATGTTTGTTGTCCCTTCTGCAGTCCACCGCAAGATGTCCTTCCCTCATAACGGAAAGATAGTCATCATTGACCAGTCAATGTATTACGAACCAAAGTCTCAGACCTTCCTTGAGTCCACTATTTCTTTGATGGCCAAGAAGAAAATCGTCTACCCTTTGACCAGTGTCTCACCCAGTGTCTACAAGGAATCCTCCTTGCTTGGTACATTCCCTGGTCTTCCCCCTCCCATCTCTGATCCTAGCTCATCGAATTTTTTCATGATGCAATCATCTCGGGCTTCTCTCAAGAGGCCCACCTCGGCTAGTCAGCAACCCCCTCGCCCTCCGCAACCGTCTCCTAGCCCTTCGATGCAACCTTCCAGAACTCCTCCTCCTGGCCCTTCAGCTGGTACTCATGAGTCTCTTTATCCTCCTAGGTCGATTCCTCCAGGCCTTAACCATTTAGGAGCTGTCCCACTTGGCCACTACCCCTCCAGTCAGATATTGCTCCTAGTCCCTCCACCAACCATCTATACGGCACCTGTCATGGCCACTCTCTCTCTTCCTAACTTGACCATTAGACTTCTAGTTTGGTACCTTGATCCTCCAACCGTCACCTTGCTAGGTCAACCTAAAACTTATCTTGCGTTGACCCCGGTTCAACCGGTCCCCCTAACTTCCCTCATTTTCACAATGCCTCAGCCACCTCAACAGGATCCGCCTCCTGTTGCGACCACTTCGGGTAAGAAGGGAAAAGCTTGCGAAAAGGCCTCAAAGGACAAAGCTACCTCGACTAACCCTGAACGTCCTCTGCCTCCAAATCCATGCACTTTGTGTGATGTCATTACTCATGCCACCCATACTTGTCCTGAGTTGCTCGGCACCAAGCCCATGGTTAATGTCGCATTCCCTGAGTCTATGGTCCCTGAAACCTCTGCTTCTTCATCAGCCACAACCAAGAACACCAAGACTATTCACACCAAACACCCTTGTGCTTTATATGGTCTCCGTGGCCATTAATCTCATCATTTCCCCCACCTTACACATTACCGTGGTTGTTCAGGAGTACAAGATTGAAAAAAATCAATCCGCTTCTCTTGTGCTTGCACAGTATGCTGTAGGCTAGACTTGGGATTTACCCTCTCCTATTGACATTCCCCCCTTGATGTTGAAATGACAGAGCATGTAGCCACCATCATCTACCTTTCATCATTCTCGAGACCCTCGACAGAAGCTCCCTCTCAATCTTATCCTATTGTTTTTCTTGACCTCGTTTCAGCAAACACCTCAGGCTCAAAATCAGTGGATTCTTTATCTTCTTGTTCTTATGTCATCCCCCACGAAGATGCACACGTGAGTCTTTCTTCTCATGATGATGATTTAGCTAGCTTCGCCGCATCATGTGGTCTCCCTTCCTCTTGTCCTTCCACCTCTTGTCGTGACGACGAAATCATGGAAGCTTCGTCCACCCCTGACTTCATCTTTCTCACCCATAAACGAGATGCCATCACCCATACCTTTGGTGACTTATGCAGCTTGAGCTCAAGCTATGCCTCCAGTAGCTCCCACACTTCCCCTCACTGGTAGCATGTGGGAAGTAGACATCCTACCTATATCACTCCCTTCCACATAGTGCATTCGATTTCTACTCTGCGCTCAGGTTTCCAGCATTGTTTTTTATCCTCCCATTTATTGTCTTATGGCACCTTTTAGAGGGACCCCTCATTAACACCTTATATCAGTTTTGCTGATGGTGCAAGTCGTTACTCCCAAAATTTAGCCTCAGCAGTTTGGGCCGTTTTTACCCCTTTCTAGGCACTTGTTCTTTCAAACGGTGTATGAAATTTTACTGCTACCAATAATCAAGCTTAATATGATGTTGTACGAGGTTTATTAGCTGATGCCCTTTCACATCGCATCCTCCACCTTCATGTTCTTTTAGATTCCATACTTATTTTCATGCAATTGAATGGTGTATATCGTGTGCACAATCCTATCCTTTTCAGAAGATATTTACGAGTGAAGCTCTTGATGTGTGAATTTGAAATCATTACTTTCAGTCATGTACCTAGAGCACAAAATCACTATGTAGATAGCATTGCAAACCATATTCTAGATTGGCATTTAAAACACACATTTAACACAAGACAATAACATAGAAATATCAAAACGATGCATATCCATAGGATGTGTCGTATAAAATGATTTAGAGTTCATTAACTCTGATACATTTTCCATGCCCATAGCATGTTACAAAAACTCAAAACTGGGGGCACCACCTACCCTTACACACTAATCACTATCTAGAGGATCCCGAGCTAATGGCTCTGCCCCCACTACTCGTAGATCATGCAAGTCCTGTCTGACCATCGCCATGTGCCACATGACCCCTCCCCATTCCGAGGGTAAACCAATACATGCCTCTATGTACTGGTCATCTAAGTCCTACCAACCGCGTTTCAAAATGTTGGTCAGAAGCCTCTCACATCTATGATGGATATCCTACAGAAGTGCTGATGCATCCTTATTATGTTGCGCCCTTGGTCCACTAGATCCAGCAGCCCCTGGTACTGCAGGTCGTCCCATGTACCTCGCTGGTTTTACCAATGCTGTATCTGCATACCAAAAGTAAAAGAATCAGTACCACATATAATATTCTAGAGACTTTACATGCACATAAATGATTAGCAATTTTTCACTCACCATTGGGTCCCCATATACGACCAAGCGGCAGTGGCAGATCTGGGTCCCCACAATAACTCATCCCACTATAGGGATAGTCGTCTATATACAGCGGCATCTGATCCCAATAAACAAAGAAATCAGGATGGAACACCCATCCAACTACTTGACCTCCTCCTCTCCATAGTAGTCACCCCCACCAACACATCCTAGGCTCTCTCCGGCCTCCATATGGGAGCTATATGTGAGGTCAAAGTGTTGGGATCTTCTCAAAGAGGAAAGAGCACAAAACTGTACCATATGCACAGTCATGGTTCACTTGCCGCTTACATAGCGACAATTTTCGTTTCAATGATGACAGCATCATCTGGGCCCACCCATAGTAGGTTCCACTCAAAAAAAGTTGCACAAGCATAATTTGACCCCCCGTGATGTGATGGAGTGCCTGGTTTCCCAGGATCTGCAGCACTGCTGCAGCCACAACATGGGTCTCTAACCTCTCCAAATCCCCGATGGGTATCCGATTCCCCTTGACTTGGAGACCTGGCAGACAGTGGCACTATAAAACTATATGATATTCTTCCCACGCAGTAATATTGGCTGAGTATTCCATACCATCCCAAGTGGTGGGAGACCAGTCATAAAATATATAGCCTGGACCGTCAACTCGATCTGGTGCCCCTGCATTATAAAGAACTCATGGTCCGGGTCCCAATAGTTGACAATCCATGCCAATAAGGGCTTTCCAGCTCTCCTCAAAGGGTTCTCCACAAAATTTAGAACCCCAAACCTGGCCAAAGCACTACAGACACCCTGATCCTCTTGGATCTCTGACCGTAATGCGCCCAGGTCTCTCTCTCTCCAGTTAATTTGTAACTTTTCCATATCTACACGAAAACATCATATTTGTCAGTATACAGATAGGAAAGACTACTTCTCATCACAAAATCCTAGTTCTCAGCCAAAAAATATCACAAAAACACCCCTCACTTCTAGGTCACACTTTTCAAGCCCAAACTTGGGACAAGTCTCACTTTTCTGCCCAAAACATACTTCCCAGGTGCACTTTTTTCCCCAAAAAGTGCGACTCGGCCGTCAGGAGGAGTGAGGGGCTGTTCCTAAGATCTAAGGACCTAATCTAAACTTTTAATCCACTGAAAAGAAAGAGTAGGGTTAGGCCTCTTACCTGCAACTAACAGATCTCGATTCCAACGGTCTGTTTGTCTGCTACAATCGTCGAAATATTTAGGTCCTTCTTTCCTCTCTACATTCACCACAGCTCCACATGCAATTGAATGAATTTGGAGGGAAAATGCCTTATTAAAAGAGTAACCCCTATTTTCTCTTTCGCCTGCTGTGATCCAACCATAGCTCCTCTTACCAAACTGTTCACACCGTTGGAAAGCTCTCACCCAACCGTCAAATGGGTATCTATTCGTTTTTAGTGATTTGATACTTCACCATGACACATTTTCCCATGAAGCGCCACTTCACCCTTCCTCAAAATCGAACTTGTTCACTTGCAACACTTGTACCAGGGGCACCATGTTGCCTCCATACTTTTCCACACTAGTGTTGACTTTCGTCTTGAGTTACCATCTTGTACTCATGCTTTTATGGTCCCCATTGGACCCTTTTCCTGTGTGGCAGCATCATCGAGTCACCCTTGTTTAGAGCATTCGAGTTGAGTCATCATTGATTTCATGGAGTCTATCCCGAGTCCCTTCACACCCTGCTATAGTCCTCCATCCTTCATTGCTTAGTCCCTCTCTCATGTTGTTAATTATGGCCTTCAGTCCCACTGTCTTATCCCTCATGATATTGTGTCATTCGCTTCCAAGTCATCCATGCTATATATGCTCTAACAAGGGAAGTCATCGGTTCGCTACTCATTTTCCCCCATTTCATCATCGTCATTGGTGTTAGTCTGTCAATGACTCTACTATTTTCCCTCGTGCCTTAGCTGAGGATCCCTTATTACCTCCCCTATGGAAGACCTCCTTCTGTCTACATCAACTCATTCATTCCAGAGGATAGGTCTAGAGAGCAGTGTACCTTGGTTCCAGCTTCTACTCTTGTTCGGTGCCTCGAATAAGGCAAAGGGAATCCTCATGGCCCTTTGAATTGATTGTTTCTCAGCTCCAGCTCCTTTTCAGCATGATTGAGATCCTTATACTCGATGGTCTAGTGATGCAGCAGTTGACATCAGTGATTCCCGGGTGTGTGTGAGATGTCTCCGCCATCATGAGGGGATGACCCTATAGGTATCCCCCCACACACTTGGATGACCTCTTAATTACATCCTTTGATGCAGCTCCATACATTTGATGATGTCAGCCTCAGTCGCTTGCAGTGCCTCTTTGTTTGCATGTATCAGTTAGATTTTTAGAGCCCTTTCCTGTTTTCAGGGGCATCTGGGTTGTATTTATATCTCATGTACTTAGATATTATTTTACAAGTCCTGCTGTTATCCAAGGCACAATATGTATGTGGGATTCATTATCGTGTTGTTTATATCGCTCAAGTTTATGTCATTATTATATCATCTCGTGGTTTTCTGGACGCCTTATTATTTGTACTATTGCCTCGGCGAGCATAGGTATGCCTCCCCCGCTGCCTATAGTAGGTACTTACTTATCAAAAATACTTATCGCACCTGCAAGTCACCTCCTCAGGGTCTAGTTCTTTTAGCACTTTGGTCTACCTTACAATCCTCTCTCTTTGACTTCCCCGTGGTTGTCTAGTGATTGATTTCTTACAACGTACTTTGGTTATACGATTAGCTCCTAACGATCACACGCTGGAGGACAATCTGTTACACTATTTTTTGGTCATCTAATCCATTTTTATTAGATGGACCCAAGTACACTAGGTAAGAGCAATTTTACCCCAAGTAAAATCGCATTGACTATGAAAAATAACTTAGTAAACCACCTTTATTAAGTTGTTTATGGTCTAAACAGGAAACCCCATGGGGAAACATTAAATAAATCTAGATTTGTTTGTTTTTTCCTCAAGGAATAATTAGTTAAACATCAATTTAATTAATATTACCAGTCATATTTAACTCAAAACAAGGAAATTAATTAGATAACTCATTATTTATCTTATTATTTTATAAGAATAACTATCTAAACATTATTTAAATAATATTCTTTGTTAAATATGGCTACATCTCCCTTAAACAATTAAATAAATCATTATTTATTTGATTATTACTCAACCATATCCTTAAAATGATAAATAAATCATTTATTTATTTATTATTACTTAATCACATCCTTAAAATGATAAATAAATCATTTATTTATTATGTACAAATAAGGGGATTTTACTCAAGTCAAATTCCTTTTCCCTCAACAAATATAATAAAATATTCCATAAAAGTTGGATCTTGATTTGGTTAATAATATTTTAATTATGCACCAATATCTAGACTAACTCAATATTTTGTTATAAATAGAAGAATTTTCCCATTCATTTGTCACCTTTTGTTGCCTAAAGATCACTTTGGGTCTCAACCCTTGGTCTGGCTATTGATCCACCATCATAGCCATATTTTCCATTTTTGTCTAGGTTTTCTACACCATCAAGAGAGAGGAATTCTAAATCTAAAGTGCTGAAGAACCCATCCCATTGAGGAGAATAGGAACACCCTCTTGTGTTTTCCTCCAAGGTTCCATTAATAAAAATTTCATTGGATATATTCTTGTCTTGTCTATTGGATCTATGGAGTAAATCTTACTTTTCCACTGTTTAATGTCTTCTAATGCATAGATCTAGATTTTTGCAGCATTTGTCTTGATCATCTAACTGCAAATCTGGAGATATTAGCAGTCATTTCTGCTGTTAGGGTTGTTTGTTATGCGTAGCTAAAGTGGTATTTTTTTGTACGCCTCGAATCAGGATTCATACTAACACTATTGATCTGTCAAAATTAAAAAAATTTGCCAGATCTTTATTCTCTATCTAACAACATGAAATTTAAAGCATGAGAGGTCAATATTAAGTTGTTTGACCTTCATGGATTGTGGCATTCTAATAATTTGCACACAATCTTTATTATTGCAGTAAAATTAAATAGTAGTGGAATTTGGATTTTCATCACTTTCATGTTTTATTTTTATCTCTTTTTGTTTGGGGTCCATTTTCATATTCTTTTTCATATTTTTTCTTTCAAGTACTTTGATTTTTCTTTTAGGACTTTTACCCTCTTTACATTTTTTTATTTTTCTGATATGGGAAAACAATTTGCAGGAAGTAAAGTATGTATATATTTGCAAGACTAATCAAATTCAATTCAAAATTATGAATTCTATTATTATAGAACACTAAAACATGGTAAAAATGTATATGAATTAACTTAATTATCTCTGATCACTTAATTCTAGCAGTTGTTACCATCCTTTACATATCAGATTTTATCATAATTTCCTGTCAAAGAAAAAATCCTTTTCATAATAATTAATTCTCTATTTTTCATTTTTAATCATTTCCCCACCATCCTCATGATTTAAGGTTATTTGATCGATTTATGCCGCATTTTACATCGCTTGATTATTATTCTAAATGCATTAAATGATCCTCAATGTCTTTCTCTTTTTCTGCACTCTAAGGGCATGGACACCCTTCTCTCATTGGAGGGGGAAAAGGTATACATAAGTATACATGATCAGAAAGCATGTGAGCTAATAAGAAAAGTCTTCTGAAACCTGTTAATTTGACAAATGAATATAATTACATTTACACATTTTTAACCGTTTCAAATTATTTGCATGCAGCATTTGTATTTTTCTAAAATTATGCAGTTGTGAGTAGTCCATGCATAAGTAGAATTTAGTCTCTCAGACACAACAGTCATGGGTGGAAGATCTATCCGAAACGATCCCACAATACTAACTATTTCAGAACAGGCCGTCCTATACTGCAGAATGCTGGTTGGCTTTGATATTTGTAAAAATTGTAGGGATACCACACCGAGGTACCATTAGAATTTCTTCAGAACTTGCAGAATCGACACACAATTATGCAAGGCAAAGATATAACTGTATCAAAAACTGTAATAGTTGAGGTGTCTAGACTTCCAGCAGAAGGAACAAAGTGGACCGACAAGCATGTTCTGCTACATGAAGCAGTTGCATCATTCCAAGATCCAAATGAGAATTGGGTACACAAAGGGAAGGGGATTCAGCTCGCGACTTTGAAGGAACCATGAAAGGAACTAGAAATAATCGCGTAGAAGTATATTACATGCAACGATCGCCAAGACATGGTAAAACCCCAACAACTCAAATTTATAACCATACTCAAGAAGAAAATTTTAGTGAATTTTCCATTTTTCTTGAATTCTTTGTTGCATGACATATATAGTGACTTTAGGAGAGCTAAAAATCCACATACAATCATCAGCCACCATAGTTTGATAAAGTTGATTATCACCCATGGATTAAATGAGCACAAGTTAACTTGGGACAACCTTGTAAACCCTGTCCTAACCCCATTAGAAGAAAAACAGGACAATAGATAAATTGACTAGCCAAGAAGGGAAACATTAATTCCAAGGAAAGCTATAGGAAAAAGGAACCCTCTCTTGACCTTTGGGTTGGTGAAACGAAGATTCTTTGAGCGATTAAGCTCATGAAAAAACACTTCAACCTTGGCTGATGATTCAAGGCCATCTCATTCACTTCCTGCAAACACAGAAGAGGGAATTCTACAGGAGTATGAGGAGGAAATGGATAGAGTGCTAGAAAGTATGAGTGCATTTAATGAAGAAAGAACCCCCTCTAGGAATTTTTAGGGACTAAGCAATCCTCTAGACTAGGCTGATTCTAATGAAAATTCTGGTCATACTAAGATTTTTACCATTTGAGGAGGAAACGAAAAATTCAGGGGCTTCAGCACCCTCTGGTTTTGAATATGAGGAGGAAGGAAACTTTGCAGAAAGAACCCCTGAGTCTGAAAACCAATCCGATGAGACCATCCCATTAGAACAAAATATTGATATAGGCACAATTCCCATGGTGCCAGAAGAAAACACTATCTTATTCTACCAAAGTACTAATATAGGCACAATTCTCATGGTTCCTGAAAAAAATTCCATCCCATTGGATCAAAACACTGATATAGGCACAACTCCTTTAGTGCGTGAAGAAAATACAGTTTTACTAGATAATGGCTTAGAAATTGGTACAACTCCATCTATGCTTGAAGAAAATACTATACCCTTTTCTACTGGAAACCCTACAAGGAAAATTAAGCTAGCAATGTCTAAATTGAGGAGATTGCGAAAGAGTTACAAAAAGTTGAAAAGAACAGTCAAGAAATTAAGAAAATGGTTAAAAGAGGCAAACATGGCCTCGAAGCCTAAGTAAGAAACATATATTGTTGAAACTCAAATAGAAGTAGGATCACAAATAGTGGGAACCTAAACAGAATTGGAGATGCAAATAGAGGAAACTCAGACTAATAAAACACCCTTTTATACTCCTTTGGTAAAAGAGGTCGTTATTTCAAGACTTCCAGACACCTTGACACAGACTTGACAAGAATTGGCTAACTTGAAGAAGGAAGTGGTACCACTACAAGTACATCAGGAACTACTGGAAAAACTCAAGAAACTCACAACAACTAAAGATGAGACTTTTCCACCTTTATAAGTGAACAGGAAAAGGTCAATAAGGCACAAGCTCAACTTAAAGAAGCCACAAAGAAAACTAACACTATTTTCTGAATTTAATCAAATTTCATGTCTTATAGATCACCTGCTACTAATTATTCTCTTTTATTATTAGAAATATATCTGTTATTGAATGTAAAGGCCATTAGAGAAGGGAAACCCACCAAGTTTAATACTATTGCAAAATTTGTTTAGTGTTGTGGAGACCAGAATGAGAAAGTCCATTTCCTTTTGTGTGAACCATATCTGCACAACTTATTTTTGGAGGATGAAAGAGATAGCAACCCAAGTCCCTTCATAGGAGACATTCAGTTTCAAGCACTCATCTCTTTTGCTGATAATCAAACCAAGTGGGCTAAATATTATATCATTTTTCAGAATAAAGAACATGGTCTAGATCTCTCCATCAGAGGGGAAACCACTAAAACTTTGCACCTCTTCACTCAACACAAAAGATTTATGACCTAGAAAGGGGTTATAGCCAAGTTGGGCCCACTCCACAAGGAAATTGTACACGCTGGGAGAGAATAATTCCAGGAGATCAGAGAAGATGCTTGTTAGTAGCTAAGGAAAGATGGTAGGCATCCACCAACAATGTTAAGAATCAGGAGCTTTTCAATTATAGAAAACTTGAAAGCAGTTGATATTCACGTTTTCACATATAGTAACATCATTTTAAGCATGGGTCCTACATGTGCCACTGTAGGTGTCTTATCGTATGGTACCCTCCTGAAGGCTACCACCATAATTACAAGCTTCTAGAGGGTCATCAAAGTCAGGATTTTGTAAGAGTTAAATAGAAGCATGGTTTCAAATTGTATAAAGAGGAAGTCTACCGTGCTTATTACCTCAATCATCTCATTGCATGAGAAAATGCAATAAGGTAAGCTGGGGAGTATCTTGGGTCACGAAAAATGTACATTTTACCCTCATGATTTACTTGATTTATTATTAACTTCCATATGTTTTCCTTCGTTTTGGGAATAAATTTGGAAGAATTCATTATAAATAAACGGTAAAACTAATTACCAATCAATTCTGTAATTATGAAGGAAAAAGGCTAACTTCCATTGTTTTTAGGTGCAGGAAATCCAAATAGATTAACCATTGTCCAAACGATTGAACATCACTAGCTAGAAAAAGGAAAACGATATTGTTTCTGTTTCTACACGCCATAAACAATCAAGGAGGGCCTTGCTCATTCGATGGCACAGACTCTTAGATAGCTGTGAAATCCTCAGGATCTCCTAACCTTAAGGGTTCACCTTTCTCTGTTATGTTTCTTTGTAAAGATATAAAATATCGATAGACGTAATATAACAGGAGTTGATTATCCATTTGATGTAATCATATTTTATTTGTATTCCATCTGAACATAATTTTTTACACTCTGCGATGTTGTACTCTGACTGTTAAATTTAATAAAAGAGATACTCGCTTTTCCATAATCATATTCTGAAACTCATTCAACAAGGACTTTTGGAGATCCTGGGCCCAGTCGTTGGGAGTTCTATTGTTGTATTTTTTTTATTCTAACCTCCTTGTTTTATAATTAATCATTTTTGTGTTTTCTAGAATTCATAATTGATTTGAATTTCATTAGCATCGAGTTGTTTGCATATTATTGAAATAGATTCTTGATTGTTTTCATTTGTTTCATGAATGTTATTTCTAGCAAGTTATTTGAATAACTATATTGTTGTTCATTCATAGTGAGTTTCTTAGTTAATCAGCCATTGGGAATTTCAATTGAACAACATTACTGTGTTAATTTCTATTCAGTCACTACAGTAGTCACTACAGTATTCCCGACCTGATTGATAGATTTATGTAGATGTTAATAGATTTATGTATATGTCAGTGTGTAATTCTGATTCAGTGTGAATTACTTTAAATTTATATTTCTGTCTGCTTTCATAGAACAAAGTAGAATTAAATTGACTTAATTGGCCGAAGTTATTTAAAAGTTTCTTTATTGCCTTAATTGAACTTCGAGAATTAGATTTTTCTTTTGCAACGATTTCCATTTAATAACCTCTAGTTTCACTTGCATATACTGTGCTGAACACTCTTGAAATAAAAAAAATTACCTTGGGTTGATGATTAATTTAGTCATTAGGATTGTTTTAAATAGATATATTAGTGAGCAACCAGAAAGGAGAAAAAATCCCACTACACTACAAGCATCTATCAGTTGATGAGTCTCGAGTGAAACTTTAGAATAAATAACAAAAAGATAGGTTACAAAATAAAGCATCAAACATGAATGAATTCTATTAAGATAACCATTAACACATAAAAAACATATCAGTGTGAAATGAGCATCTAACATGGATGAATTTCTATCACTCACTCAGTAGACAATACTAGCAGAAAAACATAATCATGAAAATGATATACAGGAACACATATTGAACATAAACACCATGATGAATCTCAAAACAAAATTACATAAAAATATTCAAGGAAAAATACACATTCGAACAACCTCTCAATCTATTGAAATCGAGCCCCTTTTTACATCAAAAAAACCTGAAGCAAAACAATTATCTAATTTAAATCAAAACTATCCAAAATAATCAAATTGAAAACAGTCGTGGAAGGAATCTCCTTGAAATATGCAACCTCCTACTGACTTTTATCCATCGAATCTGGAACAAAATATCCTCTGCTAGAATCAAATCAAATTGAGCATTTCAAGAGTAATATATAGCACCTTATTAACAAAAAATATTGACAACGACAGAAAAAGAAAATGCATTCAACGGGTAGAACAAGTATCTTCCAGCTTTCTTGGTTGGTCTGACCCTTGCCTGGCAGTGTTGACAAAGCTTCAGAAATATACAAGCTCCTTTTACTAACTATTCTATAAATCTGCGTCAACACTTGTGTGAAGGAGTTATCCACATTTGTTGAGTCTAATGAAGATGTTTCCATGAAGTAGAGGATCTCTCTCTTCCGCAAATGATTTCCCTTCCTCAACATAAACAACTCTCTGATGCAGTAAATCAGACTTTTTTCCCACTAGCGTCACCATAATACTAACATATGTAATTTCTCTTACACTTTTAGGCTGTTGACTCATTTCTGTGCACTTTCAATATGGACATGACATACTCAAACCAAATTTATAATAGAGAAATAGTTGGAAAACACTGGCATCAGACATACGTGCAATAAAGCATGGAGGAACTAAAAACTAATGCCAGACTTCAACAGTTTGAAGCATAATATGTAGATAAAAATGACACAGCAGCAGTCCAATGATAACATTTGGTTTAGGAAACAACAACTACTTAACGTTGACAAAATATGAAGTATGAAACAAGCCACACTTTAGTTGTTGTGGCATGAGAAGGAAACTACAAGCACTTTCCCCATAAATATTCTGTTTCTAATTTGATATCTTTGAAACCCTCTATCTTTCATTCTAATTTGAGTTAAATACACAATTTTCCAAACAAATGCTCGAGAAATTTCCAAACCTTGCTAGTTATTATAGTATATTTCCATGATAAAGGTGAAGCCCAAGGCCAAAATGAGCACATGCATGAGGAAATTCCATCGCTTCTTCTTTTTGAACAGCGTCTCCAAAACCTTTGTCATCTATGAAAGCGGATCTATTTCATTCACGATGAATCTCATCATCAACACCATATATGGTTACACAATAAACAACTGATACAGACTTTCAATCATTCGACCAGGCGATGCTACGAGCCTCTCTAGACCATTCTTAATTTCTACAAGAACCCTTGCTGACTCTTTAAGGTCTACCAACTGCTGGAACTGTTGCAAAAGTGGTACATGAGATTCAGTATGCATCTCAAGTAGTTTCCACCAATGATTTGATGCCAGATCAATCACTGTAGAAAACATATTTTCATCTTCAGCAACTCCAGTAGTACTTTGATCATGTAGAGCCATATAGAATTATAATTGTACTAGATGAAGCTTCGATGCATTATCCACTTGGGATTTTGGAAGCAAATTCTCTTTCAAAAATATCCAATCAGGAATCTTCCATAGACAATCGAGTAATATATCATAATTATTTATTTCCTTAACATAATATCCCAGGAGTTCGCACTGGTTCAATTTCCTTGCACAGGATATCCACTACTCCTCACAAAAGGTGATTTTAACGCACATGCTTATTTTTTTCCAAATACCATTTAGAAGACCGGTCAAAACCTTTGCTAACAAATAGCACTGTGCACATTTCCACCAATGTTATGCATGTACAACAAAAATTAGAGATATTTAATCATGAAACATTACAGGGAAGATTGTGGGATAGATTATTGGAAAACCGAAGAGTTGAGTCAATCAAGGCAGGCTTTGTCATTGCACCATCTCCATAATCACCATATGACAATTTCTTAGTTATAGGCAGGATAAGTATGATGGTCAACTCATTGAAGGCATCCAAATGCTGCTAAGTAAAGGGGTTACTCCACTTGCATGTATTCATAGAAGGAGCAACATAAAGAGGTTTGTTAAAGTCCCATGCACGCACTATACAATTCAAAATATTATCACATAGACCACCCGCAATCTTGGCGAGATTATCTTTTGACAGAGGAGCAATTACCATGGCCTCTACCCATTTCCTCGAAAGCAGCTCTGAGGTCGGTACCATCCCAGAATATTCTTATTACCTGCAAATTTGTAAGCCGAGATTTTATGAGGCCCGTAAATGTCACATGTTGCTGCAAAAAATGCAGTGACCAACTGCAAAATGTAGCGACGTCTGGCAAAAAGTGTAGCGTTAGTGGAAAACCGCATCACTTTGCCAGAATTCGCTCTTTGGAAGGAGAATTTGATTTCTTTTTTTGGTGAAATGGAGAGCTCGATGTTTTGGATTCTGACTCTCTCGTCGGATAGCTGAAGTCACTCATATACTAAAAGCCACAGGGATAATTACTCGAATACTCTGTATTGACATTTCTGATGATTACTGTAGATATAGCTGAGCAGACTGAATCCAAAACATCTGGCTACAATTTGTCATGAGCAATAAAACTCATGAATATCACGAAATTTTATTGAGTGATAATAGGTGATATATATAATATTGTATATTTTTCTTCCTAGACACTATAAATTTTTGGATGGATCCTTATTTAGTTGAATCTGTTGGAATATGTAATTCTTACTTGTCTTCGGTTGTGACTTTCTATGTATAGAGTTTTTTCTTATTCAATAGGAGTTACGTAAAACCAAGTTCTTAGTTTGGTGTGAGGTTGAAATATTCTCTCAACCAACTTATTGTGTGTCTAAGATAGCTTCCCTATCTTGAGATAATACCTCATGTATATATGTAACTCTATTTGATTAATAGAATATGGTGTGTATCGAGATTTCGTCTTGGTATTAGAGCTCGTATGGGCCTGGGCCTTGGCCCCTCCCAGGCCGAGGAAAATAAATGAGTGAGATTGTATTAATATTTTTTTGTTGTGCTTGGGAAGTTGGGGAGTTGCGAGGGTGGTGAGCGACTTGGGAGGGTAATGTTGATCTTTGGATGTGCCCACAACGCTAAGATCGTTGTTGATCTTGGTGATCTTGCTGCTTGAGAAGTGAGCTGAGGAATGCTGTGTGGGGAGCGCTACGCTACCAGCTCTCCAAGACGGTGAGCTCAACGAGACAAGGCCGGTGAAGAACCTGCTACCCGAAGCGTGGCTACAGTCGCAGCCTCACTGCCTCAGTATGGCAGCCTCCTTCGTACGTTGTGTGCATATCAGATTTGCTGCGTAAGTCATTTTCTTGGCCAAGAGAGCGTGACCTACCTGACTTGGTATCGAGATGTCGTTTTACCAACGCTGCCTGAATAGAAGGAGTGCAGAGATGGAACGCTGCCTCTCTCTATAAAAGTGTCCAGTGCGAAGATTAGAAGGCGTGCCCAGCATGGTATTTCTCCTACTGGAGGAAGAGGTATAATCAAATACAGGGATATAGTAGAAGCTACTAAGAACTTCAGTGATGAATACCTCGTTGGGTTCGGCACATCCGGCATGGTATACAAGGTAGTTCTTATAGGATGAGACAAAGCCCTTGCGGCCAAGTGCTTAAAAGTAGCACATCATCCACATGATCAGAATCGATATCGCAGTTTGAGGAATGAGATTGAGGCTTTGAAGAACGTTCGTCACAGAAATATTCTGGCTCTTAGGGACCTAATAACTACATATGATGCAACAGTTCTTCTATGCGACTACATGGTTAATGGATCGCTCTGGGAATTTCTGGGCGGGGCATCGAAACCCAATCACAAGTGCGACTCGAGGGCTCAGTATAACATTTCCTTGGGCATGGCAGAGGGACTCAAATATTTTTATCACGAATGCGAACCTCCAGTCATCCACTGCGACATAAAATCTGCCAACATATTGTTGGACCCTGAATATGTAGCTCACATTACTGACTTTGGATTTGCAGGGCTACTGAAAAATTCATCAATAGATTCTGAATCAAGTTCTGTCTTTAGAGGGACTCAAGGCTACATTAGTCCAGAGTGTGGGTATGGTGTGATGGCATCGACGAAGCAAGACGTGTATAGCTTCGGAGTGGTGTTATTAGAGCTGGTAAGCAGAAAGGCCCCTCATTGTAGAGGAGCAACGCTGCCTCTGCGTACGCTATCACCAATACCACTGGGTCGCAGAGAAAGATATAGAAACGCTGCCACTTGGTGGAGACTGAACCTGCGTGGACTGGGCTTTAAATTTTGAACGCTACTACTACTTCCAAGGACAGAAAAGCAGGAACACTGTCGCTTCTGCTTTTTGCCACATACATCACATTGTTGCCTCCGCTCTCCAACACTACCAAATTGTTGAACACTGCCAGTGTGCCATCCTATTTTTTATTTTTTATTTTTTTAAGGGAGGACCGGCATGTTGTAAGGTTTTGCCAACAGCTGAGGGGGAGAGCTGTTGCGTGTTATCCCTAGTTGTTGCGAAGAGCTGCTCCGTGTTCTCGCCAATTGCTACGAAGAGGCGACATGGTGATTTCTCCCAAATGGAAACATTTTTATTGTCAATGGCGTGACGAGGGGCTCCTAGGGCTACAACAAGGCCTTCGACCCTACTCTCACCCCAGTGATCTACAAGCCCCGCGAGAAATGATTCAAATTGCAGAACCCAACTACCATGGCAAGCATTTTGTCAGTCCGGATGTCTAGTAGTATGCATGTTGGAGCCATGGTTGGATCCTCACTAGAAGTGTTTCAGAAATACCTGCCATCGAACAATGAAGATGAGCCCTGCCGTCCAGTTTGCAGATTATGCCGTCCCACAAATGAGATTCACCTCGGACGGCGAAGGAGAGATGTAACGCTGAGTTTATCGAGGTTCAGTTCGAGTGGACTAAGGCCTCCCAAGATCTCTGGACTTCCCCCAAAAAAAAAAAAATGATGTATACAGTTACGAGATATTGCTGCTAGAACTTATAAGCGAGTTAAAGCCATCCAGCTCAACTTTACTTGAAATGGGTGTTACAATTTCTCAATGGGCTATAAATGCAGTGTTAGAAAATAACTGCATTGAGCTTATGGATAGCTACTTGAGAAGCAATCCAGAATTTCATAACGAAATCGAGAGAGGTTGAAAATAGGAATTCATTGTACACATGAAAGTCCAGAGATGAGGCCTGTGCAACGTTTTGGACTGATCTTATGATCTGAAGAACCGAGACTTCATCCATGCAGTGGTTGTGTAAGGGTGTGTGATACTCCATCACCAGATCACAGTGAAGAGGTTGAGATCGGAAAGATCTATTGGCATCATGCATTGGTGGGTTGTGGTGGAAGCCTTGGATGCATGGCCCTAGATGTGTGATCATATCTGTGTAGCAGAAGTAGTGGAGCAGCCTAGGTGATTTGGTGGTTCCTATAGCTAAGGTGCCAAATCTTGTAATCAAGGTAACTCTCTGTTGGTGAGGGTTGTTTTTTATTATCAGTTTCTCAATTTTCAAGAAGGTTTCCATTTTCTGTGATGTAACTAGGGGAAGATAAATTGGAACTTGTGGAGGGTGTGGAGAGTAGTGCCTTTGTTCAACAGAAAGGTGGTGAGGCCTATGGTGGTCTCGGACTGTGCTATATATGGTAAGTATTCACGCTTGAGCACGTGAGAAAACAAAGCAGTTTGGTGAGGTCGATTCCCATCGCCTGTTTGATGCTCTGCCGTATGTTGTAGCCAATTCTGGTAATAGGTTTTTTGGTTAGCAATATGGTGCAGCCGATTCCCGTCAGAAGTCGTGAAGCTCCTGTTTCTCGTATATGTGAGAGAGGTAGTGTGAGCAGGGCTCTCTTGTTTGAGTAGTCTTCGATAAATTCTTTCCTCTCCCTGTGGATGGTGGTGGTTGAAGGCCTGTGACGAAAGCATGGACGTCGAGATCATGTGGATTTGGAAGCATGGAGGTTGAGATCCATGTATTTTATCCCAATCTGTGGATATGAAGAATGAAATATCGTTATGCTTGATCGACTAATTTGTATTACACATTCCAACAAGAGAAAAGTTGTGTGAGGAGGAGCCTAGCACTTCCCGCCTACCTAGGGGAGAAATCTATGCTACCTACAACTTACTACAAGGAGGAGCCTTGCGCTGCCTGCCTACTTATCTACACTGCCACTATTGCTGGCGTGTGAGAAGGAGCGTTGTCTTGCACTGCCTGCCTACTTATCTGCACTGCCACTATTGTTGGCGTGTGAGGAGGAGCGTTGCCTTGCGGTGCCTGCCTACTTATCTGCACTGCCACTGTTGCTGGTCTGTGAGGAGGAGCATTCTCTTGCACTGCCTGCCTACTTATCTGCACTACCACTATTTCTGGCGTGTGAGGAGGAGCGCTGCCTGCCTACTTATCTGCACTGCCACCATTGGTGGTGTGTGAGGAGGAGTGCTGCCTTGGGCTGCCTACCTACCTACCTACCTAGAGGAGCAATATATGCTTCCTACATGATCATTGTCGGAGCATTGAATCATTGATCTCTATCGTCTATGTGGAGAGGTGCTCTGCATGGAGCGTTAACAGAAGGAGGAGTATTTACATGAAGAGGAGAACGCTAACACGTGAAGCTAGAATTGAGACAGATTGTTGGATGGGTGGATCGCAGTGGATTGTCGATGGAGAGAATTACCTAAAATTTGATTGCGTGGAGCATCTCAGAACGATGTGCTATGAAGAGCTTGCTATGGAGTGTTGTGATTTATTATGTTCTACTTCCATAATGCTTGGTGAATTGAATTGTTTTCTTGAATTATTTTTTGAAGCATGTTGAGCATGATAAACTTAGCATGTGAATGCTATTTGTTAGAACTGATCAATCTAACAACAAAAAATTGAAGATTGAAAGATTCAAGATGAAGAGGCCAAGCTCGGATATGTTTTTTAGAATAAATTGATTGAAGTAGTGGAAGACAATTTCAAAAGATGGAGAAAAGTAGAAGCAACAATTATTGTGATGGACAACAATCGAGTTTGTTTATGTTTTTAGAATAGACTCATGACAATGGTAGAGTATGAGTCACAATTTGCAATTAGAACAAATGTACATGTCATTTTTTTTTTGTACGTGCTGTAAGACCTAGAGAGGCATGCATACCCCTTTGTTATATGTTCCCTCTGCCAGAAAGTTTTAACACCCTAGAAGAGTGTCTCATATGGGATGGATACACTTGGGTGGGCCATATTAGTTTTAGACTCCATGAGGTGATTTTTTTTATCTAGGGGGAGCTCATCGAGAGGTTGGATGAACCATGTATGTGAAGGACTTCCTAGTAGACTAGCGGTTGCAACGGTTCGGAACCCATGCATTTCGGTAGATGTTTGTTCCTTTATATGGACATCAACAATAGCATGAACAAGATACAAAGTGTAATTACCAAACATGACTAGTATAATTACTAAACAGGACCAGTTGTAGATTTTGCAGATGGATATTGAGAAAAGTAGTCATTAAGGGGGAGTGTTGGAATATGTAATTCGTACTTGGCTTTGGTTGTGACTTTCTATGTATAGAGTCTGTTTCTATTCAATGGGAGTTAGCTAAATCTAAGTTCCTATTTTGGTTTGAGGTTGAGATATTCTCTCAACCAGCTTATTGTGTGTCCGCGATAGCTTCCCTATCTTGAGATAATACCTCATGTATATATGTAACTCTATTTGATTAATAGAATATGGTGTGTATATGAGATTTCATCTGAATCAAATTTAAATTATATGGGAAAATTATGTAAACTGGAGATTTTAGTTGTACACGTTCATGGAAGGTGAAATTTTTTGTGAATTATATGTGGATATGAATTTCATCCAATAGCCCCTACACTTTAGCTAAATATTGTGATAAAATAGTAAATGAGACAAATTTTATTTGCAAAATGTTTATAGAAGATAAAATTATATCCAGATAAGGGAGTGCAAAACATCCCATGAAATATTGGTGTTACTTTAAACATTATATAAGAGAACTAATGAATTAGGAATTATGAATTATTTATAAAAAAAAATATTTTCTCTATAAAAATTAAACAAAATCAAAATATTAATTTTATTCTATCTAGAATTAAATAATTGAAGAAAACACTAGGTGGTATTGGCAGGAAGAGGTCAAACATTGTTTTTTTCACTAATACATTACATGGTATATTAGATATTTATGATCAGTCTTGTAGTAAGATACAAAACACGTTTGTTTGATGATTTGAAAGGTATCCTATAACAAGAAGAGGAGTGGAGGAAGAATCCTAGAAACATGTTAAAGATTTAGGATTTGGCATGGATGATCAAATCCAAAAGGAAATTCACATGCATGGAATGTTGGAGTTGATTCGATTCTAGTTTGAAGAGGAATACTTCATGTAACTATTGTTTTAAGTTTGGTCATTATGATAAGGATTGCATTAAAGAGAAGTTTCACAAGTCTAAATATAGAAGATATGAAAGAAAAATTCTTGATAGGGAAGAAACAATAATTGATGATATCAAAATTATCTATTTTTTTTTATGTGACATTTTATAAGTAAAAATAGATCATTGTAATCCATGGTTTATAGATTTAGGTGCTTATATTCATATCCCAAGTCATACAAGTCATAAATATGTATTTGAAACTTATTGTGTGAAAACTAATGATGCTAAAACCTATCTAAGTGCCATAAATGTCATAAAAAAATATGATATGGTGATATATGTGTGAATTTTCTACGTGGTAATGTGAAACAAATCAAGAATTTAGTGTATGTGTTATAGATTAAGAAAATATTAATATTGGTTCAAGAATAATATACCAAATATTACAAGTTGAATTTGTGAAGATATATTATCTTTTGAGGCACATATATGATCACTGATCACGGTAAGGTTATAGTAGAACGAATTACAATGGGAAATCTCTAAAAACTTGATGTTACATTTTAAGGATTATGAAGCATTGTGACCAACAACTATGTCTATAGAAGAACTATGATACTTATGGTATGGTCATCTAAATCTTAAAGATCTAGTTTTATTTTAAAGTAAGGAGATGGTGGTGGGACTTCTAGTTTTTAAGAATGAAAAAAATAAATGTTATGCTTGTGCATGGGAGAAACAACATAGGAATGAGTTTCCTATAAGTACAAATAGAAGGAAAAAAAGGTTCTTGAAATATTGCATACACATGTCTCTAATCAATGCAAAAGAAATCACTCATAAGATCTTGTTATATTACTATTTCATTGATGACAAAATCATATTTACATAGGTTTATTTCATATGGGAAAAAGGTGATTTTCTTAAAATATTTCAAAGAGTTTAAAGACATGGTTGAAAAATAAAAATAAAATAAAATAAATATACTTATATAATATCCGAGAGGATATTACACATAATGAGATTTCATCATATAATATAACGATAATGGGTTTCATAAATAATACATAGTTCTTCATATCCCTTAGTGGAATGGTGTGCTTGAGTGGAAAAGTAAAAACCTAGTTGAAAGTGTTTAAAGAATGACTAAAAGTAGTATAATCTTAATGGATTTTTGGTTGAAACAATAAGTATTTCTTTGTATCTAAAAAATGGAATTCTAACCAAAATTTTACACCATAAGAACCATGTGTTTATAAACCAATGATTAATCATTTGATATTTTTTGGGACTAAAGCATTTTCACACATTTCAAAGGATGATAGAGAGAAACCTTATGAAAATTTAATAAAACGTATCTTCATTGGTTATTGAGCTAACCATAAATATTAAACCTATGATCTCATTATCCATATATATTTCTCATATAGATAGATGTTATATTTTATGACTATTTCGATGAAATTCAAACATAAAACAACCAAGTTGTGTGTAGCTTCCTAGAGAAAGATTTTAAAGTGTAAAAGTAGAATAAATTGAAAATCGTCAGGTTGACATTCAAGATCAAAGCAACATTAAAGATACAAATATCGAAAGTATGTAAAGAAAGGTTTGAGAAACCATTCAAAACGTTGAGATACCATGAATATTAGCAAGGGAAATTATCATAATAAACCAATCAATACTATGAAACAAGTATATGATTCCATAACGAAAATAGAAACTTGGAAACTTATGGAATTGCATAAATTTAAAATTCCTATAGTTTCAAATGCTTTTTGAAATATAAGTTTTGTTCTAGCTACTAGAGACACACCCCTGGTTGAGGAGATATTAGTGCCTAGGACATCTTAATCTATCTTGAAAATAAATCAGTGTAACTCAAGAGATAAAATTTAAAATGGTTTATATTTTAGTTGAATTAAATTTCTCAGAGGTAGATTCAGTATGCACATAAACAACATATTGTTCCCAAGAATAAATGTCCAGTTTTGGCAATCGGCACATACATAATGAAACTTAACTTTGTCGTTGTAGTAAAGATGTAAAGGAGAAATATAAGGGAGGAACCTAGTGCAGAGCGTTGGTTGAACACAAAATCCTATGCAATAAATCCCAATAGAATTATGGAGAGATAAAGGAAATGAAGTGTAGAAATTATGAAGTGTATTTCAAGGCTTCAAACTCAATATTTCACAGGTACTATCTACTATCACATAACATAGGTAAATCTTTAATCGAGTAGGTATGATCTACTATCACATAACATTAGTAAATCTCTAATTTAAGAGTGAATCTAGTAGCTACAATTACACAATTTTAGAAGAAAAAAATAAACATATGAAATGACGTACAAAGGCATAAAATATACTACATATCCCAAATTATTGGAATCACTAGAAACTTCTTCATTAATGTTCAAGAATGGAATACATTCAATAGTCCCAAACTAGTGAGATTTACAGAAAAATAAAAACCCTTAGAAAAGGAAAATGGAACCCAACTTGGAACCTCCTATCTAAGAATAGAATTTGGAACCCATGAACATATAATTTGAAACCTGGTTTATAGAACAATAAAAACCCTTAGAAAAGGAAACTGGAACCCAACTTGGAACCTCCTCTCTCAGAATAGAATTTAGAACTCCTAAATACAAAATTTGAAACCACTGAATACAGAATTTGGGAACCCTTCTAATGAGTTTCTTCTCCCATTTTATGGGAGCACCCAAACTAAACCACTTACAAATGATCTTCAAATTCTACACTTGTGTGAACTACAAAATGGTCGGAGTGTGCGACTAACATAATTGATTATTTTCTTTAAAAGGAAAATTTATGAAAGCATGAAAAATAGGAGGTGTCATGATTGACACATAAAAATTTCTTGATGTAGATGCCTCTGATTTCCTATGATATGGCCATGCCTCAACCATTGTATTCCTACACATTTACATGTCAATTCATGTGTCGTGTTCTCCCTTTAACTGCTTGAATTTCCCCCCTTTTCGAACTGGACATGATCGAGAGTGGTGGCGTTGAAGGTCCCCTGGGATGCACTGTCGACTCATCCATCCTCTATAATCTATGTATTTTGATACCAGATCCTTCATATGTCATAATTTCATGCGGTAAAGTATCTATGGAGGCACAAATTATTGTAACTTGGTTTAAAAGAAACATTTCGAACACCCAACCTTTTGATACCTTTAGCCCTTTTTTCCTTAGATTGAGCTTATGCACCATAGGACCACTAACTATGACCACTGGTATAACACTTAGGTGATTTAGTATTGGAGCCTTCATCCATCGTAACTACGTTTAAAATAAACATTATGAACCCACAATGTTCTAATGTCTTTAGCTCCTCTTCTCTTAACTACCTTATCGCATTTCCATGGTAAAATTAGGTGCCATGTCTAGTGGCTTTCTTCTTGGGTGCTAAAGCCTTCAGGATCATGTTAAGGGTCTATCTCTTAGTGCTATCTGCTCACACCCTTGGCTCTTCAGGTTTCCACAAACAAATAGAAAAAACACATCAGATCTCCTTTCCTTGGAACTTCTTCAAATTTCAATTAAAAAAAATTTACGATGTACTAAAATATTGAAATTCTCCATAGCACTTAAGTTCTCTACCCTAGTCTATGCCCTTCAATCTTTCGACTTCTATTGATCAAGTTCGATTTAACATCAGAGTTCTACCATAAAATGAGAAATTTCATTTAAAACAATATGACAGTACTTATGAAAACTCCAACCTCTGAAACCTGACCTCCAAGGTGATGTCATGCTAGTGTCATCATCTCCATGTGGTGCCTCCTTGAAGCTAACACGTATATGATGGATTCTCCCCACTACGCCACCCAAAAAAACTGAAACCTACTACCACTTATCCACCATAGGACCGCGTCTACTTCTCAATGCCAATCACCTGTTTCCATGTGTCTTCTGAGAGGAGAGAGAAAGGGTCCTTGGGGTCCTTTGGTTTTGCAAAAAATTCCTTTGTAATTCCTGTTCTCTTTGAACTTGGTGCTTTTCTAAAAATTGATTTTTTTAAGGAGTTACGAAACTGCCATGTTCCTATATCACTTGTCTTTGAGGTTTGTCCTCCCGATATCAGGATCATATATTACTGAGGTTATGATATGATCTTTCCCCTCCCTTCCAATATCGGCTCCCCATGTTCTAAGCCTTTTCTAAAATTAGCATCCTGATGGTCATACTTTCCATTTTGATTACGACATCTGATTTTTTACTCTCTTTCGACTTTTGGATTTTGGCTCTCCCTTCTGATTTTGGCCTCCAAATTTCGGCTCTCCTTTTGTTAGTTAACCAAAATTTCACCACTCCTCCTCTGCACTAGGTATGAAAAATAGGACCATTTGACACAAATTCAAGATGGTATGACAAATAACAACATTGGCTTCAACTGGGGATAATATATGGTGAGAAATGCATTGACAAGTTGCAAATTATTATCCTTCACCATTGGGCATGAAGTAATTTTATTCGGCTACATAGAAAACAAAAATAGAAGAAGTAAGAACTAAAAAAATTACTGTTATGTAAAATGGACCTTTTTAATGTTAAAAATATAGCTTGAGGAACTACCCACTCACAGGAAGTTCAAGCACCTCACCATCCAATTTTTCGTGTCATAAGGTCTTGTTTCCTTTTGCTTTAGTTATTTTGAAAGGTATGAACCACAAAGGATTAAAATTCCCATGTTTTCATTTTTCCTCTCTCCTAACATCCCGTCTGAGTACCAAATATCCTAGTTGTAAGGATCTGTCCCTTGCATTTTTGTCGAAAAAATCCTACATATTTTCCTGATATCTAATCAGATTCTGAGCGGCCTCCCCTCTCGTTTCTTGAATTTATACTAGTTGATTTATTCTCTTGGTCATAAAATCTGGCTCAACCTCAACATCTTGTAGAATTTTAGCCACTAGAAAGGATAGTTGGATAAGGAAACTTGCAGCCTTCCCGTATACCAATTCGAAAGTAGACTTCTCACTTGAACTCTTGGTAGCGACTTTCTTGGCCCTTAGAGAGAATTTTAGTTGAGTCCCATTTTTTCTAATTTTATGAGATGATATTTTTCAAAATAATCACTAGAGTTTTATTTGAAGGCTCAAAAATTCCGTTTCGTTATAGATAGTAGGTGGTGGAGTGTCCCATGATGACCTTTTACTTTTGGAAAAAACTCAGAAACTTGGAAGACTTAAGAACTTGAGTGTTTTCAATGGCAATATTCTTTAGACAACTGATCCAGACTTATGAAAGAATGAAATAAAATATAGAAATAAAAAGAAACATCGAAATAAGACTTCATTTATTAATATCAAATAACTGAAATATGCTTAAAGACAGAATGGAAATAAACTAGCTAGAGCACTAGTAGCCTATCCCTGAGAAGAGATGTGGCAGCTATAGGCCTCTAAACTAGGTTACAGTGAGGCTCTAAGTCCTATTTATTATTGAGAAACAATCAAAATCCCTAAACATCGAAAAACGTAACCCTAGGAGATCAAACGCCAAACTATGGGCCCTATTGGGGTAAATTGGTACATCAATTTCTTGGGGTCACAAATTTGGCATACGATATATGTTTCACAGACAAGATACCTTATTAGAAAGATATATTTGAGGAATAAAATTTTTGAAATTGAATGTTGAGTTGAAAAATCGTATCTTTCAATGTTTATTTCCAAAAAAAGGTCATTTAGAGCCTCAAATCAGCTCCGGAAGTTCATGGCCGAAAAACTGCCAAAAACAGTATATTGTGCTACAATTAAGCAAACTGAGAAATGAAAGAAACAATGGTGGGGGTCAAGAAAAAATAGGAAGGTGGCCAGCAATATCCACCTAAATCATTCATCCCTCCTTAGGAATAAATGGTATCCATTACGATGATTTCCTCCAGGAGATAAGGAAACATCTCCTGAACTTGGTCCACGGTGAGCCCCTTTCCATGGTGAAGGACTTGACCTGATTTGATAACTCGATATAGTTTCATCCTTTATTTTCAGGTGTTTTGGATCTAAGTTTCCATGATCTAATCAGTTATGGCATTTTATATGCATTATGGTTTAACTCTATTCGTGTGAGTTGTTCTACAATGTCAGATGTGTCCAACAATGGTGGAAATTAGGGCCAAAGGTGGTCCATATTGAATATTGGGTGTAGACTGAGGAATGTTGGAATATTGAGCTTGAATTCATTGTCCCATACTAACTTGGTAATGGTGTATGGCCCATGTTGGAGCGGGTGAAGCTTGCGGTGGAGTCCAGTAAGGCGCTCCTTCTGCAAATGTAGCTACACTTTGTCACCCACGTGGAAGTTGTGTGGCACCTGATGTTGATCATGTCCTTGCCTACAATTAGCATTATATTTTTCCAATATTTCATGAACCTGTTAGTGTATGTTGTGAATGTTCTGAATGAAGGTATGTGCCTTGTCAGCTTCAAACTGGACATGAGCCAAT
This sequence comes from Pinus albicaulis, assembly GCA_034641835.2. Classification (NCBI taxonomy): domain Eukaryota; kingdom Viridiplantae; phylum Streptophyta; class Pinopsida; order Pinales; family Pinaceae; genus Pinus; species Pinus albicaulis. Next base: position 1,623,661,081 of record CM076578.1, read on the forward strand.
CGTCTTGAGTAGCTGCAAATGGCATGGCTAGGTCAATGGGCCATAGTGGGTGGAATCCCAAGCCTTCCTAAAAGTGGTTGTGTTGGGTTGAGCTGTGGAGAGCCTAGTTATAATTGTGTTTTACATAGGTGATGCTCTCATCCCATGTGCATGGATTCGTTGAGCTGTACATGCACAAAATGTGCACAATCATCCTATTGACGACCTTTATCTGGCCATCAGTTTGGGGATGGAAAGTTGTGTACTTGGTGAGATTGGTATCCAACATTGACTAGAGGCTAGAACAAAATGTATTGAGGAACTTTCTATCCTAATCTGAGATGATATACTGTGGGATCCCAAAATGTACCTACACTCATTCAAAGAAGAGTTTAGTAGTGGCTTCCGCTATGATATTATTCTTCCAGGCCACCATAATGGCCATCTTCAAGAATATATCGATGACCACAGAAAAAAAGTCATTTCCATACTTAGTAGAAGGAAGGCCCAACATGCAATCCATGGATATGGATTCACAAGGTTGACTAGGGGTATGAAACAAAGTATAGAGGCCTTGCTTCTTGATGGTTGGTTTGGCAATGATGCAGTAAATGTAGGATCTGATGAAATTCCCAACATCCTAACGAAGGTTCAGCCAATAGAAATATTTATGCAGTACATCCATTACTTTGTCTACCTCGAAATGGCCAACGACTTGACAGTAGTGCACTTCCCAAATTATCTTGGAATGCTTGCTTGAAGGAACACAAAGGTGTCCCAGGTGATGTAGCAGTGCATCATGGAGGTGAAAATTTGGAACTTAAATACCCTCCAAGATCATCTTATATGTGTCGTTGAATTCTGAATCACTCTTGTAGAGAAGCGGCCAGTTAGAAGTCTTTTACCCACAAGAGTTGAGCAAACTAGTTAGCACCACAATCAGTGGTCGGCTGAGGCAGTCTAGAACATTATTAGTACTTCCCTTCTTGTACTTGATGTTCAAATGAAACTTTTGCAAATATGTGAAAAAATTCTAATGGCAATCATTATTTCCACTTCTCTTGTGTATTTATGAATGGCAGGGATTGGTGGTCTGTAGGGATGATTGTTTCCTTCCCAAAAATGTAATGTTTCCATTGTCGGCAAGCCTGCACAATAGAAAACAATTCTTTTTCAAAATTTCGATACTTACATACTATGTCAGACAATTTCTCATTGTGATATGCCACTTAATTCCCCTATTGAGTAATAACTGGCCCAATAGAATAGTGAGAGGCATATGTATTGATCTCAAATGGTTGTTGCAAGTCTGGTAATGTGAGCACTGGGGTAGAGCAGAGGTGATGTTTCAACTCTACAAACACTTTCTCTTGAGATTAATACACAAATAAATTTTCTTTCGCTCCTCCCTTGGTGACTTGGCTCAAGGTCCAAGTGATATGAGAGAATCCCAACATAAGCCTACGGTAGAAATTTGTAAGACCAAGAAATTTGCGTAGCTCTGTTAGAGTGGTTGGGATAGTCAATATTGAATGACTTGGATCTTTCTGGGATCCACATGCACCCCCTCCTCATCAATAATGTATCCCAGATACTGAACCTGGGTCATGAAAAAAGGGCACTTCTCCAAATTGGCACACAAATTGTGTTGCCACTGTGTTTGGAGGACCTATAGTATGTGGTTGAGGTACTCTTCCAAAGTCTGGCTGAAGATTGGAATTTCATTCAAGTACACTACTACAGATGAGTTGGTGAGTGGACGCAAGATTTCATCCATCGGCCTCATGAAGGTTGCGGTAGAATTCGTCAACCTAAAAGGCTTGATGAGCCATTCAAAAAGGCCCTCCTTGGATTTGAAGGAACTCTTCCACACGTCAGAGGGTTTCATTGCTACCTGGTGATACCCAGACTTCAAGTCGATCTTGCTGAAATATTTTTCCCTATTTATTTTGTCCATAAGGTCATCAATCCATGGGATTGGTTACCTATTTCAGATAGTGATCTTGTTCAATGCCCGATAGTCAATACAGAGTCACCAAGTCCCATCCTTCTTCTACATCAACATGATTAGACTCGCACAGGGTGATGAAATCAGTCGAATGTGACCTTTCTGCAACAAATCTTGAATTTTCCTCTTGATTTTGTCATTCCTTAGAACAGAGCACTGATATATTGGTCCATTGGGAAATGACGCACCTAGGGTTAGATCTATGGGGTGCTTGACCTAACACTGCAGAGGCACCCCTCCAGGTTAGGTGAAGATGTCCCCATACTCCTCCATGACCTTGTCCATCTATTGTTGCCATGCGGAGAAACATTTTCTAGAGGTCATGGCAATAATATTCTTCTTTCCCTCATGGTCGATCATTAGGAAAGAAAATTTCCTTCTTTTGGAAATGGGCTTACTGCATTGTGTTGTAGTAACCAAAGAGATGGTGTTAGGTGGTGCTACCTTTGGTATCATGTAAAACTTATCTCCAAAACTAAAAATTGTAGCATGAGGCCGGGACTCATACACAACATGTCGCTTCCACAAGTATGGTTGGAAAAATAATAAACCAAAAACTTCAAGAGGAGAAATGTCACATAATACCTCATCCATGAGGGGCTTGATGATGTAGGGAAGGTGAGACTGTTGGCTGATGCAGATATCCCATCCTTGGTGAATTCACCCGATGGTGTATGACTGTGGGTGTGTTGTGGTTGGAAAGCCCAACTGCTTCATGACGTCTGCTGAAATAAGGTTCTTTTGGCTCCCACTATTGACAATGAAATGTAGCAAAGAACCCTTTACCCACATATCAGAATGGAAGAGGTGCTACCCCTCCTCTAGATATTCTGGATCTTTGCAGTGGCAAAAATGGTGTTGGGCTTCACATAGATAATCTATTTCCCTTTTTCATTCCCCTTGTTGGGTTCTGATTTAGAGTCAGAGCATGCATCCAATTTAGAGGCCTTCAGCTCAACCACAAGTGATTGCTTGGTCTGATGCTCACTTGTGTTATTAGTGGAGCCCTTATGGAACTCACACCACTTTCCCATGCCCTTCTTTGGCTTCGTGGTGTTGTTATTTTCTTATGACTTTGGTGGGTTATCTTGGGCTGCCCTGCCTTGCCTTTGTCCTTTTTTCTATAGTTCGAGGGCATATTTCCCTTGCTTCAGATTTGCAGATCCAAAGCCTCGCTTCTTCTATTTGAACTCTGTTCAATCTTGGTGGCATATTGGTATGTTGCACCAAGTGAGGAGATGTCGGGGAACTCAAATTCCTCTTGAATGTATATGTGCAGAAAAATGTGGTAGTTTAGCACCAAATCTTTCTATGAATCTTTGATATCGAGTTATGTGCACAGGGTATGGAATAGATTAGTTAGCTCATGCACATATTGATCCCTTTGTTGCCGCATCATAGTCCATTGTATGTACTTGTCCTCATAGCTCCCACAGGATAATATTGTTCCTTGACGGTGTCTAAAAAATAATTCCAGGTGGGTGTGGACGAAAAATGAGAGGGTTCCCTCTCGTCCTTTTGCTCGAAGTAGGTTTCCCACGAGTCCTTGACATGGGGGGGGGAGGGGGATTTGAGGAGTGAAAAAGTAATCTTTTCCCGGTTGGAAAAATCATGAACCAAAAAATAACCTTCTAATAGATTCAATAATCTATCTACAACGTTTGAATCTATTTTTCCCTCAAATATGGAAATGTAAAAGTTTACTTGTGCCTTAAAACGATTTGCACCTATAGAGTGGTTTTTGGATGCAAATGATCCTCCACTGGGCAGTCATTGAATAATATAGGAAAAGTTATCCATCATTATGTTTCTTTGTTTCTCGAAGGCCTCCTTGAGCAATATCTTGATAGGATCTCCTGCTCCCTCGTATTTCTTTTCATTCCCCATGGGTGACCATTAGTGTTTTCAAGGCTCATCTTGCAAAGGCTTAACCAGATCGATCCCTAACTCCGTATACCTTGACTTCATTTGGGACACACAAAGAAGGATCTAAAAAGGGTAGAAATAATACTTCTTTCATCAATATCACATAACTGAAATATGCTTACAAACATAATGGAAATAAACTAGCTAGAGCATTGGTAGCGTATCTCTTAGAAGAGACGTGGCGGCTACAGGCCTATAAACTATGTTACAATGAGTCTCTAAATCCTATTTAATACTGAGAAACAATGGGAAACCCTAAACATCCAAAAACCTAACCATACCAGATGAAAGACCAAACTATGGGCCTCGTTGGGGTAAATTGGTACATCAATTTCTTGAGGTCGTAACTTTGGCATACAATCTCTATTTGATGCACACAATAGCTCATTACAAATATATATACAATGAATAAAATTGTTCAAAATAAATTTTAAGCTAAAAATTCACATTCATCGACGATGATTTTCCAAAAAACATCATTTAGGGCCTCAAATCAGCGTCAGAAGTTCAGGTTCGAAAAACTGCCAAAAATAGTAAATTTTGCTACAATTAAGGAAACTCAAAAAATGAGAGAAATAATGGTGGGGGTGAAGGTGGAATAGGTGGGTGGCCACCAATATCCACCTGGTTCAAGAACCATGTTATGAAATCAGCTCCAAAAATAAAATAAAAGAGAGATCAATGCCTTAGAAATAGCCACTTCGAGGGGGAAACCTCCAATACATTACTTAAATGAAAAATTCTTGGATGATACAAATGAAAAAACCCCATTCTATATATAAGAGTCCATGGGGTCACAATATAATCCTAGCCGACCTAACAATAATAATGTAAAGGCACAATAATAACAATATTGGGGTTACAAGGGTACAACAATAACAATAATGGGGTTACACTAACAATAATAAGGGACTCTACTAGTAATATAGGGACATAACATGGCCCTATCCTTCAAAAAGTGTTGTCCTCAATGCTTGAGTAGCTTCAGATGCTTCTGTATAAAATTCTCATCCTCCCATGTAGAATCTTCAGTGGGTAAGTTCTTTCATTTGATGAGCCTTACTCTAAAATTGATCGATTTCGTAGCTGTCAAGTTCTTGTTTCCATGAATTCTTCAGGTTCCAATATGATTTTTCCTTCCTCATCAATTTCTGGCAATATTGTTTGAACTTTAATTTTGTCCCCTATAACCTTCTTTAAGCATGAAACATGGAAAACTGGATGCACTCGGGAAGAAGCAGGAAGCTCCAATTTGTATGCCACAGTACCAATCTTTTGCAAAACCTTGCAAGGACCATAGTACTTTGGCAATAATTTATTATCCTCCTTAACATGATTGAGGGAAATTTGTTTATATGGTTGTAGTTGTAAAAATACCCAATCTCCTACATGAAAAATTCTCTCGCTGCGATGTTGATCTGCCTGTTGTTTCATTCGATTTTGTGCCAAATTTAGGTTATCCTTTAAGAGTTGGAGAACTTCTTTTTGATGCTCGATGTGATCTTCCACTACTTAAACCTTAGAATTTTCTCTTAAAGAATATGTGATGGATGGTGGATGATATCCATAAAGTGCCATAAATGGGGTCATTTTTCTGCAATACGGAAGGAACTGTTATACCACCATTCAGCGAGAGGTAACCACTTGATCCATTGTGTTTGCTTATTAGATACAAAGCAACAAAGATATCCTTCCAAAAATTTATTCACTATCTTAGTTTGACCATCGGATTGAGGATGATATGATAAGCTATGAGCTAGTTGATTACTGAAACAAGAAAATAATTCCTTTCAAAAACTTCTTGTAAAAATGGGATCTCTATCACTTACAATAATATTTGGGTTTCCATGTAGCTTTTGACTTGTTTCCATAAATGCAGTACCAAATGTACTTTCTTTAAATGGATGAGATAGTGCACAAAAGTGTGCATATTTGGTAAGTCTATCAACTACCACCATGATGACAATATTTCCTTCGGACTTAGGTAAACCTATGATAAAATCCATTGAAATCTACTCTAACATTGACATGGAATGGATAAAGGTTGTAGAAGACCTAGGGTCTTAATCGTCTCAACTTTATTTTGCTGGAAAACCAAACATTCCACCACAAAATTTTGAATAACAGATTTAAGGCCATCCCAAAAAAAATCTTTCTTCACCCTGTGGTAGGTTTTTAAAAATCCCGAGTGTCCTCCTAAAGGATAATTGTGCAATTACAAAAGAATATTTTGTTTTACTTAGGAATTCTTGTAAATATATAAGTGATCTTTGTACCATAGGGAATCATTTTTCCAACTAAATGTATCAGATGTATTAGGATCTTGCTGCAACTTTTGAATGAGTCTTCACACTTCTTTGTCCTTCTTCCAATCATCCCTTGCTTCAGTTATCCAATTTTGTTGGATAATAGAAATGGCACAAAGCAATGCTTCCACCTCTTCATCCTTTCTTGAGAGTGCATTTGCAACAACATTTACCTTCCCTTTTTTGTAGACGATTTCAAATTCATAACCCAACATCTTTGTAACCCTTTTTTGCTGCTTTTCTAAAGATAATATTTGTTCCAAAATTTTTTTAAGAGTATCATGATCATTTTTTACCTTGAAGTGTCTTCCCATTAGGCAAGGTCACCATTTCTTTAGTGCATGTAGTATTGCCAACATTTCCTTCTCATAGATAGCTTTATGTAAATACTTTCCTTTGATTGGACAACTTTCAAAAGCAATGGGTCTTCCTTCTTGCATTAAAACAACACCAATTCCATTTCCTGAGGCATCACATTCCATAATAAAGGTTTTTCTGAAGTCTAGCATAACTAAGATTGGTGCTAGGCACATTGCCTCTTTAAGATGTTCAAAAGCCTTAGTTGCTTCAGGAGTCCATGAAAATGCATCTTGCTTCAATAATGTTGTTAGAGGTGCTGCTATTCTCCCATAATTCTTAACAAAATTGCGATAATACCCTGTTAACCTGAGAAATCCTTGCAACTTCTTTATGGTTGTGGGGATTTTAGATTCCTTAATGGCTTTAATTTTTCTAGGGTCTACCTTAACACCCTTGTAAGATACAATATGACCCAGATTTTCCACCTCTTGTACTCCAAAGGAACATTTGGATGTTTTTGCATATAATTGTTTCTCCTCCAATAGTTTGAGCACCATGTCAACATGTTGAACATGATCCTTCCAAGACCTGTTGTAGATTAGTATGTCATCAAAAAATACTAGCACAAATTTTCTAAGGAAGGGTTTGAAAATGAAATTCATCAACCCTTGAAATGTAGAGGGTGTATTGGGAAGGCCAAAAGGCATGACCAAAAATTCATAATGACCCTCATGAGTTCGAAATGTTTTTTTTGGAATATTTTCAATCTTCATTCTAATTTGATAATATCCTGAACGAAGATCCAACTTGGTAAAATAAATTTCTCCATGTAATTCATCCAATAATTCATAAATCACAAGAATGGGAAATTTATC